>JARHVA010003903.1:1132500-1407500 GCA_037957365.1 Torreya grandis | reverse complement strand
AAACACTGTACATCACCTTCAACAACTTAACCTCACCTTGGAGAGAGCTTTTCATAGAACATGGGTAGCACATTGTTTGGATGAAGGTGTTGAGGATATCTCAATAGTTTTTAATAAATCAAAGGAAGGTAAACACTTTGATTACAACCAAAGCTACATAAAGGTTGGCCACCCTTGGTTGTGTAAAGTAAAATCCACAAAGGTTGAGATATTAAAAAATGGCTTCTTTGTGCATCATGATTCAGAATTCAGCATTCACAATTTAGAATTCTAAACATGGAGTGGACGCAAGGTATACAATGATTACTAAATCATGGGTTTAGGTGTAATGTCCCCTTTTCCTAGGTGGTTTTAGTCTATACTTAGTTCCCATAGACTAACCAATGTGGTTAGGGAACTCTTGGAGTGTTCATTGTATGGTTTTGGACATTTTGGCTAGAACTTACTATTTTTAGTAAGTTAGGGTTTTGATCATTTGGGGAAATTCAAGACAAGAGGTAGAGCATTTTGGTGAGACCTTTCCAATGATCTATAGCTCATTGGATTTTGAGTTAATTTTGCCATTTATTTTAAAGTCCATAACTTAACATTGTATATTTAATATTGGGACTTTATAATAATGTTAGTGACTTAGTAAAAATTGGAAGAATGTAAATTAAAGTCACATGTTGGGACTTAGACACCTAGGAGGGAAAAATAAAGTGAAATTATAATGTTTATTTCTTCTTTTGTGGGTTGACCCTCTTAATGGAAATATAAAAGCCAAAATGAAAAAAAAGAGACATTCATTCTTGTCAAATACATTTTATGATATTTTAGCTCTACAAAGAGAACAAGGGTTTGAAGGAACCATCCATGGCTTTTGTAGATGAAATCCTCCATTAGTGGCAGCATTCTGCAAGTGTGAGAGACCACCCAAGGGTGCTTATGAGCAGCCATATCCAGTGGTTGTACTTGTGCTTCATTAATACTAAACCAACATTGTACTTGGTCATACCTCATGAGGAGTTCTAGTTTCTAGGAGGGTGTTGGAGCTTGGTTTGGTCTGATTTTCATTCTCTATACTAGGCATTATAGCTATAAAAGTTTGGGTTCTATTTATTGAACATTCATGTGAGAGAAGAACATCTAGATGTTGTTGTACCTTCTTCTAGGCCACACCAGCCAACACTAGGGAAGCTGGTTGTAATTATCTTCACTTTTGGGAGTTCTATTATATTGTAAACATTATCTCAGGGAAAACTTCCATTCTTGAGCAATTGTATGTATGTCCCTTAGTGTATGAACAAAGTTTAACATTTCCAGTTTGTTGTACCTCCTTTCCCAGCACTGTATTTTCATAATAGCAAAATGGGTATGTAAGAAACTACATATTATAGCCATTCTATTACATGGGTATTGTTGTTATATGATTGTAATGCATTTCCAATGTTTTAAAGCATCTGTTTATCTTTATTTTATTATGTTTTCAATACACACACACATATGTATGTGTATGTGTATGTATGTATGTATGTATGTATGTATGTATGTATATTCCTTGAGAATTTGACGATATCTGTATAATTTTCTCATAAGAACTCCTTTATTTTACTTTTTTTGGAAAATCTCCAATGAATTTGTGGGCTGCCCAACCTTAGCATAAACTTCCATGACATATACAAATGGATGAGATGTTAGTTTATCTCTAGTGTCAAAGAGATTTTCCCAATTTTCACATTCATTGGCACCTTTCTCATATGCATTGCCACATTATTTCTGATCATGTTTCAACTTAGCTTTTTGGCATACTGAAGCTTTGAAATCTCTTAATATATCATCCCAAGAACCATGTTGTAGAAAGTAACCAATCATTGAATCTGTGAACTCAACACCTACCTTTACTAAAATACTCTTTTCAAGTGCATGCTTATCAGTAGAATTGTGTTTCTTGGATTGAAACATTCCTTTCATAATCTAAATTGACATCATTTGAAGCCTCAGTAAAATGTCTTTCATCCATGGATTTTAGATTCTCACCTAATGGAATGACCCACCCTATTATGTATTTTATATTTTCTAATCTGGGTCTAGTTTTTCTCATTGTTTGGGTTTTATGTGGTTTAGTTGTAACATGTTTGTATTTTGGTGTTTTTCATTTTGACAGGCAACACACACACACACACACAAATAAATGTATGTATGTGTGTTTGTGTACACATACACACACACCCACACACACACACACACACATATATATACATATATGTATATATATACATATATGTATGTATATATATATATATATATATATGTATGTGTATATATATACATATATATGTATATATATACATACATATATGTATATATATACATATATATATATATATAAATATGTATATATATATATACATATATGTATGTGTATATATATATATATATATATATATACACATATATGTATGTGTGTGTGTGTATATATATATATATATATATATATATACATATATATATACATACACATATATATATATACACACACATATATATATACATATATGTATATATATATATACATATATGTATGTATATATACATATATATATACATACATACATATATGTATATATATATGTGTGTGTGTGTATATATATATATGTATATATATATATATATATATATATATATATATATATATATATGTATATATATATATATGTATATATATATATATATGTATATATATATATATATATGTATATATGTATATATATGTATATATGTATATATATGTATATATGTATATATATGTATATATACATATATATATACATGTATGTATATATGTGTGTGTGTGTGTGCGTGCGTGCGTGTGTGTGTGTGTGTGTGTGTGTTTCCTGTCAAAATGCAAAACACCAAAATACAAGCAGGTTACAACTAAACCACATAAAACCCAAACAATGAGAAAAACTAGACCCAGATTAGAAAATATAAAATACATAATAGGGTGGGTCATTCCATTAGATGAGAATCTAAAATCCATGGATGAAAGACATTTTACTGAGGCTTCAAATGATGTCAATTTAGATTATGAAAGGAATGTTTCAATCCAAGAAACATAATTCTACTGATAAGCATGCACTTGAAAAGAGTATTTTAGTAAAGGTAGGTGTTGAGTTCACAGATTCAATGATTGGTTGCTTTCTACAACATGGTTCTTGGGATGATATATTAAGAGATTTCAAAGCTTCAGTATGCCAAAAAGCTAAGTTGAAACATGATCAGAAATAATGTGGCAATGCATATGAGAAAGGTGACAATGAATGTGAAAATTGGGAAAATCTCTTTGACACTAGAGATAAACTAACATCTCATCCATTTTTATATGTCATGGAAATTTATGCTAAGGTTGGGCAGCCCACAAATTCTTTAGAGATTTTCCAAAAAAATCAAAATAAAGGAGTTCCTATGAGTGTGTTTGCTTATGAGAAAATTATACAGATATCATCAAATTCTCAAGGAAAATATAATTAAAGCCTAGAAGGGATAGTCGATCTGGTTGTAAGTTTACAGCAGGCACTTGTGCCCATAACAGAGAAATAAAGACCTCAAGTTATATAGTACTACTAAGACCCAATACTAGAGGTATATCATAAGTGAAATTAGATGAATTTTGTAGTCATTATAACTTCATGAGTGTTGATTTATAGCTCAATTTTAGATTCTCTAAGGTAGTCATAAATTGTAAACAAAAGGTACTTGATGTAAGTAACGAGAATGTAATATCAGAAGGGGCCATTATGGGTAACATGCAACAAAAATTGGATGTTTTACAAGTGCAAGAGGAACATTTTTATGCTAGTTCTCATTCAAACAACCTGATGAAGCAAAGTTTATTAGGAACATGGGATTGCAAATTCCCAAGGATGAATTGAGATCCAGGAATTACAGAGAGAACTATTTGGGGAGAGCTCAAGCAATTGAGCTTGCAATTGCTTGAGGCAAAGCAATTTTAGAAAGTGTGGACTACCATGTCCTTTTTTCATATTGAATAAGTTAGAAGATCCTTAGCATATTATCCATTTCTTGAAGGCTAAAGGGATGATGCAAAGGAAATAAATCAATAATTTATCTTAAGTTGGCCAAAATTAATTTTATGTTACAAAAAGGTAACTTATTTTATTTTATAAAAAAGGTTATATATTTTTTTAATAAAGCAAGTCAACAATAAAATAGAAGTGGAACATTGATTTATGTGTGTTGCCTCAAAAAATATGAAAGTAAAATTATTCAAGGGGCATTGGGTTCCTTTAGAGAGTATCTTTTATCAATCAATGTTCCCAACTTATTTGTGAGTTTGAGCATTCTACTTCAGCTTTTAGCATCAAAGCATGAAAAACCCTCATGTGGAGCATCAGAGGATGAAAAACCTCCCATGGAAAAGACTTAGGGATAGAAACCCTCAGGTTTTGTGTGGTGTTTCCATCTAAGGACTACTTTTGTGCTTCATATCTATTATATATCATTAATCAACTAAATCAAATAATTAGGGTAACATGGAAGTTCCAGATCTATGCTAGGGCATCAATACTAGAGTTGGCATCACACTTCTGGAAGCATTTATAGGGCTAGCATCATATGTATAGGGTTGATGTCACCATTAGACATTTTTTCTTGATTAAATTCTCCATTTTACTATTCAATTGTGTCATAAATAACCCACTAAGGAATCACTCTCCAAACAAATTGGGTGGGAATATCTAGTGTGGTCTACTATTACTATAGAGAAAGGTGTAGTGTAATAGTATGAGGACCATATTGGGGTACAAAATAGAAGTATCAAATCTATTATTTATTTGATCAGGGGATACAAATATCTAAAATGAGTACCTCATACCATAATGCATATAATAGCATACGTATGTATTGTAATTCAGCATACATAATATCGATTTGATCAATCACTCGATGAACACTCAACCAATCATGTGAATATGGAGTATCAAACTCATTTATTTATATAATGGGTTTAAATTAGATGAAATTTGGTTTGTCAAACCAATATAATAATTATTATATCAAGGAAATTGGCCCCCTGAAACAAATTGATTGTACTCCCCTATCTATATAGTAGGTTGAAACTAGATACCATTTGGGTTCAATCACAAAACAAATCCGATTGGCCTCACCAAACAACCTAATTAACCTCCTTTAGGGTAAACTAGATAAGCTCAAGTCCCAATGAAGATCCACTAACCAAAACTACCCTACTTATGCTTACCTTCAAGAACTTGAGTCCTAAAACAAAGGCATGAACAACTGCTATCATAGGCACAAACAACTATTACTTTACCCTACCACTACTAGTCATTACTTCTTGTCTCTACCCCTAATCTCTACTCAATCTAAATCTACTATGGGATGGGGGTTGGGGCCCCAACATATTTATGGTGATGGTGCTCTCTCACACCCCTACCCTTATAAATATCGATATAGGCAAGTCCTCCCCCACTCGGTAATATATGGTAGATGGAGGGATGCATCTAGTAGCTCAACTCTACTATATACGAGGTTGAGGGATCCTCCCCCACACCTCCCCTATATATAGATGGACCCATGTACATATCTATAGTGGCCCACCTCTATCTATATAGTTGTCATTCTCCCCCCATCAAATATTTGGCTGTCTATATCTAGATACATAAGGGACTAGCTCGAGGGCAATTATATATGTGTGAGCTCAAGGGTAATTATATATATAGGGTAGCCTCCATTCCATTACAAAATACGAAGCAACCTATCACCATGTATTTATATGGGATAGTAATCTATAGAGAGAGAGCAGGGTTGGGGGACAAACTCATATATAGTCAAGGCCCCCTATCTATATATGGCCTGAACTCCTTCCCCTAGATATAGATCTGATCTAGTTGTTAGGCACCCTCTAGATATATATGTAGAGAGGGACCCCATTTAGATGGCTCAACTACATCCTTGACCCAAACCCACATTTCATATTGACCCCAACCCACATATAATATATTATATAAGATAAGATAAATATATTAATATCTAACTAGTGACAACAAAATTAGGTCAAAGGGACTACATATTATAGAAATATGGTAGGAAAATGTGGGAAACCAAAAAGGTCTCTAAAAAAAGAAAAACAATGCTAAAAGAAATAGTATAAAACATGGTAAAGAGTGACCATGTTCAAATCCAAACCACCAAAGGACCCAATCACACTCAGGTCCAACGAAGGGAGCAAAAGAAATGAGTAATCTCCAAGAATTTGTAAACATCAAGAGCACAAGGATGATCCTTAAAAAATATGAACCAGGAGGGGACCCATCCAAGATTTTGATCCAAATCTCCTAACATCCAAGGCCAAAAATAAAAATCTCTGAATAGAAGTCTGACCTGAAGAAGGGGAGGTATTATGCCTGGGATGGCCTCCAATCCTCTGCTTAGAAGGAAAATTCCTCTGTGAAGGTTTGGTGGATCTAATATGACTCCTAATGTTGGGTTTGAATTGAATATGCTAATGAAAACCTGAGGAACTATGAATAATGTCTTTGGGCCTCACTGATTTGGAACATGGGGTTGTACTTATGTCAATCTATTACTTAGTTCCTCTCGAAGGTAGCACTGTGAAAAAGTAATCCATTGAGTGGAGACTGGTCTAGAGGGTCTCTGAATAAAATGATCATGAAGCTTAAGAGATTCTTATATATATTAAGCCAAACATCTCTGGTCCTCATATTTGAAGAAGTTAGAAAGAGTTTGTGTCCTCTTAAATCAGCATTAAAACCTTCCTCTGATCTCATAGTAAATGAGATAATAAAAGATGAAGTGTTCTTTGGACCTAGTCTCCTAAATGTTGCATAACTAACAAATCCTATATGCTCAATCTATCTAATGATCTATCTCAATCCTAACCCTATGACCCGACTTGAAACTATCCTAATGGGATGCAAAGAAAGTGCATCTAATGGTGAAATGTATATTGTGGATGAATGATAAGCCCATCACTCAGCTCCAATAAGTGCTCTGCATAAAATGCCATCTTAAGGCATAACCCCTCAGGAGGGTTTACCCAAGTAGTACGGATAATGGTCTATAAATATCATCCTTAATATTTGTTTGATAAGATAATTAGGCTAGTAGTCTAAAAGCTATACTTTAATCACCATTCCTGCATAGGTGTGTTGCCCCTACTCTACAAATTTTAACTCAAGTAGCTTATGGTAGATGGAATAAGATATGCCGTATCTAATAAAATAGGCATAGGGTTGAATCTCTATAGTTGGGGTGAACCAATTAACCAATTCCCTATTTGATAACCCCATATACCCCCAATCATTTGGTTTGAAGACCTAAATGTTATGTATGTAATTAGATAAAACATTTATTATTAGTAGTTGATAAAAAGTTGATAGAAGATCTATATTGATATAACATCCAATCCATAGATCTCTCGACACTCATTTGGCCCTATCCCCTATCAAAATAGGTGGGGAAGGGATATTAAAGTTATAGTCTAGTTTAATGACCCCATATACCCCCAATCATTTGGTTTGAAGACCCAAATGTTACGTATGTAATATGGATAAAACATTTGTTGTTGGAAGTTGATAGAACATCCTATCTATAGTTCTCTCGATACTCATCTGGCCCTATCCCCTATCACAATAGGTGGGGAAGGATACCAGAGTTATAGTCTAGTATGATAACCCGATATACCCCTAATCATTTGGTTTGAACACATATCTATATTGATATAACATTTGATCTATAGTTCTCTCAACACTCATCTGGGCCTGTCCCCTATCCCTTATCACAATAGATGGGGAAGGGATATCAGAGTTATAGTTTAGTCTTCAATCAGATGAGTGAGTGGGTAAGGTTGTTTTGTATAAAGGCTATGACCCTCTTTCTCTTTCTATATGGGGGAGAGGGTGGACCATAGAGGGAGGGGCATCACTATCACTTGTTCAATATGGATTGGCTAGTTTGCCTTTCATACGGCATCAATCGTTAGGGACTGGACTTATAGATTGAGTTTTGAGTGAAGACTGACTGATTCATGTATGTTTGTTTAGTTTTAGGGTGACTATCATTGTATAGAGTAGAGGATACACACTTAACTACCTAAACTAAGGCTAAGGATCTAGATAGATATATAGGACTTCTCCATCAATCGATTGACTATAGATCATAGATTATAGATAGTCAAATAAATGTATGATCACATCCCCCTCTATACATATGAGACATTGGTGGGCATTTATAGATTGGCTTAAAAGGTTCTATTATTTAGTCTAGTCCCTAACCTAGAATTATAAGTTTTAATATAGGGCAAGGGCATTTATAAATTAATGAATTTTTTGAGGAGGTCAAGTCCTACCCCATAGTGGATGAAGTCTAGATGGGGGTGTCTAGATGGAGAGGGCATCGACATCCCTTTCCCCTTTCAATCTATAGGGGCTAGGGGATGTTAGGGAAGCCAAGGGGATTAGATAGCCTAGAAGCCAAGGGCATAGATATAGATCTAATATGTTGAGGGAGATACCATAGATATGCTCAATGATAGGGAGGTGATTTCATTTAGGGAAAACTAGTGAGGTCGAGGCACAATCAATAGCAGTTACTAAAGTCTATAACCTGTGAGCTCTCTGGGTACCTTGCAAGCCCTTCTCTATTTTATGTGGATGAGTTGAGTTAGGGCCTTTAATTAATAGCTAATAGATTATTAGCCAAGCTAATAGGATATTGGTTAGCTAGTAGGATATCGGTTCAACAAATAGAATATCAGTTACCCTGTGAGCCCCTTTGTATAAATATAGCCTAGGGTAGTTAAGGCCCCTATCTATAATCTATATGGGCTTCCAGTGATGGAGGGCACACACACTCAATTGATGAATTGAGGTGCAACCTTACTTTTGATGTATAAAATATATAGGCACTCAAATCATGTATATAGATAGGGCTAAAAGCCTACTTACTCTATATAACTGAGATACTTGCCCAATGGCCTACTCTATATAGTTGATTTGATCTAAATGTTAGCTACCCTATCACCCACCCTAAAAAGAGTGTCTCTTGCACCATAGTTTGTGGAAGAGATTAGATGGATCCATATAGATATACATGGATAGGAGTCCTAACTAAACTATATCCATAGCCACCCCACCCCCAAATAGATATATAGACAAGGCCCCAGACTAGTTATATCAAGTATAGATAAATTTCGACCCCAACCCCATTTACAAAGTAGAGATATTGGCCCTCCAAATCAAAATAGAGGTATGGGGCCCAAATTGATGAGATATATATAGTCAACCATATATGAAAATGGGATTCGATCAATTAATATGGGGTTCCAATTAAACTATATACTACACTCCCTCGATAAATCCCTACACATATATCAAGAATAATGTAAGAGCCCTTTCCTCTATATATATATGGGGCACTGCCCTTATCATATCTATATAATATAGTTGGAGGGTTATAATATAGCTAGAGGGAGATGGTGAGGTGTAACTACTCGATTAACTGAATAGAGTAATTAGATCAAGTTAATTAAATAGTGAAATAGGGATAGACATTGTACTAAGTATCTATCTATCTCTAATGATCTACAGATGGGGCAAGAATATTGAACCAACCTACACCAAATAAATCAAAAATAATAAAGTTAATATTTTTGAGTTGTCAAGTGACTTAACTTTTTATTAAAAAGTGATAATTTAATATTATTTTATTATTATTATAAATAAATAAATAAAGGTGAATTTCTAAATAATGCTCAATATCAAATTAGAAGATGGAAAGTTACTTTTAGGGCTTTTCCTTAGAAAAAGTGTCAAGTGAACTTATGAAAAGGTATTGGGGGTCATTTAAAATTCATCTTTTGCCTATTAGCAATTGTACTTTTACAAGTTTGAGAATATGCTTTAGCTTTTGGCCTCTGAGGACAAAAACCCTCTAGTGGATAAGGAGGCTTGAGGATGAAAACCCACTGGTCTTGTGATTTGGTTCCATTTAAACAAATATTATTGTGCTTTCAAATTAGGGTACCATCAAAATTCAGCATTCGGAGAATCATCAGGCATATCTAACATATTTCTAGCTCATTCCAAGGTTCTTTTAAGAAATTTAAGAGGTTGAGTTCTATGAAGACCTTGTTGAGAGACATGCACATGAGAAAAGGACCTCACCGAATACTACTATTGGTTTTCAAATTGTTGGAATTTTCAGATCAATAATTAATGATAACCAATTTGATTATCTTCATGATTATAGCAAGAAGCATGAAAGTGTTGGTTTTCACTGAAGTTTATGGCAAGACTCTTATCAGCATGGGAAGTACCAAGAGATTGGTGAAAATATGAAGGGTACAAAAATGAAAAAATGATCTTTTCTCTCAAATCCAATATCGTTCTTCGCTCTTCAACACTCTGACATCCAAGTCTCTCATTTCCAAAGTCTATAACCCAACACATTTTCCACTATATATAGATCAATCATGAATTATCAATTCCATAATAATCCTTGTGGGCCATAATACATGCCTTCACCCTTAAGGAATCTCATATGGGTCACAATCAAGCACAATCCCCTTTCAAAATATTGTTCATGATGTGTTTTTTTCTACTTGCTTTGAAAAGTCAATTTTTATGGTTTGAGAGTATAGTTAATAGCTTGATGAATTTGTGTTGCATAATTAGTATGTTTGGTCATTAATTCTAGTGGAAATTTCATTAGCATAATTAGATTTAAAAATCCATAAAAATTAATTTATGGAATTGTCATTTAATATACTAGTGGCATTAAAGGATGATTAATTAATTTAGAAATTATGGATTTTCTCTATTTTATGCTAAAATAAATAAAAATAAAAAATTGCAATGGAAAAAGACATTAAAAAAATAAAAGGAAATGTAAAGACTAAAATTAGAAAATAAAAAAGAATCAAATATATTAAAAAATAACAAAAATAAAGAAAACAATGAAAAATCTAAAAAACAAAAAGGGCTACATACAATAGATTTTATTTTAAATAATTGGGATATTTGCTTGTAAGACTATAATCAATCACTATAAACTTCCTTCCTTATAAAATTATATCGCTTTTTTTTTAATCATGGTGGTTAGTGATTGCCTTACTGTAATCATGCCTTGTTTCTGAATCTACTATTGTAATGCCCAAAAACTATATGTAAGATGTCAAAGCATTTTATTACAGAAACAATATTATTTATAATGATTTACAAGACTCATAGGAGGAAAAGTGATGGACTTATTTTAAAACATATCTCTTATTACTTTGTTTGGATTCTTATTAACATTATGCAAAAACTTTGAATCACTAATAATAGTTGTATTCTATTTTTCGACCAATACTTGAGATACAATATTTTGAGGAACATTGTTACTTAGTGGAGATTCAAAGGCGTAATTGAGACTAGCATGCTCGTTATAATGGACATATGCAATCTTGTCCTCAAGTGATGTAACTATTAGACATATAATTTGAATTTAATTTTATAACTCCTCTTTGGATTATTATTATTATGAGAATTGGATTGATTTTGTACATATGTATTGCCCTGATACTATCTGGACCTATAGGCATATACATATAATGAGACAATAACTCATATATATCAAGAGGATTGAAATTTATCTTGCACAAATGATCATCTATATTATCTTGCATATCCTTATCATTGTCATCATTATCATAATAATCTTCAATTATGTAATTTGGATTTTTTGAGTTGACCAAAAAGGGAAGATCTAGAATTGTCCTTTTTCTCTCTATTAGCCTGTGGTTGTTTCTTTATTTCTTCATTAATGGCCATGAGTGGTTCTTCGTCATTTATTTCACATGATTATTCAACCCCATATGTATGAATTTTGTCTAATGAGATAGGTTATGATGGAAGCACTATAGAATAATGCATAAATTTTGATTTTAAATTACCCTCGTTATTGGATCATGTCATTTTACAGTATCTAAAGGGATAATTATTTGTGGGGCATGTATACTCATGTCTATCATGCATAATGTAGATGTACTTATTCTGTATCATGTATCCAGGGTCAACCCAGGAGAAAATTGTAAGGTATATTATTAAGCATGAATTTAAATAGGGTAGGAAATGTCTTGGGTCCTATTATCACATACAATGATATTAACCCAAGTTCCCGACATGGTGTGTCATAAAATCCTTTTACAATTTGATTTGATATTTGAATAGTAGTCATATTGACACCCAATTCATTTAAGAAAGCTATGCTACAAATATTCTTTCTTGATGCATTATTTATCAACACATATTTGACTTGTTTACTTTAAATTTTAGCTTGAACAAACAATGATAATTTTTTCTCTAGTTTTTTGGTGGGCCAATCTTCCTTTTTAAAGGAAATAAATTCGACACTATTATTTAATGTATTAAAAATGGAGGAAAAATATGTAGGTGTTGTATCATTTGGGAGAGTTGTCTCGCATGATGCCCCACATAGGATGTCCTTGTAAAAAAATGACCTCTTTATTAAGTCAAGGGTAGAGATATTAAGATGGATATTATTTAGTTGATCAATGATGTCATAACTTTTGGTTTGTGTGGGTGTCTTCTTGGGCCATAAAAAATTAAAAACAACTCAATATAACTATTAATGTTGAAGAGTATAAATTATGAGATGAAACCAATATTGTGTTAAAATAAGCTAGCATGCGATTAACATGTCACCTTATATTTTGGAATAACATGTAATATAAAAGTAAACGTGATAGAAATTCTTGATACAAAGGAAATTACACTAGTACTATGTTAAAATAAGGTGGCATGTAATTAACATGTCACTTTGTGTTTTGTAACAACATGTAATAGAAAAGTAAAAGTGATATTAATTTTTGGCACAAAGTAAATTACACTCTACTAAGAGAGAACATGTGGCTGATATGAATGTTTGATGTACCTTGTAAGAGACGAATCTTGAAACAATGGCCTCAAAAATAAACATTAATTGCTAAAAATGGTAAATATGATATGTTTATTGTTGTCACCAAACATTTCACCCTAGAAGAGGGTTTTCAACTATCTTCCATATTTGGGAAACATGGGAATACTTCTAGGTATGTGGGTATACCTATGGTGGAAGTTAGCCTCCAGATTTAAGGGATAGCTCCCTGAATGTATCTTGAAATGTTTATCACCTAAACTAATGTTTGCTTGTGGAAAAATAGTTAGATATCTTTCATGAAATGAAACTATTCTGAGGGTGCATTACACCAAAAAAAATTCCACATGATTATCATATCTATCTCACTAAGAAATAAGGCATACAAACTAGCTTCACAGTCCTAAAGGATTCCAACATGACTGTTTCAATATAGAGGTTGAGATGTATGAAGAAACACAAGGTAAATGATCTAGAGGGTAGAATTCACACTCTAAGAATAATTTCACACTTGAAAGGAGCCTAACACACTTGACTACACTCTATTTGACATGTTAGAATGAGAGCTTCTTGTATAAGACATGAAAGGATAAGGAAAAGTAAGGATATGATCACTAAAATTAACCATTCATCACTTTACACACTCAAATAAGATGTTTTTGAACTCAAAACCAGATTTTTTGTATTATTTAAAGGTAAAATATGACATCAAACCCGTAGGGATTTGCCATACAAGGTGTGATATTAGTGTATAAGAGCCAAAATGGCCACTACTTATAGAATTAGAGAGAGGAAAAAAGAAAGAAGTCCAAGGGTCACCAGGACATGTGTCATGCTAAGAAAATGAGTTATACATGTAGGAGAATGAGTGTGAGATATAATATGCAAGGTTTGATAGGACAAATGGCCCTCCAAAGCATGAAATCCATGAAATGTGGCATATGATCCTCTTACTTGCTCCGAAAACTATCTTAATCATTTGGCCCTTTTAGAATGCCTCACCACTGAAAGGGGATATATGTCATGATTTAAATGAGAGGTTTGGGTTTTATACATGCCCCACCATGCATTATTTTCATCCCTAATCATTTATATTCTTCTGCACATGAGTTACCACTACTTGCAGTCTAAAAAACTCCTTTTTCACTCACCCCACACACTTTCCCTCAAATTTAGGTTTATTTTTCCATGAAAATCCATAAAAGGGAGTTAATGACACATATAAAGACCTCTTATATCCTTATATTCCTCAAATAGACCTTCAAAGGCCTCACACTTAGAAATTTCACCCTCTCACTAGTTTGTTCACTTTGGCAGTTTTGACGCGTTGATGTGAAGGCACCTGTAGAAACACTTAGGAGATTTTTTGCTATAATAAATTTACATGAGGGGTTATCTCAAGTCCCAATCATTCTCCCAAAGTTTATTGCATCTCTTGACTCTTCTTAGAACCTATAAAATGTCATAAATAATTAAAGAAACCAATTTTGTACCTTGTTTGTATAGGTAAGGTACAACTTAATATGATAAGAAGGTGCCCTATAGAGTCATCTACAAGATCAAAGTCATTTCCATACAAAAATATCCCATTTGGATCCATTCATTTTTTATTTTATCCATCGGGTCAAGAATCAGGGTTTGAAGGATTTAGAGTGAATTTGCCCTCTAAGGATTGTTCATATAGGTTTGGCATCTAATTGATAAAAAAAATAACTAAAACCTTATTATATACCCTCTATAAAATATCCCAACATCTTGAACTCCCATGCACAACCTCCAAAAATATGTGAGCATTTCAAACTAGCCTATCGAGCTTTGTTCTTCATTTTGTACAGGCCTAATGTGGTTTTAAGCCCAAAAATGGCATTCTTATGTTATATCTACAAGGTATGAGTTTAAACACACCTTATAACCCCTATAAACATTTTCCAATTCATTAGAGTGCTTACCTAGGGTTAGATATGAACTTGACCCTCTATTTGGGCTTTAGGCCTAATTGAGACCATGTAGGTCTGCTTGCACCTTTGTCTATTTGGACCACCCTATTATGTTTCTGACCCATGTGCATGTTATAAATGGTTTTTCATGTCTTATCACATCTCTATACACATATTTTAAATGTTCAACCAACCCTTATCTCACTTAGTTCTCCTTTTCCTTCAAAGTCTGCAGGTTTACACCAAAGGGGAGTACCCTCTCTCTGAGACAAAATAGAGGATACTTCCCCTATTTCCCCAAGAAAATTGAATATTAAAGGATATTCTCCAAGTTATGGATACTTTTTATACAAAATTTTATCCTTTTTTCATATCATTAGACCTTTAAAATGCACCAAAACCAAAAACACACTTATGGAGTAAGTAAATTGTCTTCAGGGTCTTGATTGTGAACTGTACATTGCACTGTTGGAGTCCCTCCTATACCTTGTTTACATGATATGGAGATAATTTAAGATGCATAAAATCATGATTAAGGTGTTTAAACTTGTTTACTTTACAAACCTTTCCAAACTTCTCACACATGTCTTGCCTTTCAACTTGACTGGATTGTTGACTATGTATGTGTGTTTGGAAAAGGCACTTATAGGTGCATTTTCATGATTTAGGTCCTTTTTGAAGCTTGTTGTAGGAATTTATTAGGTGGAAAATGAATCCTATTTTTTTTTCCATAATATTATCATATTCACCTTGTTTCATCTATTGTATGCTTGATGAGGTTATTTTTACAGACCAATATAAAGAGATCCCTATCATTTTAGGATTGATGTTCATCATGATCCCTCCATGATTTTGTTGAACTCATTGCATGTGTTTTCCTAGGACTTTATGGTTTATGAGGTGGTCTTTATTGGGATTTAATAGTGTCATACAAATTTTAAGTATTTGTTTTGGTAACCCAAATCATATTTTGATCTCATGTTTATACATTCACATGCTTGGGTCCACAAAATCTTTCAATTTGACATGTCTGGCTATGTGGCATATCCTTGCCACATTTTTTATATAATTTTAAAATATGACCATTATCAATTTGTATCATGTCTTCATCTTTTTTCCCTTGTAAAATTGATCAAATTTACTCTATCACTCTCCTTGAGTGTCTCTTAGCCTTAAATTTCAACATTGGTCATTGATCTTTGATCTAAGATTCTGAGATTGTGACACTTGGCAACCTTGTATGCTTTCTATGTACCTTATTGTCTATGTCTATTTAGTTAATGATCTTATGCCACATATCACTATCATTTTTAATCTTAGTATCATTTGACCTATTGAAATTGTGCTCATTATTATATCTCCATCTGCATGATTAAACATGCATCATTGATCTTTCTTGACTTGTTGACCCCAGTCTTTAATGTGGATCATTGATCAGAATTTGTATGTAAGAATACTCACCATCGATCTTGATCTAGGGGACTTTGAATTATTGAATTTAGGAGATCACCTATGTGTCATTGATCTTTGATCCAGGCTTCTAAGATTGTGACACTTGGCAGCCCCACGTTTAATTTGTACCTAAGCCTTATGAAAGTCTATAACTCGATGCAATTGTGAATTCAACAACAAAACATAGTTACACAGTCCATCTTATACAAGGGTATATAAGGTTTGAAAGTATATTAACTTCACTTGAAGTGTTTCATAGAATTTATGATCAGTGCTATCATCAGTCAATACCATCCCCTTGATCTGATAACTTCCATCATGCTTGAAACTTGTTATGTAATTCATTCAAGTTACCTAACAGCCCCTTGGTGACAGAGCATACATACAAAGAATTATCAACCCTATTTTTTCCTCAAAAATAACCTACCAATATTTATGCCTTCTTATACTAATCAAGTGTATTTTTACCTCCATACTTCATTTTAATATGTTCTTTACATGAATAGATAGTCACTTGAACTCATTCATTTGGTGTCCTTTTTGAAACTCCTTTCACAATCATAAATTTTTCCTATACTACAAAACCTAAACATAGGTCCACTATAGATGAAAACTAATCCCCTTATTGGTTTTCATATAGTCATAATCTCAATGAAGATCCACTAGGCAAGAGTTTCATGTGTAGGCCAATTTTGGACAACACCAACCAAAAACCTGCTGACTAGTTTCATGTGCATGGTGGAGCGATGGAAGAGCAAAACATTTTTAGCTCATTTTTGGAAATTAAAAATCATGTCAAGCATGGAAATTAGTCTGAGGAAGTTGAAGAGCCATCCCAAAACCTTATGCCATGTGCCATTCTCTCTCATAGGCCATACACTTCTTAAAACTCCCTGTTTTGTAGTTGTTTTCTTGATTTTCAATTATAACCTATAAGTTTTTAGTTATAATTTGACATGTATGAATGGGACTGACATCTTGGATGTTAGAAGGAATTTAGAAACACATAGACACCTTGAAAACCACACCACTTGCATTTAATACTCATTTATGATCTCTAAGTGACTCAAAATGAAATCAAGATTAATTATACCATGACCAAGGCTAAAATGACATAAAATCACATATAATTAACTATGACACACCCTATAACATTATATTATACCCTTATATAAATTTTTGACTATAGGGGGTTGACCAATTTTTACTTGTGGTAAAAAATGATCAACATTATTGGTGATTTCTCAAGGATGGTATGCTCGTTATGCCATGACCAGTAGCCTAATGTTGTCCATTAGGCCATAGAGTCACCTATACACCATATTTGACACACAAATTGCCTTTGACAACACACAAAACACAAGGTAAAGACACACAAAACAAGACACATTCAAAATAAACACACATGTTCAACTAGAACACTTAGTGAACACAACACAACTGAAAGAAAAGTCACACCTAACCTAATATTTACAAGACTAACCTTCAATTACTTAATATCAAGGTTTCAAATGCATCTCATTCACAGAAATATGCAACTCCTCTCCATTCATCCTTGCTAATTGGAAAGAGTTGCTTTGTTTGCACTTGATTATGACATATGGTCCACTCCATAAAGTGTCAAATTTTATGTCTCCCTAGTTCTGCTCTATCTTCATCCCATTTCAACACTGTGTCACCTTCTTGAAATTGCCTTAGAGTTGCCTTCTCATCAAAAGACCTCTTCATTAGTATTTCGTGATGTTCCATAGCTTGATGAGTTTTATCTATAGTCTCTTGAAACTCTATTAATTCTGCCAACATTACCTCCATTAGAGTGTTCTCAAACCAATCTAATTGATGTGCCAATGCTAAGGCAGGCAGTTCTTGTTATATAGACAACCTAGCCTCCCTTCCATAGACAATAATTCTTTAGAAAAATTAGGGTTCACAAGAGTAGGATCTTGTGCAATTGCTTTCTTAATGGCTTCAAAATTTCTCTTACCCTCCTTAGTCCAAGAAAAGACTTCATTTTTATTGAGCATGGTTGTGATAGGCTTCACCAAAGATGCAAACCCAGGTATGAATCTCCTTACAAAATTTATGTTGCCTAAGAAACTTTGGAGAATTTTCTTATTCTAGGGAAATGATAGGCATAGAATAGCCTCTATCATTTTAGGTTCAATAGTCAAACCATCTTTGGAAACAATATGTCCTAAGAGCTTACCTTCATGGACAACAAAGATGCATTTTTTTGGATTAAGAGATACTCTATATTGCCTACATATTTCAAACACTTGTCTCAAGTGTTGCATATGTTCATTAGCATCTTTAGAAAACATTGTTATATCATCTAAGTAAGCTGACAACATCTCATTAATCAAACCTTTGAAGGTCATGTCTATTGTTCTTTGAAATGTGACACCAGCATTTGACAAACCAAAGGGCATTTTCCTATAAGCAAAAGTCTCCCATTTTGTGGTGAATGTTGTCTTAAACTGATCATCCTCATTAACCAAAATTTGATTGTAACCTAAATATCCATCTAGAATAAAAAAACTTTGAGAACCTAAAACCAATCACAAAATCTACTCCATTGAGGGTAAATGATAGTGATCTTTGAGTGACACTCTATTAAGATCTCTAAAGTCCACAAAAAGTCTTATCTCCCCATTCTTATTTCTAACAACTAGAATGTTAGCCACCCATGGTGAATGTTTGATAGGAAAGATAATTTAAGATTCAAAGAGTTTGGTAAGCTCTAACCTCATGAGTTGTTCAACCTTAGGGTTGATGGGCCTTTGTTTTTGCCTAACCGGTTTAACCCCAGGTTCCAATTCAATGGTATGGTGTGCTAGGCTAGGATAAAATCCTTTTAGTTCCTTATACTCACAAGAAAAAGATGTTGTGAAACTCTCTACATAAATCAATGAGTGCTTGCTTCTCCAATGTAGAACATACCTTGCCTAGTTTGAGAAGTTTGTCTTTGAATATCAAGACTCTTTCATAATTATCCTATTTTTTAGACATACTCACCGTTTCCTTCTTCTTTTTATCATCTTCATTTAAGATACCTTCTAAGGTAACTAACCCCTTATGTATCTTGTTTGTTCTTAGCTGCACAATTTGATTATCAAATTGTTCTTGGAGTCTCTTTTGATTTCTTGAGGAAGACTCAGCCTCATTTTGCAAGAAGTATGAAATGTATTTATCACTATCAAACACTTACCAATACATCTAATTATCAGGTATGGAAGGTCTAACATTGATCTTAATATGATATTTTTTTCCTCTTCTTTTATGGTAGTTGGTGTATCAAATTGAGCTCCTATGGCAGCTAGTCTATCAACATGATTATTATGTTCCCTTGGGACTGATTTGATGTTGAATGCATTGAAGTCTTCAATAAAATCCCATAAACTATGATTATATGACTTAAGTAAAGGGTTCTTGGTAGAAACCACATTCCTAACTTGAGGCACAACCAATTCACTATCTCCATATACTTGTAAGTTCTTAATTCTTTTTTTCCTTGCCCATTGAAGGCCATGAATCAAACCTTCATACTCAGCCACATTGCAAATGCAATTGAAATGGAACCTATATGAATCATAATATTTTTGTTTAGATGGGGAGACAAACATGACATCATATCCTACACCAATTTTACATCTTGAAACATCAAAAAACATTTTCCACATCTCATCATCCTCACCTCCTACCTTGGCAAGTAGAGGTGTTGGTATTCCTTCTTCATGTATATAATACACTCCTAAATCAATTTCCTCCATGAAAGCATAAAGACCATGCTCATAAGTGTTGGTACCATATTCATCAATAAATAAATTATAAATGCCTTCAATCTTGGAGGAATTATCATCATCTATAATAGAATTCGTCTCCTCATGGACAACACAATTCAAATTAGAACGTGTTTCAATATAGGGCTCAATATGAAACCTTACGAGAGGCTATGTTCTAATGGTCACCTTGGTCCCATACCTTTTAATAAAGGCCAAGAAGTACCAATAACCTGAGAGATAGCCATGTATTTTGGCTGTAAAGTCTCTTGAAAGGCAGATTGTAAAGTGAGTTGGGAGGTCAACAACAACTATGTCTTGAAGGATAGGAAAACTATGACAATCATGAAAGGAAACCTTCAAGTTTTTTATCAGTCTTATTATCTTAGTAGGTGTACCTTTTAATTGGAGAACTCCTTTTCTATGAGGCTCATATTTTAGGCCCGAATTATCATCTACAACTTTGGGCATGACTAAAGTAGAAGCTTCACTATCAACTATGAAATTGTATACCAACTTGTCACCCATAATGAGAGTGAGGTAGAATGGTGGAGGTTTATTAGCTTTAGTAGATAGTTCAAAAATGGTTTTGGGGTCATTTATGAGATAAAAATTTCCATGACTTTGACTTGAAGGTGAAAGACTAGTAGGGATAATAGATAGTTATTTTTGTAGAAGCATTTTTTGGCCAGGCATATGAAGGACGTCCCAAAGAGAAATGGATGTCTTGGTATTTTTTAATGAGCCTACAATATTTAGAGAAAACATACCTAATTTTTATTGGGCCCTTAGATTTAAGGGGGTGTTTGGAACATGAGGAGTTAAGACACCTTGATCAGACTTTCCAATGTTTTGATTTGAAGGAGGTGTAGGAGCTTTTGAAGCTACCATTCTTGCAACCATGCCTTATTGTTTTGTAGGGGGATTGGATGAACTTGTAGGAACATTATTGTCACATCATAAAGAATTTATCTTGGATCTTATGTTGTCTTCAATATAATTCCATTTTTTTCTTACAAAAGTGTCCTCAACTAGGAAGTTGGTGAAGATCTCTCCTTGAGGCTGCCCACCTTCATTTGTTTTCATCATGACTTCAACTTCAACTGATAGAAGAAGAGTGAATATTCCTTGAGTAATAAGGGATTTCTCTCCATTTAAATTTTCATCCATAAATTTTCCTTGTTACCAATCTCATCCTTGTACCAAATTTCTATGCACCATTACCATCTCCCTTGCATTGGTGGTAGAATTA
Organism: Torreya grandis; assembly: GCA_037957365.1. Lineage (NCBI taxonomy): Eukaryota > Viridiplantae > Streptophyta > Pinopsida > Cupressales > Taxaceae > Torreya > Torreya grandis. The sequence goes on along the minus strand of JARHVA010003903.1, from coordinate 1,386,123 downwards.
GGATTATACACATTAGTAGGCATGTTGAAGTTAGGTTGCCCTTGACCATTTACTCTCCCATATTATTTTCCATATTTTTGATGGTAAGGATATGGATTTTGATAAGCACCTTTTTTCACCTTGGCTTACCTATTATGATCCTCTAAGGCTAGGAATCTTACCTTCTAGTCAATATTAACTTCTGCCTACCTAGGAGCCGCTCTAGGCTTGGTGTTGGCATTGGGAATTTGGGATATACTTGGAGAATTAGTATAAGTATGAGACAATGGAGTCATAGATACCTTAGGATGTAACTTTCCATCTTGAATGAGACCATTTTTAGCTTTTATGTCAAGTTCATATGCTTTAAGAAGAGTGGAACCACCCATGAATTGAAGTATGATAGCAATTTCAGTACCAAAGGCTCTCAAGTAGGTAGGGAACACAAAACTAGTAGGTGGCCTCATGGGAGAAGTTAATCTATACCAAGTATTTTAAAACCTCTCATTAAAGTCATGTATTATTTCTTTTGAGCCTTTTTTTATCACATTGAAATGGTGTATGAGAGAGGTATGGTCACATTCATTTTCAAATCTTGAAGTCAATAACACTCTGAAGTCATCCCATGACGTGATGCATCCACCTTCTAGATTCCTATACGAATCAAGATCTTTCCCTCTAAGGGACATGGAAAGGATCATAATGGAAATGTTCTCTTGAGTGACATTGTGGAAGTTACAAAAGTTAGAGATATACCTAATATGTTCACTAGGTGTAACATGACTCTCACCATTGAATCTAGGCACACCTTTTGTGGCAGTAGGAGGAATGGCATCATATGCTTGAAGATGAATTGGATTCTCAGTATTGAATGTAGGGAAGGCATGAGGCCTCTCCATGTTTTCTTTAAGATCTTCAATTTATTCCACTTCACTTCCTTGGCTGGCAAAATCTTCTTGGTCCTCAAAGAGCAGATTGGGATGAGGATATTGAAATTTAAGAGGAAGTTTAGGTTAAATAGGTAGATTAATAGGATTGAGCACTCTACTACATGATGACATGGTAGGAACCATGAAGCATGAGAGTAATTTTATGACAAGATAATGGCCTCGAACCATATTTTACCTTGATGGAGTTGCCAAATGCTAAGTAGCACACCAATTTGTAGTTGATTTGTCAAGACCAACATTCACCTTGACACGTTGTCTTGAAGACAATGAGTCCCACCAGGTGTGCCAAAATTGTTGTCACCAAATCTTGCACCCTAAAAGAGGGTGTTCAATCTTCTTCCATATTTTGGAAACATGGTAATACTTATAGGTATGTGGGTGTACCTATGATGGAAGTAAACCTCTATATTTAAGCGTTATCTCCCTGAATGTATCTTGAAACGCTTATCATCTAAACTAGTGTTTGTTTGTGAGAAAAAAGTTAGAGATATTACATGAAATGAAACTATTCTAAGGGGGTGATACACAAAGATGTTTTCCACATGACCATAAAATTTCTTTCACTAAGAAACAAGGCATACAAACTAGCTTCACAGTCCTAAGGGATTCCAACATGAATGTTTCAATATAGAGGTGAGATGTATGAAGAAACACAAGATAAATGAACTAGAGGGCATAATTCACACTCTAAGAAAAAATTTACACTTGAAAGGAGCCTAACACACTTGACTACACTCTATTTGACATGTTAAAATGAGAGCCTCTTGTATAAGACATGAAAGGATAAGGAAAAGTAAGGATAGGATCACTAAACTTAACCATTCATCACTTTACACACTCAAACAAGATGTTCTTGAACTCAAAACTAGATTACTTATATTATTAAAAGGCAAAATATGACATCAAACCAATAAGGATTCACCATACTAGGTGTGTTATTAGTGTACAAGAGCCAAAATGGCCACTACTTATAGAATTGGAGAGAGAGGAGAAGAGAAAGAAGTCCAAGGGTCATTAGGACATGTGTCATGCTGATAAAATGAGTTATACATGTAGGATAATGAGTGTGAAATAGACCATGCAAAGTCTGATAGGACAAATGGCCTTCCAAAGCATGAAATTCATGAAATGTGGTGTAGGATCCTCTTGCATGCTCAAAAAACTATCTTCATCATTTGGCCTTTTTAGATCGCCCCACTACTAAGGATAGATCTCATGATTACACTGAGTTTTAATGGTGGCATACAAATATGAAGTATTTGTCAGGATCTACCAGCTCTCAAAAGATCACACATGATTACCTTTGTATAAGCAACTAAACACAGAATTTAACCAGAATGCACAAGTAACTAGAAATAAGAAATAACACAGAATATGAGAGACAATACCCAATTGTATTAATACTCTTCCAAAAAAGAATTACAATGAAGAGATGCCACACTCTTCCACACCTTTCAGGCTTCCCACACCAAGTGTATAGTAATTCACCTTCAAGAGTTCACTCTCATCAATTACAGTCCTAACACACAACTCAAACACAGAGTTGTTGTTCACCTCCAACCAGTTAGTATCACTACTGCCAGTACCACCAGTAAGTGACAACCGGTTTTCACCATCATTTCCCACTTCCAATCCAACTGAGTACTCCACATACTCTAGGTCTAAGTACACCACGTACGCTAAGTAGATCTCACCTGATCTTGCTACCTATTGTGTTGTTGATCACCTTGATCCTGCTGCCACCTGCAGATCAACCTGGTTCTGCACACCTGCAAACCTAGACCTCACACACACACACACCTGTAGATCAGCTAACCTTACTTACCATGTAGATCTCACATGATCATGCTATACCATAGATTAACCTGGCCTTGCACACCTGTCGACCTAGATCATACACACCTAGAAGAACCCTTGTCCTTGCCTCACCAAGTCCTTCTGATTCTCCCTTGGATAGAACCCTTCTATTTTTACAGAAGCCTTCTGGTTCTACAATCTTACAATACAACCCATGGGTCTATTAAATAGCTCCCATACAAATAATAATTAGACATCTAATTACAATAATTAAAACTGCAGCTCCCAGACTAAAATTAGTCTTTCACATGCAAACAAACTATCCATCCAAAAATAGACCAGTTTGGGAGACGCATGCACACACAAGCTGTCGACGTCAATTCCTGTCTGATCGATGTTGGCCGACACCTAATCGATGTCAGTTATTGTGAACACTAAAGATGACTAACATTGATTGATCAGACTGATGTCAATTTCTTGAAACTCAACAACCTCCTCCTGTTTACATCCTAGTGAAGCTTTTAGCTCCACAACCTAACAATCTCCCACTTGGAGATAAATAGCTGCACCTATACTAGTACCTATACATCATCTAATTTATTTCCTGGCTTGTATCCATCTTCAAGTTCAACCTTGAAGACCAACCACGACAAATCTTGTGGTGCACCTCCTATCATCCAAGTAACCTGCCGCATCTGCATCTACAAACCCATGTAGAAAAGAACTTGACCCTGCATCGTATGTATACCTACTGTTGGTCCATCTCAGATACCTGAGAATCCATTGAACTGCACTCCAGTGCTTCTTTCTTGGATTGGCTCTAAACTTACTGACAACTCCCACTGTGTGCGTAAACTCAAGTCTAGTACGCATGTACTTAACCTCATCATGTGATTGAGGACACCATTCTGTGAACTATCCATCTATAGGTGTGCATACTGGTTCTGCATCGTGCATCTTGAACCATGCCACAACCTTATTCACATAATCATCCTGAGACAACATCACCTTGTGATCTACCCTATCTCTAGGAATACTCATGCCAAGGATTTCCACTCTTGAATCCTTCTTGGCACACATCTGAGCTACCTTTACCTCTAGCTCAGAAAAATCCTGCATGTGTGACCCTGTAACAAGCAAACACACAACATACAGTAATAGGATAATGTCACGACCATCATCCAACCTGGTAAAGTAAACACAATGGTTACAATGACATTGAATAAAGCCATGCTTTGTCATACACCTGTCAAACCTGTACCACTGTCCTGGAGCTTCCTCAAGACCATATGACCTAGCCTTTCATCTCACCTATCCATTCACTCTATTCTTTAACCTTGGAATCCATTCATCTCAGTGCTTTCATCCTAGCTGGCAACTCTACCAAAACTACCGTTTGGTTCTCTAAGGAATCAAATTCTTCATCCATGCCACACTCCCACTATTTCTTGGATCCTACCTACTCTGCTTCTTTAAAAACTTCCTAGTCCTTGACCATCAGTGAGAAATAAGTAGTATAAAGAAGAGGAATAATAAATTTGAGGCTTACTTACCCTTTCAATCCTCCACATGGGTGTTTGAGACTCCTTGATAGCTTGTTGTCTGCCCAAAATCTGTTCTAGTGACCATCATTGGTCACCCCTCAGTTTGCACCCAACCGACATTGGTTCCCTGCGACTGACCTGACTACCGACATCGGTTCCCTGACCAACATCAGCATCTACCTGCCTAACACCACCGACCTCAGTCTGCACATGACCAACATTGGTACTTGTCTGATCGACGTTGATTCTCACCTGATCGATGTCGGTAACTATGTTCTCTTGTGAGTGATGACCTTTACCCACGAGTAACCTTTGGATCAAAACCCTGTCCAACTCTCCCTTGCTCTGCTCAAAAATGTCTAGCCCCTTGAGCTGATCTCTGTCCATCATCCCCTCCATGAACAACAAGGCTTTCCAGTTTTTAAGTTTGTCAAAGACATCAATCTTCCTCTTAAGAACATGCATCTCCTTCTTACTCATGTGACCAAGCTTATAAAGCCACGTCTTTGCAATAGAAGGAGAATCAGTAATATAAGTAGATAGATACAGAGTACCTACTTTCTTACCACCTGCTAATTTAAGTGCATCCACTGTGAGAGTTATTGTGCATCCCTCATGACCCAACTTTCTTGAAATTAGACTCATCTTTAAGACTGGGACCTGCATGACACCATTCAACACCCATGTGTTGCATGTCTGCAATTTCAGTTGCACTTCACCTTTGCCAACAATTTGACAAGGCACACCAACCCAATCTGGGGTTGCATGGAAAGTGGCAATAGAATCTAAAAAACAAGATTCCACTTTATCCAAGGAACATGCAAGAGCAACCCGTGCATCAATACCTGCAACATCTGCATCTTCAATTCCTTCATGTTGATCTCCTACCAACCAGCAATCTTTTACCTGCCCTTTCTTTCCATAATCCTGTAATTGATTATTCTTGTTATTCTCTTTCATTTTCAGCTTACTTTCTTCTGCCATTGCTATACTTCCACTCCAATAGAAACCCCTGTGAGTGACCTATAATCAAAAACCACTTAACACACTCTGAAACTAAGGTGTTAGTGAACCAAGCTTTAAACCAAGCTCAGATGAACCCCGCTCTGATACCAATTGTCAGTTATCCTAGCTCTGATACCAGTTGTCAGGATATACCAGCTCTCAAAAGAGCACTCATGATTACCTTTGTATAAGCAACTAAACACAGAATTTAACCAAAATGCACAAGTAACTAGAAATAAGAAATAACACATAATATGAGAGACAATACCCAATTGTATTAATACTCTTCTAGAAAAGAATTAAAATGAAGAGATACGACACTTTTCCACACCTTTCAGGCTTCCCACACTAAGTGTACAGTAATTCACCTTCAAGAGTTCACTCTCATCAATTACGGTCCCAACACACAACTCAAACACAGAGTTGTTGTTCACCTCCAACCAGTCAGTATCACTACTACCAGTACCACCAGTAAGTGACTATTAGTTTTCACCATCGCTGCCCACTTCTAATCCAACTGAGTACTCTACATACTCTAGGTCTGAGTACACCACATACTCCAAGTAGATCTCACCTGATCTTGCTACTTGTTGTGTTGCTGATCACCTTGATCCTGCTGCCACCTGCAAATCAACCTGATTCTGCACACCTACAAACCTAGACCTCACACACACACACACACACACACACACACACACACCTGCAGATCAACCGACCTTACTTACCATGTAGATCTCACATGATCATGCTATACTGCAAATCAACCTGGCCTTGCACACCTGTCGACCTAGATCATACACACCTAGAAGAACCCTTGTCCTTGCCTCACCAAGTCCTTATGATTCTCCCTTGGATAGAACCCTTCTATTTCTACAGAAGCCTTTCAGTTCTACAATCTTACAATATAGCCCATGGGTCTATTAAATAGCTCCCATACAAAAAATAATTAGACATCTAATTACAATAATTAGAACCGTAGCTCAAAGACTAAAATTAGTCTTTCACATGCAAACAAATTATCCGTCCAAAAATAGACCAGTTCAGGAGACGCATGCATATGCATGCACACATAGGCTACCGACGTCGGTTCCTGTCTGACTGATGTCAGCCGACACCTAACCGATGTTAGTTACTGTGAACATTGAAGATGATCGACGTCGGTTGATCAGACTGATGTCGGTTGCCTGCAACTCAGCAACCTCCTCCTGTTTGCATCCTAGTGAAGCTTTTAGCTCCACAACCTAACAGTATTTTATTTGGTAACCCAAATTATATTTTGATCTCATATTTATACATTTACATGCTTGGGTCTAAAAAAATTTTTGATCTGACCTATCTACCTATGTGGCATCTCCTTGCCATGTTGTTTATTTAATTTTAAAATATGACCATTGTCACTTAGAACACGTGTCTTCATATCATGTCCCTTATAAACTTGATAAAATTCACTCTGTTGATCTCTTCATGAGTCTCCTTGCCTTGACTTTCAATGTTGGTCATTGATCTTTGATCCGGGCTTTTGAGATCATTACACTTGGTAGCCTTGTGTGCCTTTTATGTACCATGCTATCAGTCTCCATTCAGTTAATGCTCTTATGACACATGGTACCATCACTTTCAATCTTAGGATCCTTTGACCTATTGACTTTGTGTTCATCATTAGATCTTTATCTACATGATTAAACATGTGTCATTGATCTTTCTTGACTTATTGACCCCATTCTTCAATATGAATCATCGATCAAAATTTGTACATAAGAATATGCACCATCGATATTGATTCAAAGCACTTTGACTTATTAAATTTGGGTGATCACCCACATTTCATTGATATTTGATCTAGGATTTCAAGATTATGACACTTGGCAACACCACGTTCAATTTGTACCTAAGCTTTATGAAAGTCTATAATTCGATGTAATTCTAAATTCAACCACAAAACATAGTTACACAATCCATCTTATACATGGGTATAAAGGGTTTGAAAGTATATTAACTTAACTTAAAGGTTTTCATAGACTTTATGATCGGTGCTATCATCAGTCAATACCATCTTCTTGATGCGATAACTTTCATCATGCTTGAAACTTGTTATGTAATTCATACAAGTTACTTGACAGTCCCTTGGTGAAAAAGTATATATATATGGAATTGTCAACCCTAGTTTTTACATGGAAACAACCTACCAATATGTATGCCTTCTTATACTAAACAAGTGTATTCTTACCTCCATACTTCATCTTTATATGTTCTTTACTTTGATAGATAGTCACTTGAACTCATTCATCTGGTGTCCCTTTTGACACTCCTTTCACAATCACAACTTTTTCCCTTACTCTAAAACTTGAACATGGGTCAAATATATATGAAAGCCAATCCCCTTATTAGTTTTCATATAGTCATAATCTCAATGAAGATTTACTAGGCAAGAGTTTTGTATGTAGGCCAATTTTGGCCAATATCAACCAAAAACCTACTGACTAGTTTCATGTTCATGGTGGAGTGATGGCAGAGTAGATCAGTTCTGGCTCATTTTTGGAAATTCCAAAGCATGTCAAAAATGAAATTGAGTCTAAAGAATTTGAAGAGCTCCCATAACCTTATCCCATGTGCCACTCTCTCATAGGCCATACACCTCTTAAAACTCCTTGTTTTGTAACTATTTTCTTTGTTTTTAGTTATAACCTGTAAGTTTTCAGTTAGATTCTAACATGTTTGATAAGGACTAACACCTTGGACACTGAAAGGAAGTGAAAAACACATGGACACCTTGAAAACCACACCACTTGCATTTAATGCTCATTTATGATCTCTAAGTGACTCAAAATGACATAAGGACTAATTAGACCATGACCAAGGCTAAAATGACATCAAATCACATCTAAATAACTATGACACACCCTATAACATTATATTAGACCCCTATATAAAAATTTAAACTATAGGGGGTTTACCCATTTTCACTTGTGGTAAAAAATGGTCAACATATACCATGCAAAATTTATCAAAATCCTTATAAAAAGTGTCTTAGCTTTTAAATCATGTGGTCTAAATGCATCTTGTTTGTCTCAAAAAAAATATATTAGAGTTACATTTGATAATGACCTTCATGAGTGGTCATTAATCTAATTACATTTTTATTTATGTATTTTTTAATAATCACAAGGCAAGAGGACCCACATGACATAAAAACATATTAAAGTATCTACTTCTAAGGGGAGGAATAGTGAATTTTGATCTTCTCACCATCTAACCTCTATCTCCAGTAGAAAATATTTTGTAACATGTGATACCTTATAAGTCACCACTTGTCTTAAAATTCTTACCAATCCCTTTACAACCTCTTTAGTGAATAACATTGAGACAAGACTACTATATTTTTTCTAGATCTTATAGTGTTATTATTATTTACGTGGCATATATGACTTAGTTTTACTTGTTCTAATTTTATTTACCTATGATGGATTTCTCTATTAGACTAATATAACTTTCTCTTTCATTTTCCTTTTTGGGCTTCTACTTGCTATCTTAGGTTACTTATTATGTTGTCCCTATGTCAAATTACCTTAGTAAATCCCTTTCTAAAGGGCATGCACTTTTATTCTTTTATCACTTCTACATATGATGCAATTAACATCACCATTTGGGTTTGAATAACATCTCCAACAAAAAAATCTATGAATCCTAATGGCAATGTATACCCGATGCTAAAATTCAATGCAAACCTGATGCTAAAATTTGATGTAAACAAAACACAAATAATGTCAAGGTTACATTAAAATTATGTGAATATTAGAAAAAATACTCACTTTTATTGTCTTTATTTATAAAGATAACAAATTAAAATAGTATCGACCATTATAAACCACACTCTAGTGACTCGAACCTAACATGATCAACCTAACACTTAACATGACTTGAAATTCAAAAAAAAACATTATCATATGTGAAAAACATTGAAACACATGTCATAGGGGTGTTAGGGATTTACAAGCGTAGCCAAGACAAATTGGGAATTTTTTGTGTATCTGTAAATATTCAAATGTGGATTTATATGTTAAGCTAGTCTTGTAGAATTAGTAAATATTAGCCATGGATCTACCCTTCAGTTCTTGACATGGCTTGCAACTGAAAGGCTCATGTTATCCATATCATTGTACCTAAATGCATATCTTATAGGCTGGACCTAATATTCTAATTACTTAAATAATTTGAAGCTCACAATATGATTAAAACCTTATATATATACTTCACTATCAATTACAAAGCTCCAACAACTTTTTGTTTTCTTGGACACTTTATTATAGACTTGGACACTAGCATCAATGTGAGTGTCCTTATTCCAATGTAGTTGTCTATACTTTATAAACACTCAAATTTGGAAACCTTTTGATATGTATGGGTCTGCCTATTTATTTCCTTTAACCCTTCTATGAGAAACATTTCAAAATGTGTGTTATAAATAACAATTAAAGCCCACTTAATATTCATCTAGAAATCACCTCTCAAACTTACACTACACTACTAAAAATCAATCATGCAACTAAGATATTATGCCCTATTATTTTCTGTTTCCAATTTAGTCATATGAGTAGTCTTATTATAGGTCCTAAGCATCAAAAGAAAACCTTATGAGCAGTATTTTCCAAGTTACAAGCTAGATCACTACATGCACTCACATATAACATATTACATAATTTTTCACACACAAGTCCACATAAGTGGGAAAACTACATAATTCTGAGGCCCTCTTTCGAATATAAGGCTATGTAGGTAATGTTCACTAACAAAGGGTTCTTTGAGTCAACTTGAATTCACTTAAGCCCACTAACCCCTATTTTTCAAGGTGACATACCCTATTTGGAAGAGCTATATTTTAATCAAAAGACTGATATCGATAACCTGTATCATGATTAGAACATATAATTTTAAATTCGATAATCAACCCTAATAGGTATAGGTGGAAGTTTTATAAAATAGTCAATATTTCATACATGTCACTAGTGGCAGAATTAGGACACTAGAATCAATGCTAGTTGTCCATATAAAGCAAGCGTCCAAGCTAATAGAAATAAAATATTTGAAATCTAATGACAGGTCATATCTTTAGACATTCCATTTTTTCACCTACATTAACTAGACCTGCCTACATATTAGTAAAATTTCTCCTTGGTATTGTTATTATTAGAATATTAAATGTTATACTTTTCATATTTGACATATGCTTAGATTTAGTATATCTCATCAAAATATTAGTAGAATTTAAATCCACTTAATTGCCTTGAATTTTAGAGTAGCTTAATCCTTAGTTGATTAGGCTACACTCTTTCATAATAATCCTTATTTCTAAAAATGGTTAAACATTTGGTAAACCTGAAGTGTAAGTCTTTGCATGCAATCCTAGATGCCTTAGGGTTTTTAATTTTTTGATTTATGAAATTTATAAAAATATATATATTTGCTTCAAGTCCTAAATAAATTCATTATGTTTGATATGGATACATCTAGTGCTTATTTTCTTGCATAATACATGATGATATTCATTGCTTGTCATCTTCCATAAATTACCAAAATAATCAATGATATAATCAAATGAAGTCAGCAAATTGGTAAATACAAAAAGAGTGATTTAACATAAGATAAAAATCTAATCTATCTTTATAATTCTTATTGCAATACCATTGAACATTATCTAGCTTCACTGTGAGCCAATGTGCATGTTCTTAACCTTTTGTCCCACCTAGATCCTATTTAGGGGACAACTATCATCCTAATCCCGCTATTTTCCATAACTTATATTGGATTTCATGATCCACATTATCAATACACGAAAAGGAAAGGGTGTCTACCTTGTTCAACCACATGTTAATATACAACATGTTCCTCCTAAGCCTAGACTGGCGATAAAATATAAAGGGTATGCTATGATTGAAAAATTAAGTAACACCCATGTTAAGATATCAATCTTTGAGATTTTTAAATAGTCATTTATCTATAAATATATCTTATATGAAGCCTTGCATGAAAATTAAGTACCAAGTGACATAGAGCTAACTTATTTTATGGATATTATGTAAAATCTCAAAAATAATGTAAATCTCATAACTTTTAACTACACAAAGTTACCTTTGAAGTATATTATTGATCAAGTTTTTTCTTTATTCATACAAGTCCACATCATAATAAGGGAATCAAGAGAGCATTAATTGATAATGGATCAGGTCCAAAAAAATTTAGTACATAATTCTTAAAGATAATGCATATTAGAAATGATCTACTTAAAAAATCAAACATGCATATTAAAAGACTTTATAATTCATGCAATCCACCAATTGGCCAATTCACATTAGGTGTGACATTGTGTCAAAAAATAGTACAATCTACATTCTAAGTAATGTCTTTATCAATGCATTATAACTTACTTTTGGGTAGACCTTGGATACACAATATGGAAGTTGTACCATCTACATTACATTGATGTGTAAAATTCATTCGTATTGGAACATTATGGGCAATGCCTACAGATTATGAACCCTTTAAATTTTTCAAAATGTTGCACTTAGACATAGAATGGGTTCCACAAATGGTATTGTCTAAGAAGTTTATTCCATTCAAGGATATATCAACTTATGAGATGGGTGAATAAAGTAAGATAAACCATATATCTCAATATGTTCATAAGGAACTAACATCTGAGGTACACATTGATAAACATAAGGACAAAGAAATAGATTAACCTCCATTGAAAAAGGAACCAATGATACTGCCATAACAAGAAAATCAAATATTTGAGATTCCTTTTTTGGTAAATTCAAAACATCAAGACGACAAGGTTTTTGATTACTATGATAGTGATGATGATCTTCTCATGATATCACAAATGAATAGTTACACAAACTTAATTTTGATCATCTTGAATATCTATCCCATAATTTATTCACACCTACAAGGCCTGATACATACAAGTTAAATCCATCACTAAAGGATCAAAACTAAACTCAGATAAAGGCAAGGCAAAAATAGCAGATGAACATGCGAATGTTTGTTATTGAATCTATCACTCTTGGTTAAAAGATTAAGTTAACCTTACAAGGGAAAAATTAAAATACATTATGTGAATAATGTGAAATCCTCATATAAGTTACCACAACATATTTTTCAAATCACAATAACACAAAACGCTCTACACACAATCCTTTCTATGTTACTTGAGCACAATATGATTCCTTTACTACCTAATAAACACAAGTCATGGGCCAAGTTAGTTTGTATAAAAGGATCACAATATTCAATTATCATAGAATCACAGATCATGATACCGATCATTATGAGGCATTACAAAAATAAATTTAGAAAGACAAAAGTGAAGGGCATATACATATTATGCAAGAATAATGACCATTATCCTTGATATCAAACACTTCAAAAGTACAAATTCCAAGGGGGTATACTCAAAAATTCCCACAACAAGAGGATATAACAATTATTATAAATATTAATGGGAATAAACCAATACCAATGGCTTTTGGTAGCCAACTACAAGAGAACAACAAAGATGTGAAAATGATTCTTTATAAACAATGGTTGATAATATCATGTGGTCCTACATCATTTGATGAGGAGGACTTCTTTGATTAATCCTTTCTAAAAGATTTAAAAAAATCAAAAATCCAAAAAAATCAAATAATCAAGAAAATACTAAAACATTCAAATAAATCAAAAATATAAAAATATTTATAATTCCAGATGTTTTATAGTTTTTGCATATGTTGTTTACTTTATGTTAGTAGATATAATATCATTTCTATACACACGTATATTTCACAGGCACTTGAGTGTGATACATGCATACATTAGATCCATGATACATGATCATGTAGATGTTGGACCTTTCCTCTTTTTGTGTGACATGTTACATTGGGGGCATCTTGCTTTTATTTGATCATGACTGACACATGTTCTATTGCTTTATGATAATTTTCCATTATCATAATGAGATTATATACTAACATTTACACATGCCTATAACCATGCTACTACCTTACACAAGGTACTTAATATGTTATTCTATTGGACATCTTGCTAACATATGTATGCAAGGACTAGTATGACATGTTTATGCTAGTTGATTATATTTCACTTAATTTATCTCTTCATATGGCTTACTTGAGTGTAATTTTTGTATGTTTCATTATAAAAAAATTGAATATGTTCCTTGTTTGCTTGACATAGTGCCCTGAGTATTATTTATTTCTTTGGTGTGTGGATATTGAATATGTCTTGGGTGACATTTGAACATTCCACTTGTTTGTGATCTCCATAGACGCCTTTTAGTGGGACATTGTGTGATCTTGCATGTGTGCTTGATTGCTTATTGAGATTTTTTCTTCGAGACATTTTAGTGATCCATATCATGTATCTTAGGGATTGTTATGTATGCATATTGTGAGCTTTGTTAATACATCTACTTCGACATGATACTACTATATGTCCTTGACTACATTATTACCACATATACAACATAGTTGTCTTATCCTTTTGAGATAAGTTGACTATCACTTTTTATTCCCCTCACTTCAAAAAGGGGGTGGGGCATATCAATGGGTGAATTCCATAGAGACATGACTCCACATATATATAGTTGATAGAATTGGAAAATTTTGATACAACTTACATGATTCAGATATACACTTAGGACACACTCTTATACATTTGGCATAAATTTTCGAAAATGTTTTTCAAATTTGTTACATATATTATAACATTTTACAAAGAAAAGGTTGAATTTTAATAGATACTTTATATTTAGACAATTTTGAGGTATATACACCATGTAAATGCACTAAATTACATATACACTATTCATTAACTGACCTTACCAAAATGCACCATTTGATCTTTAATCTGTTGAAGTAGGTGGCTCCTTTCATTAGTGTGATCTAGATTCAATGTTCTTGATGGACTTGGAACAACTTCTATTTATGGCAAGTTGATATGGTTTCTATTATAGATCTATAATAACTTTTTATTCTCCTAAATACTTGCATTTATACTTGGACACTAGTGTCAATGCTAGTGTTCTTACTCAAATGTAGGTGTCCATACCTTACAAACACTCAAATTTGAAAATATATAAATTTATATGGGTCAACCTATTTTTTTATATTAACCCTTATGTGAGAAAAATTTTAAAATTTATATTATAAATACAAGTTAAATCTAACTTATTATTCATCTAGCAATCACCTCTCAAATTTACACTACACTTCTAAAAATCAATCACACAAATACACTATTTTGCCCTATTCTTTCCTATTTCCAATTTAGTCATTGGAGCAGTCTTATTATAGGTCTGAAACATCAAAATAAAAACATATGAGTAGTATTTTCCAAGTTATAAGCTAGATCACTACATTCACTCGCATATAGCATATTACACAATTGTTCACACACAAGCCCACATAAGGGGGAGAACTACATCATTTTGATGCCCTCTTTGGAGTATATGGCTATGTAGGTAGTGCTCACTAATAGAGGGGTATTTGAGATCAACTCAACTTCACTTGAGCCAACTAACCCTTATTTTTCAAGGTGGCATGCCCTATTTTAAAGAGCTAGGGTTTTGATTAAAAGACTAATATTGAGAACCTATGCACGTGATCTGAATATAAAATCTGAAAGGCAAAAATCAACCCTAATAAGTGCATATGAAAGTTTCAAAAAAGAGTCAATATGTCATACATGACACTAGTGGTAGAATCAAGATAATAACATCGGTGCTAGTGTCCATAAGGTGATGTGAGTGTCTAGGCTGACAGAAAACATATATTTATAATATGATGACAGGATCCAGATCTTTAGATAGTCCACTTCTACACTTGAATTACTTAGACCTACATACACATTAGTGTATAAGATAAGTAAAATTTCTCCTTCATATTTTTATTATCAAAATAGTGAATCTTGCACTTTCCATATTTGGCATATGCTTAGATTTAGTATATCTCATCATAATAACAATAGAATCTGAATTCACTTAATTATCCTAATTTTTAGAGTAGCATACTTCTTACTTGATTAGGCTACTTTATTTCTTGTTAATACTTATTTCTAAAAATGGCTAAATAATATCCTCTAATCATCACTGAGTCATTTTTTGCATATCATCCAATCTTCTAATTACATATGTGTAACAAGGTTGTGTGTTTTGTTAGGTTTTTTTTATTTTGGTTGAGTTTTTTCCTCTCTGCATGAAAGTAGATGGAGTATGGATGCTACAAGGGGGTTTGGAAGTAAAGTAATGAAGATGGGATTTAAGGAGCTAGGTTTGAATCCTTCCATGATAGTGAGGAAAACATGGTTCAGTTATAAAGTTGGGAGTAAATATGTTATCTAACATCTAACATTGGGTGTTTTATTTTTATTTTTATTATTATTATTTTTATGGAAAGCTAACAAACCATTAATGGTAATTTAACATTCTTAAAAACATAAGTCTATAATGGTTGATGATATAGAAGATTTTATGGGGGTCTTGTAATTATTAGAACTAGTTTTATGTCCATTTTAATTATGTAATATAACATGGCTTTCTTTGAATTGCATATTTGCAATGGTAAAAGATATGTAGTATAGTTTATAATGGTGTTATTTGTTGTAATTAGAATGTGAAACACCTCCTTCAACCGAACCTCTATATAAAGAACTAGGTATAAAATGTCCCAAATAAAATTTATATATACTTTTATTTTATTTAAAATTGTTGATACAAACTCAACATAATTTTTTAATTATTTCTTTATTTTTTGAATTCTATTCTTTACTTTTATCATCAAAATACATAAGTGTTCTCAAATTCAATATAGGAATAATAATAATGTATTAAAACTTAATTAGAAAGAGATATCTATGGATTGCCACCATGAAGGATTATGAAGATCTTGGAACAAACATCCATGCTCTTGTGTTTCAAAAATAGAACCTGTGCATGGATAAGTGTTTAAAAATATACCCTACTAAAATAAAAAAATAAATATATTGGGAAGGATGCACTTGGTGTGGTTGGAACATGTGAAAATTCACCTATAAATCCTAAGTCTCAAAACCTATGTTAGAACCTACATGCATTCTAAGTACAACTTTTAGTGATAAAAACTCTATGCTAAGAAAATAGCGTAAATAAAAAAAGTAGGATTAGAAATTTTCTAGGAGGTTTCCCACAGTGGGAATAAATATCATATGATGTGTTTGTCTCTAACATCAACATGTCATTGTCTTGCCTCACAAAATATATGTCATTGTCTTCGGAACAAATATTATGGAAGTGTATTTGGTCTTATAATCATACTTCTCGTGACCCTATTCCTATCAATGATTATACATCAGCTTGTATGCAGACTACCAACCTCTTAAATCCTATTTGAGTCTATCCACATGTTGGACACATCTCTAGCCCATTATGCACACCTTTGATATTTCCTAGCACCCTTTTAGACCTTTCACTCACTCTTGGACTCGTTAAATGAACATATAGGCCAGTAACGGGACTTGGCAGCTTAGGCTATGGGTTTTGGCCCAAAACCCATATCCTAGGCCGCATATTTTAGCCAAATTGTCACAACTTAGGCCGTAACATAGGCATAAAGCTTTTTTGGTGTGTTTTTCTTCACCCAAACTATAAAAAATGGCTCTTTTTATCCATTTGTGCCCTTGCTTGCCCTATAAGAGTCCAAATCATTCCTTTTTCCTCCTCTCTCTTCAATATTTTGGATTTCTCTCTTGATTCATTCTTGGTGATTGAGCGTGCATAGTGATAGAGGTCCATCTACATTGTTGCATACTGATTTGGAAATTCCATTACTACTTATAGTTGTTCCTGCATCATTATGGCTTGTTCCTAGCTTCTACAATTGGCATTTCACATTATTTTTGCACTTAGATAAGGATCTCACACTTTTGCAGGTTCCTACTTCACCTTCCCCTTGATTTTAGGCATTAGTTTGGACAAGTCTCTCCAGTGTAGCCCAATCTTCCTCTATAGCTAACTCAAACTTGGATTCCTAGTTGGTAGAATGTATGCACTATGTTTTTAAGCTTGAATTGATGTACCTTGCTTGCAATGTGAAAATCATTAGTTGGTAGAGTAGCGTATATGTTAGGGTTTGGTATTTTTATACTAGTTTATCTTCATTTAAACATGTATTAGCTTATATTTTTGAAGTTTATGCATCCTCTTCCTTTGAAAACATATTTTGCTTCAAAAACATTCTTCATTTACTAGATTTGCATGCTTATTAATCATATTTTCTACATGGTAGTGCTCATTTGTTAAAATAACATAGTTTTCTTCATTAAATTTCATTATTTTACCCCGTTTACTACTTGTTATTCTATGGTTATTCTTGTTAGATATATTAGTGTCCTTTATGCACTCAATCATGCTAGCCCTGACCTAGTTTACAACTCTATCTATAGCTTGATACAAGATGGAAAATTAGATAGCCCCTATAGATCTTTAATAACCCATAGTTCCCTTGAGCCTATTAGGTGTCTGCTTAGTACCCTATTCACCCCCTTGACAAACCCTAATAGCTTTATTCATATTCTTAGAGCTACAGGTATTGGGTGTAAAAGATAGAAAATAATAATTTTTACCCCCATTTTAAGATGTGGGCAAAACTATGAATCCCAAATATAGAAATAAAGAATTACAAGTATCATGTGTAAATAAGAAATAAAATCAATGATCTCTAACACCCCAACATGAGTAATGTAGAAATTGACATATGTAGCATGCCTTAATATAAGGATAATGTACACAGTAAGATTATCCTCATGAGAAACATGTAATTAATATATCACTAATATAACATGTCCCAATATAAGTAGTGTAGCAATAGATATATCAAAGTAAAGCACACACATGAAGCCTTTCCCCTAATATATGTTAGTAATATTAGGTTAGTGTGTGACATTGTGAGATAGTTTTGTTAGTATATATATTATATTATTAGTGAGTTATTCAACAACACACATTAATTGGTATTTTATGAGAGCTTTCTAGGATTTTTTAGTAAGGCCATCTCCTTATTATTATGAGATCTAAAAACCTATTTATATGTAACCTAGTTTTTTGAATACTATGTTGATTGATTGACCAACACGTTTGTGTTTGAGCTTTAAATCTGCCATAATGTCAGAGATTTCCTACATTTGGTATCAAACCAAGTTTCCAATGTGGACTCTCTATCATCTATTTGTCCACTATTTCATTGAAATTGTCAACACAACACAAATAATGACTATGCATTACAAACCATGTGCAAACCTCATTGTTTCTTTTCATCCACCATTCTTGGATTTTTTGTCAATGATTATATAGTACAAACCACATGAAAACCCCATTGACATTCATCATTCAATTGCATTGTATCCACATTTCCACTCTCCAATCTGGTCATTTTGTTTGTCATATTCATTCCATTTAGTTCACAATTTTCATTCCCCAATTTATTTAATTTTAAAAGTTCATACAGTCCATATAGTCTAGTGAAGGGAGTCATGAGTAAATTTTTTGGTCGTACTATTTTTTGGTAATATTGAAGGGTTTGTATATTTTCAAATTTGGCCATCCAGTAGGTCATATTTATAAGGGTTTATTGTGATTTGGATTCATGTCAATCTAATTTGGTATTGGTTTTACATTGAATGATAGTGCAGTGACAATTACAGTATGGCAGGCATCCATAAGAAAATTGTCACACAAAATAATATATTGATATGAATTTATTTTCACATCCACTTCACATTGTTCCAATACTATAATTTCATGCCCTTATAATAACCAAGAAACACTATATGACTTGGGGTGCAATGTAATCTTCAAATTTAGATTATCTATGACTTCCATTGACACTAGATTATCTATACCCCCATTATCAATTGTAACATTACAATACTTACCTTTTGTTTTTATGCCTAGTTTAAAAATATGCCTCTTTTTCATGGCTCATCTTGCTTCCTTGATGTTTTGAAGATCTTTCTCTTCACTATAATATTCACTCCTTGTTTCTTGGTTGATTCAACCTTTTGAAATCACTTTTTTCATACTTGATAGTGCTAGGTAAATGTAGGTAAATAAAAATATCTACATTTTAATAATGAATAATGTTTTCATATAAGGTAAAATTATATTATTGTAGGTTACATATTTACAAAGAGGTGAAAGTTTATAAGGTTTTTGTGGGGTGGTTACAAGACCCAACTAACATTATCATGACCCAACTAACCTATTGACTATTTTATTTAAAATACTAACAAAACATAAAGTAAATAAAGATTAGATCAACAGACTCAACAAATCCCCCTTGATTCAACAAGGGGTATATAAGATGATATGAATTTATGACTATGAAGTCATCAAAAGTATCTATCACACCTGTAAGTGACATGTTATACATCATGGTACTAACCAAAACTGATGTCGCTCCATATAAAAGACCAACTTGTGATTTATGACATAATATTTGATGAACATGATCAAGGCATACGCATCCCCTGTGATCATCATATTGTACTATAGTAGAACACAGTCAAGGCATGTTCAACCACATCAATCTATATAAGGTCTTACATAGAAACCTATCCGAGTGACTATTTAGTATTGTGTATGTCACACCTTCCTAATATCCAACAAACACTAACATATCTTTGCTCAACACATTGGTGCTAGCAACTCCTATGTCAACACGTATAATCACCGATGCCTAATCGAAGACTATGTAATATCTTTCCCCTATCAGGTGAGAGGTGAGAATCCCTTGTAGCAAAAAACCAAATCAAACCTAATTTGTTTTTTCCTCATCAATAATATCAATGAAGTGAAGAAAAACCAAAAATGAAATTGAAATAAGTAAACTATTGCTACTAAAAAGCCATTCAAACATGTGAACCTGAACTCTAAGTGAATAGCTAACTAGAGAAAGGGAATAGTCCTCTAGCCTCCAATGGATCCTCTAACCTCTAGTTTGAAACTTATATTTAATCAATCAAAGGATATTGATGGACCTACAATAGATGACATGTTCTTTGATAGCACAAACATGGAACGGCATTTTGAAACTTTTTATTTTGAAGGTGTCAGTTTCCATAAAAAATGCACCTATATACATCATTTTCAATACATTTGTTGAAAAAATCATATAAATAAGCTTCAAATCATATATTTTATAATTATAATGTGTCTAAAACATCAAAAAACTTATAGATTAACAAGTCACATGACCATCTTTACATAAAATAGTGACTAGTCAAAAAAATTATCATAACACAATGTTCACAATGATGAATACAACAAAATGAAATGTGACCAAACGGAAATATTTGGAGGTTTTGAAATATTGAACACCAGCTTGTGAAGGACCTCACAAAATATGCTTTGCCAATTTCTCTATAAGCATTTACAAGTCTAAAATGGAATATTTACTATTTAAACTTGGTTTTTTCATGTGGAGAAATAAAAAAATAAATTGTATGTAGTAATTTTTATCACCCATGAAACTTTTGAGTAAAAGTGTTTTTGCTTCAAATTTGTGTGGATCCCATTCAACCCTAATATATTTGAAAATACATTTGACTGCAAATAAAATAAAATTTTAAAGCTTCTCTTAGACATTACACACTATACCCATGCTTAGGGGCCATATTCTTACTGCAAATCTGCCCAAAAATCCATACAAATGCACAAGGGAGTGGAGAAGTCCATATAAGGCTATACAACTAAAATTATTTTTAGGTTTATGTTTGCCATAGGAAAATTAAAATACACATCAGTATTTTGATAGGTGGGATACCATTTTCAGATGAGGAGGTTGTACAAATCAAATCAGGGGTTTGAAAAGATCTCAAAACAAAGATTCAATAGTTTAAATAGAATATTGATGCAAGCAATTAAATCAAAACTAGATTAAAACAATATGGGATCTCATGAGAAGTCTTGGTAGGTTGTACCATTCAAAAATAAGGGGTTTAGACTGATTTTATAGAGATTTTATGGTGTATGATTGATTTTTTCTTTGTTTTCAGGAAGAGTTCATACAAGATTATTTTTGAAGTTACAAAGCAAAAAATATCAAGAATAATAAATAATATATAACACCTTCATAAATGTTTTTCTCTTTCTTCCACATGGGCCTTCACATTCATCTTCATAGACCATGCTCTTACAAAGTTGACTCTCTTTTCTCCTTCATGGATTCCTCCTTCACATGCATAGATCAAGCTCCACATTCAACTTCAAAATTTTCACTGACAATTTTTTTTAAACTAAATTTGTTACCATTGATAGCACTAAGTAAATGTAGTTAAATGCCTATTTTTAGCTTTTATGGTTTGTAAGGACAACCAAAGTGGAGTTTAGGAAAACTACTAACCTTTCCTATGACCCTCTATCCTCCTTTAACTATTCACAAAATTTCAAGCCTTAACTCTTTCTTTAGACTAGGTTTCTAGTCTCTTTCAAGCCCTTGATTAATTTTCTTACCCCTTTTGAACCCTGTATCCAACACAATCTCCTGCCTTCACATGAATATGTACCATAATGCCTTGAAACCACTCAAATTTTTTATCAAAGACCATAGCCTATCTACATACCAAATTTCAAGACTTTTTGATGGTTAGAACTATTTATATCTTCAAAACCCTAGTTCTAAGGTTGTATGCACCCAGTCAGCCTGAGAGTATTCAAATTCCTCTTACTTGTTCCCTATAGGGTTTCAAAGCATTTTTCTAGTTGTTTATAGACTATATAACATCTTTACTCATTTTATAATATTTTACTTTGCACCTCTAACCCTCTATTCCACTTTTATTAGTGATTCTCAGTTCCTCTATTTTCTCAATCACAACAACAAGGTTCTTAACACACTACTTTGAGGGTTTAAACTTTCCAAACGGACTTTTACCTCTTGTGAGACCTGTTTTAGGTCCAAGGCACATGAAAGACCCTATTTCAACATTAATTTGATTTTTAACACTCCTTTGTTCATTATTTGATCAATTACTTGGGTTTTTTATATACATCAGCTTAACCTATAATAGGGTTGGTGATTCTATAACTAGTAATTAAATCTTATATGATTAGAATATATTTAGAGAATTCACAAATGTCTTAATCAAAAACATAATAACTCCACCTTTTTCTATAGGTTTCCAAACAAACCTTATACACACAAACTTTCACTACTATGCTCAACACAAAAAATTTGGGCACACAGACCTTGCAACATTCATTCTATACACAAAAATAGAATTGAAAGTTTTCAAAAAAGAGTAAATGATGTCAAGAAAATGTGTTCAAACTCACCAAAATACTTTTTAACCTTGAATACAACATTTATTATTCTTTCTCCAATGAATATTCAGTCACAGTTTTAACTTATGTGATAAGACAGGGAAAACAGGGTTGTTTTGTTCAATTCACATAAACATTTCAACAAAAGCTTTAGTAAAGTTACCAAGCATGTTATCATAGTGTACAAAATTCTCACATATTATCCTTTCCATCCATTCCTTTATGCATGTAAAAAACATAAACACATAGAGCTCTGTCCTCAATAAGACACACATAATTCCACTCTAAAGACAATCTCTTCTCAAATTTGAGTTCTCCTCTTATTTCTTTCATCCAAGAAAGGGAAAAAATACTTACCATGTCTTTCCAACTAAAAATTTGAATAATAAAATTTTTCAAAGTCCTTCATTTTTGTATATTAAAGATACTTTATCAATACATTCAACTAAACTTATGATGCAGAGTTCCTCTCTTGGACTGACCAAAACCTCTTTGTCCTTCTTCCAATAACCTACTCCTCTACCCTAAACCACACAACACTATCTATCTATTTTATATTCAAACTAAACTAAAAAAACATGACTATAATTGTTTCTTGATTAAAAAAACTCTTAGCAACCCTTAAACCTATGTAGAGTGATGGACTACCACCTCACTCCTAAATTGACTTATTGACTCATAACCACTTTAGGGCCTTTCTTGAGACCTTAAAGGTCTATTAAAACCTTAGTAATCAATTAAACATCATCACCATTCATACATACCACCTAAAACATCTTGGAAATTTGAAAATCCCTTTTGGTGAGAAAATTTGTTTTGGACTCCAATTCAAATTTGGCTTACAATTCATGACTCTTATCAACTTGAAACAACACTTGAAACACTTAATCATCCTTCTACATCAAAAGTGGGCTAATTTGAGGATGCCCTTGCATCAAACTCCCAAGGGGAGAAACTAACTTGACCCTCACATTCTTCTTCATTCAAATTTTCATACCAATGTGTGTGCTCTTTGCTACCACACCTATGCTTCTACTTCCTCATCCATGTTTTCCTTTTCTCTTTCTCCTAGTGGTTCTCATACTTCTCCTTGTACTTGTAATTACTCTTCTTATTTTTCTTTCTTTTGTATTCTTATTCAATCTTCATGGCATTTATAATGAATTGCCATTCTCTTTCTATTGCTTTCTCTAATACTATTATTTTTGCCTTTTCATCAACATACCTGATCCATATTAGAATATCTTCCTTAGTGATCATTCTAAGGTCTCTTATTTGTGCATATCCTTGTTATCAACTTCCTCTTTTATTTTGTCATCCACTACAACTTCTCCTTTCTTGAATATCAAATCAGTCATCTCATTACTTTGTATCTTCATTTCATCAAATGTTAAATCAGTCTCATCCTTATTTACCTATTCATATCTTTCCTCAAGCACTTCATGTGCTTCAATTAGCTCCTCAAATAAACCTATTGTATCTTTATACAAAACATCATCCTAATCTTCATAATATTCATAAAAACTTACATGCACTTCATTACCTAGTGTGTCATTGCCTTCTTGGTCCAACTTTGCTACCTTCGTGTGGCATATTGTGTCTTCTTTATAACATACTCTATTCCATTCATCAACTTCTTTTTTATGGACTGTTGTCGAATCAACTTCTTCACCCCAATCATGTTCTTCACTTTCCACTTCTTGACCTACATTCAACCATGACAAAACAATATTAGACTAAAAATTTTGAGGCCCAATTGCCTCTCTCTATTCTTCCATGACAAGTTGTGGTTCCATCTTTTTCAACTACCTTTCCAAATACTCCATTACTTGTTGTCTTTCTCTCTCTTGCATTATTTCTATAAAGTTGCACTTGACTCTTTTCTTGGTCTTGATTCCACACTTTAAGTTATACATAATCCACATATGCATTAACTCTCCATCTTTTCAAATACATCCTTCGTTTCTTTTATCTCTATCTCCATCATTCTTTCACTGTGGCATTCAGATTTAACCCCATCTCTCACTTTCATTTCTACCTCTTTTTTCATATTCATCTTGATTACCTCACTTGGGTACATACTTCACTTTTTTTTGCACTTACTTGGACCACTTTCATTTTGTTCGCACTTGGAAACCTTCTCACCTTCTATTTTAGACCTGAATAGGGCCTTTCCACTTCTTGTCCTTTATACTAGGACTATTTTCTCTTTCCTAAGCTCTATTTATGAGTTGTTCTCTTTCTTGAGCTTGTTAATAGCTCTCTTATCTTAGGGTTTGCCACTGCACCATGTTCTATTTTCTTTCCTCACTCGTCACATACCATCAATCATGTACTCAAACCAATAAATCAACCATACAATAGATCATACCTTCCTAAATTTGCGCTCAACTAGGCCTCGTTGCAAAACTGCCTCCTTGCTTGCTTACCTAAAAATTCAATCAACATGCACAATAACAATGTAATCACTATTCCCAAAGCATCTGGATGGCACTGATACCAAATGATGTAGAGATATAAGCTATCTTTTCTCCTTCATAAATTTTGTCACCTATAATGGACAATTTATACATTCAAACTTGTCCAACATCTCTTCCTTGTCAACTTACTCAATATGTTGATTGCCTTGTTTACTCTCTCTTTTCTTTTAGACTCCTTCTATTCTTTGAGTGTACTATCCTTCTTTATAATAACATCTCACTACTAACCCTTATCCACTCTTCTACATAACCACCTTTACTTGTATAGTCAAAAACTCATGCTTGCACCAATACGCATTAGCTCCATAGGAAGATTCAATAACTCCAAGATTATACATAGTGTTAATTATCTTTAACATATGCATTATAGTCTATTAATATCCCTTATCAAAGTTATACAAATTCTCAAAAATCTTTAAGCTATCCTTGATAATGTCTTACCATTCCCTTGAAAGGCCTTGTAGCCTTATTTCAAGATTTTATGGTTTGTATGAACAACCAAAGTGGAGTTTAGGAAAACTACTAACCTTTTCTATGACCCTTTATCCTCCTTTATCTGTTCTCAAAATTTCAAGCCTTAACTCTTTCTTTAGACCAGGTTTCTAGTCTCTTTCAAGCCCTTGATTAGGTCTCTTACCCCTTCTAAACCCTATATCCAACACAGTCTCCTACCTTCATATGTATATGTAAGGTAACACCTTGAAACCACTCAAATATTTTATCAAATACCATAGCCTATCTATATACTAAATTTCAAGACTTTTTGATAGTTAGAACTATTTATATCTTCCAAACCCTAGTTATAGGGTTGTATGCACACAATTAGCTTGAGAGCATTCAAATTCCTCTTACTTGTTCCCTGTAGGGTTTCAAAGCATTTTTCCAATTGTTTGTGTACTACTTAACATCCTCATTCCTTTTCCAATCTTTTACTTTACACCCTGGCCCTCTATTCCACTTTTATGAGTGATTCTTAGTTCCTCTATTTTCTTAGTCATAAAAAACAAGGTTCTTAACACACTACTTTGAGATTTAAAATTCTCCAAATGGACTTTTACCTCCTATGAGACCTATTTTAGGTCCAAAGCACATGTGAGACCCTATTTCAACATTCATTTGATCTATAAAATTCCTTTGTTTATCATTTGATCAATTACTTGGGTTTTCTAGTATACATCAGCTTAACCTGTCATAGGCTTGGTGATTCTATAACCAATAATTGAATCTTATATGATTATAAAAATTCATCAAATTGATATAAAATTTATACATCTTTGAAATTTAAAAATCCCTTTTGGCGGGAAAACTTGTTTTGGACTCCAATTCAATTTTGGCTTAAAATGCATGACTCTTATCAACTTGACACAACACTTAAAACACTTAATCATCCTTCTAAATCAAAAGCAAGATAATTTTAGGATACCTCTGTATCAAATAGTCTTCCATACATGCATTATTTATTGGAAACATGATTTCCTTGTTTCCAATTGGATTCCATTCATATAATTATTTCAACCCTTCTTTGAGGACACTCAAATTCCATTTACTTATATACTTCCCATTGATAAAAATATCCATGAAACCTCCATTCATATCCTTGAGGTTCAACACATTCACTATTACATGAGGTATCTAACTCCTCATCTTCCTCTTCATTTGGTCCACATGGAAAGGAATTGTCCTCTCCTTGCATGTCTCTATCCACTATCCACCTTCTATCACACTACTCATGGCCTTTTTTTCTAGTTTACTTATTTAAAACTTATCTTCTACCTTCAATGCACATCAATAGTTTTTTTCTATAGATCACAACTTAATCATTTTAAAATTCATCTCGCTCAACCTCAAGCATTAATTTCTTGATCACCTTCTATGTAACCTACTCAAATTGTTATCTTGTAACATACCTATCTATAATTTCTTGATCACCTTCCATGTAACTTACTTAGATTATTATCTTGTATAACTTTGTCATGTAATCTTATACACTCATCTCTTTTTTTCTTCAAGTTATACAACTTATTTAAAAGTCTCAAATGATAACCAAATGGCACAAACTTACCTTTAAATATTACAACCATCCTTTCCAATGTCTTAATTTTGTTTTTGTATATTCTTACCCTTTTTAGCTCCACATGATCCCACCATAAGGATGCATGTCCCTTCAACCTTGTGCAAGAAAAAATCACTCTTTTATGTCCATCCATTTGCTCATAATCAAAGTAATTCTCCAACTCCATGATTGAATCAATTAGATAATCAAGTCATAAACTTCCTCTATAACTATGGTTTTCAAACCCTGGCTTGCATCCCATCTTGAAAATGGCCTTGAATAATTTATCTTATGGTTCATCAATCAAGTCTTGAAGCGAAATCTGTAGGGGTACCACTTCATCTTCACTCACATCTATAAAAACTCCTCTCTGTTATGCACTCTCCATAACATGTAATATTATTGGGATGGCTCTCAATATATTTCATAAATATATAACTCTTGGTGATCTTTCTCCTCTTCTTAGAGGTACTCCTTTGTGTTCCACTTCTTCCCACAACTCTTTATAATTACAAGATACCATCACACTTTCAACAAACCCACTAGAGCCTCACAAACTCACTAAATTAAGAGTCCACCTTGATTTGGTATCAATTGATGTAGATGAGGTTAGGGGGTCTAATGAAGGATAAATTTGTCCCCAAAATCCTCACTCACTCTCATCAACAATGGCCACACACTACATCCCGACGCCTTGGCTTGAAGGTTTTCGACTCCAAATCAATAGCTCAAGCTTTTTTGTGCTCAAAACTGTAATTTCAAAATATGATTCAAGATGCCCTTTCAAATGAACCCTCAAATGCTTATATACTCCTCCCCAAAGTGAAGCACCCAAATTGGAAGGAAATACCTTTTTGATAATTTTTCAATTTATAAAAAGAACACCTCTTATAATCCACTTAAGTGGATTGGTACCCATGACCCTCAAAAAGGCCCCACCTTAAGTGAAATTATAACAATAAAGTGCTTTTACAAGTGTTCTTAAGAAAACCAAACTAAGCAAGGTTAAAGGTCTTCAATAGTGTCGTGCCCAAAAGGGGGGCATGCCATCCACTTCACATTCATTCGTGCACCTCTCCATCTGGAGCCTATAGTTCATTTTCTAGTCATGTTCTATCCTTTCGGGGAAAGCTCTTCTTAGCAGGTAGGCCAATAGGAGTTTCCCGAGGGGAGTGAGAAAGATGAATGACTTGATATTGATATCAATATCTATATATATTTCTTGAGCATGCATATGTTGAGAGGGAACATATATAGAGAGTTGGTAAAGAGTCAACATTTGCTCACTTGACCTTCCTATGAGAACAAGATTAGGGCCACCTCTATTCACCACACTGAATATCTCCCTAACTCGATATTGGGGGTCGGGGGATCTCAATAGTGGGGGTCAAGGGGATTGGGGGCACTAGTGGTTCAAAAGATGCATCACTATTTGATTCGCCAAAGGTTCATAATGGAATGACGCTAATTGGTTGCTCAGCTATGAATTAGGGTAGGGGCAAGGGAGAGCTTGAAAGTTCCCTAAAGCCATATATGGATGGGGCCCCTAATATAAATAGTTGCACTTGCTCTGACTTCAAGGGCCCCTTCCCTTGATCTATCTAATGCACTCGTCCGATAGGTTGAGGATGTTAAGGGGCATAAATGAGCCCCTCTTTATTTCTAGATATGGGGCCCTCAATCCTGACTGTATATATCCCAAGAAAGAATGCAAGTACTTCTATAGATATAGGATTGGACTGTTGAGTCATCTATATATATATATATATATATAGGGCCACTGGCCTATATAGGTAGATATATCATATATAGATAGAGCCATTTCTGTACAAACATATAGGGGTGCCCATATATAGATTACAGATCCATTGCTCCACTCTCCGTACATCTCAAAAGCTCTCCTCTCAAATATATATAGAGGGGTGGGGCTTATCTACCATATACATTACCTAATCTAGATAGAGTCAAGTTGTTCGCCACCCCTTACTTTTCACTACTAGACATAGATGGCTTGGCTTCTAGATTTTGTGGAGCTCTTTACCCAAAGCCCGAATCCTCCATCGTATTATTTAGGGACCAAACAACATATAGATGTACATGTTTCGTTCAGAGCTGTGATTGACTAAAAAAGGTGGTTGCCTACAAGTTTGAATCAACATACTACTATATACATAACTAGACTAGACTCCAGATGCCTAGAGGCAAATGGATAATACTCAGTAGTTAGTAGGTGCGAGACATATGGAGGGAGATGGCCCCCTATTTAGCTATGCCCCTATAAACCCTATCCATATATGGGTGCAAGAGATCAAGGGAAGACCCCATATCCCTATATAGAATATATGGCTCGGCCTACCTATCCCCATCATATAGTTGGGGTGGAGGGGGCGAGGCGCGGCAAGGACTCAAAGTAGCCCATACTAGGTCTAGCAGCTCTTAGCCTCCTAGGCATCCCCTATAAATTGAAAGACTAATGATGAGGACTTTTGGCCATTCACCCCTATCTATCTTAGATCTTATAGTTTCCCTCTATCTATCTTAGATCTTAGATCAGATATATGTAGGCCATTGGCCCAAAGTCGGTTGGTCCAGTTGAGTGAGTCACCTACACCTACACCTATAGCTTAATTGGATGGGCCCCAACCCATATATATAGGATGAGGATGGGTATGGATTAGGGACCCAATCCCATCTATCAATTTTGTCCTCTCTTGTTGGCCAATATAGATATAGGGGGTGTCGACTAGCTAAGCTAGTTTTCCTTGATCCATCGCTTATTGGCCTATCGACAAATAAGGGAGGGGCTGATACTACATAATATGCTCTGCTAAGGGGATATATATATAGATATTGGGATGGGGACAACTAGATCAACATAAATTTCTATAAACTATAGTATAGTTCATAGTTGGATGTATAGTTCTTTGGGAGGCCGAGCCAAATAGATAGATAAGAAGGTTGAGGGCTGCTAGATATGGATATAGGGGCCAACCTCGACCTCTATTAACTAGGGATAGGGAGAAGGAGAGGCAGGCCAAGGGACCTACTATAGTTCAGATAGGATGGATGCCCAACATCTGATTTATGTTCCTGCTTTCCCTATATGCCTATCGGTTGAGGCCTCCCTCTATTAATTAGATAGTCGATTTCGATAAGCAAAAAATGAGGGTCCTATAGTTGATATCTAGATTTCCCGCTTATATAGAGATATGGTTGACTCTTATTGATATAGATGGGGAGGTTGAGGGGGAATCTATATTCATTTGGGTCCTTATCTCTCTATATATTTTATATCAACCCACTCGATCATCGTGAGAGGAGGAAGGGGCCAAGGAGAGTCCTTACCAGTTGAGCGCATAAAGAAATGGAAATGCCCCTACCGCCTATATGGATATAGGGGTGTTATATATATATAGACCTCGATC
This sequence comes from Torreya grandis, assembly GCA_037957365.1. Taxonomy (NCBI): domain Eukaryota; kingdom Viridiplantae; phylum Streptophyta; class Pinopsida; order Cupressales; family Taxaceae; genus Torreya; species Torreya grandis. Next base: position 1,355,540 of record JARHVA010003903.1, on the reverse strand, counting down.
TAGAGTTTTACAGGATCTATCTTTCTCCCAATCATAGCTAGGCTAGTTGGGCCAACATTTATGATAGATGCCATCTATCATATCTCTGGGGCCCTTGAAGTAACCAATACTAGGTCTAGCAGCCCTTAGCATCCTAGGCATCCCCTATAAATTGAAAGGGTTGTCAGTCCATATACTATATCCCTAGATGGATGGATATGTTGATTGATGATTGGACTAATGATGAGGACTTTTGGCCATTCACCACTATCTATCTTAGATCTTATAGTTTCCCTCTGTCTATCTTAGATCTTAGATCGGATATATATAGGCCATTGGCCCGAAGTTGGTTGCTCCAGTTGAGTGAGTCACCTACACCTACACCTATAGCTAATTGGATGGGACCCAACCCATATATATAGGATGAGGATGAGTATGGATTAGGGACCCAATCCCATCTATCAATTTTGTCCTCTCTTGTTGGCCTATATAGATATAGGGGGTGTTGACTAGCTAAGCTAGTTTTCCTCGATCCATCGCTTATTGGCCTATCGGCTCATAGGGGAGAGGTCAATACTACATAATATGCTCTGGTCAGGAGATATATATAAATATTGGAGTGGGGACAACTAGATCAACATAAATTTCTATAGCCTATAGTATAGTTTGTAGTGGGGTTTATAGTTCTTTGGGAGGCCGAGCCAGATAGATAGAAAGGTTGAGGGCTGCTAGATATGGATATCGGGGCCAACCTTGACCTCTATTAACTAGGGAGAGGGAGAGGGAGAGGGAGGCCGAGGGACCTACTATAGTTTGGATAGGATGGATGCTCGACATCTGATTTATGTTCCTGCTTTCCCTATATGCCTATTCAGTATAGGTCCCCTCTATTAATTAGATAGTCGATTTTGATAAACCAAAATTGAGGGCCCCATAATTAATATCTATATTTCCCCTCTATATAGAGATATGGTCAACTCCTATTTATATAGATGGGGAACCTGAGGGGGAATCTATAGTCAGTTGGGTCCTTGTCTCTCTCTATATTTTATATCGACCCATTGGATCATTGAGAGAGGATAAGGGGTTAAGGAGAGTTCCTACCAGTTGAGCGCATAAAGAAATAGAAATGCCCCTGCCACCTGTATAGATATTATTGGGTAGCAAATGCACTTTTTGATTGGCCAGAATGGGGCTCAGTGAAGTGTGTCTACCTAGATTTTTTTGGCAACAAATATGAACTCACCTGATCAAAAGTGAGAGTGTTACTCTGTCATTAGGTGCACAACGTCCACAAATGATTCATAAGGTGTCAAGCTATTCAAAACAAGAGTCACCATATCATTGTCATCCATCTTTTTGTTGATCGCTGACAATTGGTCACAGAGATCTTTCATCCACAATAAATGTTCTGACAGAGACCCCCCTGTCATTTTTGTGGAAAACAACAAATTTTTAAAATAAAGTACTCGAATCTTTTCCGAAGTCTGGTACTTGTTCTTGAGACTGGTCCATAGTTCACTTGTGTAGCATTTCGGACCTTCAGAATCATATCATCTGACACAAAGTTTCAACAAAAGAAGGGCTTCTTTATGACATTTGTCATAATCGGTAAACTTCGTTGTCGATCGTTGTTTAGCGTCAAGTATAATCTTGTCACAATCATGGAATTTCGCAATTGTCAAGATTTTATGATTCCACACATCATAATTCTGCCTAGTTAATTTTTAAGCCTCGAAAAGGACAAGATGATATTGGCCATTTTTCACTCAAATTTTTTTTTTTTAACCAATAAAATACTAATTTTTTTGAAAAAGTTGAATTATTACAATCATTTTGATTTTGAACTTCAACAGAAATATATTTGACAGCTATTCAAGATCAACCACCCAAAAAATTTATAATACGAAAAAAATCAGATTTTTTTGAAAATTATGAACTCACTAGTTCTGCCCTTCCACGAATTGCTTCTACCCTTTCCCACCAGAGTTATTATTGTCGCGTCGTTCACTATTTTTGTGCCCTTCCTCGTTTGTCGTTTTTGTGACCTTCCTCGTCTTTTGTGCTTGTCTTGGTGACGCGTCATTCCTGGGACTATGTGCCCCCTGAAAACCCTTCCTGCGGATTTGACTGCGAACTTTATGTGCCCTTCTGCAACTGCAACTTTGACGTTGTGTGCCCTTCTGTGACTGCAAACTTCAACTGTGAACTCGATTCTGTGTGAGTTTCCCGTTCTTGCGTACCTTCCGTGGCTTCTTTGTGAAAATCCTTGACGACCTTGATTGTTGTCTCCCCGCGTGAAAATCCTTCAATTGGAGTTGATGGTCGATGGGATTGCGGCCAATGGTCGACGGATTGTGTGAATAATAGTCGTCAGGACTGTCTCTCCCTCTTCTCTTATTCGTACCGTAGAACAAGGGTTTCCTTGAACAACGAACAATCGTACCTTTCCGGCTTCTCCGAGTGGTGGCTTTGATACCACTGTTAGTAGAAGATAATACTGAAAAGCACACAATGTATTGATGTGTGTATACATCTTATTTATTGTATGCAAAAATGGTTATAGTGTCACGTATGTGTGATTGATTGCTTTGTTTTCTTTTGATCACTTTGTTTTTTTCATTTTATACACTTGCTATACATAGTTAGGTGATTGTGTGTGTTTTCATTGCTTTACTATAAAATGTGATACTAGATGTTTGGTACCATTATTTATGTTATGCACGCTATTACTTGTAGGTTTATATGCTTAGTACCCATGTTGTCATGGTTTTTGTAGAGTAAAAAATACTCTACATTTCATTTTGAGTTTCAGTGGCACGCTACCAAGTTTTTTCCTTGCATAATTTGGTTCGAGAGAACGAAGTTTTGCAAACAGAGCGCGGGCTCTATTTTCCTTTTGATTCATGTTTCTCTAAGTGTTGAAAAGAAGCGGATATTGCCAAGTGTCGTCATCCAAGGCACCTTTCATATTTTTTATGAATTGGTCGTAATGTGCCACGAATCTCATAGCAACTCAGCGGAACGCGCCAAATGTCATCATCTGCAGTTTCATATTGGCACCTGTGTTTCATCTCTTTTCAGCGAAAGGTTTTAACAAGTTAAGTACCAGGATCAAGCGAAAAGTGCCAAATAGTAGTCACAGAAGGTCTAAATTTTGCTTTTCTAAAAGTGACGAAAGCTACCAAGTACTCGAGCAAAAGAAAGCGGAAGCCACCACGTGTCGTGGCCCGAATTATCTTCATCTTTGCTTCATTGATATAGCAAAGACCATGGTGGGTCCCAAGTTTTGTGTCTGAAGCAAGCGGAAGCCGCCAGGTGTTGTTGTCCGTGTAAATGAGAAATGAGACCCGTTTGTTTCTATGGTATAAACAGAGTAAAGCAGAGACCGCCAAGTGTCATCTTCCGCAGGTTTCTAAAAAGATAGATAAAAAGAGCGGAGACCACCACGTAACCCCAGATAAGTAAAATGAAGATTGCCATGTGTTCTTTAATGAAGCAGCGGAGATTGACACCTGTCCCTATGTCCCTTTTAAAGTTATTCGGGTAGGAAATGCTGTGGGTCTTATTTTCTTTTAAGCCGTTGAAGTTCAAGGAAGCGGATAGCGACAAGTGTCAAAGGCGGAACATTCTTGAGCAAAGACACAAAAGAGTATAAGTTATACGGAAAGTGTCGCGTGTCTTCGATAGTTGCTATGGAACACGACAAGTGTCGTCCTCCGGTGTTTTCTAAAGTAATATTAAGAAATTGGCTGTGTTACCTAGTGTTTAAGAGAAGGGAGCGTCCTGCAATCTGTTTCCGCCAATGAACTGCCAGAAGACAAAGTATTTCAGAATCTATAAGATATCTTCTGTTAGACACTTTCAGTTTGGGGAGATTTCATTTGGGCCGTTAGATTGGGAACAAGTAGACAATTCGGAGTGAATCCAAGGCTATAAATAAGGGTGCAGAGATCACCAGAAAAAAAATCATCAGAGAGAATTATTGTAACAAGTTTAGACTTTCTAGAGTTGTGACTAAGTAATATCATTTGCTTTTGTCTCGTCTTCTTAAGTTGGAAGGTTTATGTAATTGTGCGTGTTTTTGTGCCATTATGTGACTGGAGAATTAATGAGAAGATTGAACCCTATGCCTTTGTTGATATTTTCTGTGTCATTTGCAAAAGTAGTCTAGGCTGTAGGCTTTCTAGAGCTCTGATTAGGAATGTCATTTGCTTTTGTCTCATTTTCTTGAGTTGAAAAGTTTATATAACTGTACGTGTTTTTGCGCCTCTTATATGACTGAAAAATTCAAATAAGAAGATTGAACCCTATGCCTTTGTTGACATTTTCTGTATCACTGCAAAAGTAGTCTATGCTGTGAGCCTCTGTTTCTATTGTTTCCATCTTTTACATTGATCATGCACTTTTTTGCTCTTAAATGTAAATGAATCCTACATATAGTCTCACTGTGCTCAGGATTAAGGTCGAATTACATCCAGGCGCATCGCCATAGATTAGATTTCTTTTCCTGCATTTGTGTTTCTGATTTAAATTCCTATTCCTTTTCCCAGTATCTACTTAATATAGAGAAGAACCAGAGTCTTTAAAATCTAGAGGTTGTTTCAAGTCGCAAGTCCCACATCTTGAAACTTCCCATTGTTGGTGTTTATTACAAAGCGCAATTTTAAATCATCAACAGTTTCTACCATACATCCATTGAGAGCATGCTATTGTTATGTTTCATCACTTATATTTTTGCATTTCATGCATACTTCACTCTTTTGACTATAAATCATACATCATTATATTCGGGGAAAGCATTTTCCATGTCTTATTCACATTGGGCCATGATTTTTTTGTGTTTCATTAATATATCTTGTCCTTACTGGGGCATATTGTTACATCAATGCATATTACTTTTCCATCCTTTTCCATTCCATTACTTATATTGCTTCTACTTTGGCATATTAGTATTGAGTTATCGATGAGCTTTCATGATGACATCTTTCTGTGATTATATGTGCTTTTAATATTATTACAAGTTTTTTTTAATTTATGTTATACATGGTGCACCCAATCCTTTTATTTTGAGATGAATTATATGTAGGAACATCTCTCACATTAAAATAGGAGTAGATGGTTGGATTATTCTATATAACTTCTTTTTGAGGGTTTAGGCTCTCATGACCCTTAAAGGTCCCCTGCTTAAGTGAAAATTAGATCAAAAATATTTTTTACATAACTCAACTGAAAATTAGAATATTTAAGTACTTTTCACCTTTTTGCTCTTTGAATAGCTCCCTCATAGTTCCCTTTTCTTTCATTTCCTTAGTCTTGTGGGAACAAAACAAAGCTAAGGGTCTATAAGCAAGTTATTCTCCCTTCGAATAAAGTTCTTGTTGTAGCTTTTGCATGCTTGAGTACATCTATCCTCAACTTGAACAAGATTGTCTACGATAGGGTCTACAACACAAATGCTATGAGCCATGAGATCTGCAAGTTGCTCCATGACAAGATTGAAGCTTTTCTCCTTGGACTGGAGAGCATCTTGCAACTATTTTTCCTAGTGCTTGAGATGTTGGATCTCCTTGAGTAAGTGTTTGTTATCATCCAGAGCTTTCAAAAGAGATGCCTTTATCTAGGGGTTGTTTGCCTTTTTGCTTGCTTTATCGATGCCTGCAACAACATTTGACACTGATTCTCTGCTTTAGAGTGGACAACTAATGACAGAACCGTGAAGGACAAAGTACAACTATTTAAACAAGATGGATTTGTTCAAACAAATTTGTAGAACTGTAGAACTTGCAATGGAATTGAAAAAAGATGCAAAACAACCATTACACATTCAAATTGCAAAGATACCTAAGTAGAACAATACTACTTCTATACAATGGAAATAATAGGGTATAGGTACATATGCGTACAATACACAATAAGACTAAAAATGAGAATTCCCATGATCCGAAAGGGGGAAACACTTACTAAATTTTCTAGACTGTGGATGATTGACAAGGTTGAGAATGAGGATCCCTATGATCAGAGAGCAAAAAGACACTTCTTAATTGATTTGCTTGGACTGGAACATGATTACAAGGATCAATAGATGTTAGATACTCGAAGAATGCTAACATGTGAGAGAGATGGCCATGTCCATTTGTTTTCCCATAAGATTGAATGGATGCTAAACATACAATATTACAAGAAAGTAGTTACAAAAAATGACAGTTACAAGAACGGTTTATCTTCTACACAAGTGATGGCTGGTCTTTTAGTGCACAGTATGCTAACAGGTGCTCTAAAATGGTGTAGGCTCTAGATGTGTCCCATGGCATGGTGTGATGTGGCACAAAGTGTCCATGTGGCAACTGAGTCATGCGCAAAACTTTAGTGTTGTGTGATATACATCTTGGTGCTATGTAAATCCGCAAGGGTGTCACAAAATTTGTACGAGTGGTGCACATTGCCACAATGATGCATAGGGTGAATGAGACATGCAAGCATGTGCGACATTGTGTCACTTGTCATTGTGTGACATGGTACAGAGTTTCCATGTCTTTGCTAAGTTATGCATAGAACCTAAGTATTGTGTAGTATGCATCTTAGCATTGTGCAAGTGCACAAGGGTAATGTGGAGGTTGTATGGGTAGCATGCAATGTCATGGTGATGCACATGTTGCATGGGACTTGCGAACATGCACAACATTGTGCGGTAAGCACAATCTTTCATCAGTTATTTCCCTCATCTCAAGGTGTTCCAATCAAGCTGAGAAATGCCTAGGAGAAACACCAATATGTTGGAATGATGGCACAAAGGTTGTTGTGAAGATCAACCTATGTGTAAGTCCTTTGTGTTGTGTGCTACGTTAAGGTTTCCCATTATTGAAACATCAAATAAGAAATGGTTGACTGTGATGTCACCTATCTGGGGTAAACCATTCAAATGGCACAGGGCAACTTGGAATGATTCAGTACTGTGCATGCTGCATAAAGGGCATAGAAGCTATGTGGCTTTGTACAGAATGCGCAGAGGCTGTGTTGTGTGGTATGTTTGAAGGTGTGGTGTTGTGTTGATGGCCAATGTTGTGTAGAGGTTGTGCGCATGGCAGCATATGGTGTTGACACTTACACGACCGTGTTATTATAATGATGCAAAGGTGGTGCAAAAATTTAGCAAGTGACCACAAGCCGACAAGAGTACCGCAATGAGAAGGTGGTCTTGAGGAACCCCTCTTCTATTAGGTTGTGGAGCTAAAAGCTTCAACTTTGCAGATGGAAACAGAAGGTTGCTGAAGATCCAACAGTACCGGCATCGGCAGCATGACCGAGGTCGGTCAAGATGAAGCAGAAGGCAATCGACGTCGGCAGAAAGTCGGCCAACGTCGGTAGCACCAGACAAGCAAGGACCGACGTCGGTCGCCTGTGTGTTCCAAAACTGTTCGTTGCACGAACAGTTAGTTGAGTGAACGAAGTGTTTGCATGTTAAGACCAGTTAGAGTTTTGAGCTGCGTGGATAATTATTCCAAATTAAGAGTCTAAGTTATTGTTTAAGTCTGGGATCTATTTATAGACCCATTGGCATGTATTGTATTTATGAGCTAGATAAGGAAGGTAAGGAAGATCCTTCCATTGTAAGATCATTGAGTTGCAGGTTGTTGCAAGCTCATAGGAGATCTACATGTGTGAGTATGGTCTGTTGAATTGCAGGTTCATGAGAGATCAACTTGAAGTACTATAGAGTGCTTGGTGTACTGGCAGGGTTATTACTGACTGGTTGGAGAGGTGAACACCAATTCTGTGTGTGAGTTGGTTGTTGGGACCATTTTTGGTAGGAGAGTGTTTTGAAGAAGAATTACTGTACACTTGAAGTGTAGCGAGCCTCTGTAAGGTGGAAGAGTGTAGCGGCTCTTTATTGTATTCTTTTTGTACAAGTGTTAATACAAGATAGTGTATTGTCTCTCATATTCTGTGCTATTGGTGAATTCTAGTTACTTGTGCTTCTGGTTATTTCTGCATGTTTAATTGTTTATATTTGGTAATCATATTGTGCTCTTTTTGAGGAGCAAGATCCTAACAAGTGAGATCAGAACAAGTGTGTTTGTTCTTGGATTCCCCGACAACTGGTATCAGAGCTTTTAGGTTGGGATACTAACAGATTGGATTAGATCTGGTTAGTGTGTTTTGATTACAGGTTACTCACAGGGTTTCTGTTTGAGTGGGAGTAGAGCAATGACATAAGACAATAAGCTACAAATGGAGAAGTTTAATGGCAAGAACTACCAACTATGGAGGATGCAGATTGAGGATTATCTATGTCAGAAAGATTTGTACTTACTGTTGGGTGGGGTTGATTGCGAGCCCCGGGATATGAAGGATGAAGAATGGGAGGTTCTTGATCGGAAGGCTCTGGGATCTATAAGATTGAGTCTTGCTTCGTCTGTGATTTCTAGCTTATCACAGTGTAAGACAACGGTGGAGTTGATGGAATATTTGGCAAATTTATATGAAAAACCCTCGGCTTCGAATAAGGTATTTCTTATGAAGCAACTCTTTAATTTGCAAATGTTGGAAGGTGGATCTGTTCACAGTCATCTTAGTGATTTCCATGGTTTGGTAAACCAGTTAAGTTCAGTCAATATTGTTTTTGATGATGAAATTAAGGCTCTCTTAATCTTATATTCATTACCTGAAAATTGGGAGAGTTTGGTAATGGCAGTTTCTAATACTGCGTCTGCTTCTAAAATCTTAAAAGTTGATGATATTGTGAGTGTGATCTTGAATGAAGAGATACGCAAGAAAAGCACAAGTGAATTATCAGGAAATGCTTTGAGTGTTGAAGGCAGAGGAAGGCAAAGAGAGAAGATAGAGCGTGGGAGATCAAGGTCGAAGATAGGCAGGAGATCCAAGTCCAGGTATGGCAAAATAACCTGCTGTAAATGTGGAAAGCAAGGGCACTTAAAGAGAGATTGCAGATCGGGTGAAGATTAGCATGAAGGACATGAAGAAGAAGTAGATGTTACAGATTGCGTTGCACAGGATGCTCTGGTATGTTCTTTGGATAAGTAGAATCTTGGGTTTTAGATTCTGGTGCCTCTTTTCATGCATCCCCAAATAGGGAATTTTTTCATGAGTATGTCTAGGGAGACTTTGGAGAAAATTGTGTAGGGGATGGTAAGCCTTGTCAGATGGTTGGCAAAGGGAAAGTGAAGCTAAAATTGCAGACAGGTAACACATGGGTGTTAAAGGAGGTCATGCATGTCCCAGTTCTGGAGCGAAATTTGATTTCTATAAGAAGTTTGGGTGATGAGGGTTGCACAGTAACTCTCACAGCGGACTCTTGGAAGGTTACCAAGGGTGCACTTGTTGTAGCTAGAGGTAAGAAAGTAGGTACGCTTTATCTATCTACTTGTATTACTGATTCTCTTTCTGGGTTATCTACTTCAGCTGTAGATTCGAAGATGTGGCTTAATAGGCTTGGTCACATGAATAAGAAGGAGATGCATGTTCTTGAGTCAAAGGGTATGCTTTCAGATTTGGAAGGCATGGATTGTGATTTCTGTATGCAGAAGAAGAAGGTGACGTTTTTTGAGAGATCCAATGTTAGTGACAAGAACAGAAAAGCCTTGGTTTTCAAGGAGAAGGTGACGGATAGAGTTCAGCACAAGGGGCAGAAGAATTTTGAGCAGAGCAAGGGTGATTTGGACAAGGGTTTGATCCAAAAGGAGCTCGCGGGAAAAAGTCAGTTCTCACTAGAAAAACACAGAGACCGACGTCGACAGGAAAATCAGCGTCAGCATCCAGACAGGGACCGACGTCAGCTATGTGCAGCCCGACATCGGTGACTCAGGATAGATAAACACCGGCGTCGACAAGGAAGAACCAACGTCGGCAAGGACGTAGTCGCAGGGAACCGACATTGGTCGGGTGCAGACTGAGATGTGACCGGCATCGGTCACTCAGATGAATTTTGGGTGGACAACAAATTGTCAAGGAGTCTCAAGTGCCCAAATGGAGGACTTAAAGGGTATGTAAGCCTCAAATTCATCATTTCCCTTCTTTACACTACTTGTTGCTCACTTATGGTAGAGAACCAGGAAGTTATTGAAGAAGCAGAACAAGTAGATCCAGGAAACAGTGGGAGCTTGGCATGGATGAGGATGTGATTCCTTGGAGGAGAACCAAACAGATGTTTTTGGTGGAGTTGCCAGCTAGAAGGAAGCACTGAGAGACGAATGGATGTTCAAGGATGAAGAAGAGTGGAAATGGATACGTGAGACAGAAGGCCAGGGTATATGGTCTTGTATAAGCTGCAGGGCAATGGAGGTTTGATCATTGTGTTTCTCTTTACCAGGTTGGATAATATTAGCTACATTATCCTATTACTGTATGATGTGCTTGTTGCAAGGTTACATATACAGGTATTGTTGAACTAAAGGTAAAGCTAGTTTAGGGGGATGTCATGAGGAATCTGGGAGCAGCAAGGTTCTTTGGCATGAGTGTGTTCTAGAGACATGGAAGGTCATTCGTTGACTTTGTTTCAGGATGATTGTGTGAGACCAGTTAGCACGCCGATGGTTGGACAGTTCACAGAACAGTGTCTTGATTCACATAATGAGGTTGAGTGCATGGTATGTACTAGACCTGAGTTTTTCCAAGTAGTGGGAGTTGTCACAAGTTTGGAGCCAATCCGGGAAAAAAGCATTGGAGGGCAATTCAGTGGATTCTTAGAGGGACCAGCAGCAGGTGCACATGCTATGCAGGTTCAAGTTATTTTCTACATGGGTTTGTAGATGTGGATGTGGTAGGTGATTTGGATGACAGGTTTTGCACTATAGGATTTGTGGTGGTTGGTCTTCAAGAGTGATCTTGAAGAGGGATACAAAGCCAAGGGAACAAACTAGACAAAGTACAGGTATAGGTACAGTTGCAGCTGTTTATCTCCAAGTGAGAGATTGTTAAGTTGTGGAGCTAAAAGCTTCACCTTATTGCAAACAGGAGGTTTCCAGAGCTTGACAGTGGCCAGCGTCGGTAGGCCACAACCGACGTCGGTCAGGGGACAGTGCAAGGGAAACCGATATCGGCAGGAGATCAGCCGGCGTCGGTCACCTCCAGTTAGGCAGGGACCGACGTCGGTTGCTTGTGGCGGTCAGAACTGTTGTTGACGGACAGTCAGTTAAGTGAACGCAGAGTTTGCATGTTAAAGACCAGCTCGAGTCTTTAAGCCACTTGTCTAAATTAAGTGTATGCATGAGATCTATATAATAGACTCATGGGCTGTATTGTTAAGTGTTGAACTTGTAGAATCCAAGTGTGGAGCTTGGAGAGTTCTTCCCATGGTGGAATCAAGTAGGATTCCCCATGTATGTAAGATCATTGAGTTGCAGGTTGTTGCAAGCTCATAGGAGATCTACATGTGTGAGTATGGTCTGTTGAATTGCAGGTTGCAGGCTCATGGGAGATCAACTTGAAGTACTATAGAGTGCTTGGTGTACTGGCAGGGTTATTACTGACTGGTTGGAGAGGTGAACACCAATTCTGTGTGTGAGTTGGTTGTTGGGACTGTTTTTGGTAGGAGAGTGTTTTGAAGAAGAATTACTGTACACTTGAGGTGTAGCGAGCCTCTGTAAGGTGGAAGAGTGTGGCGGCTCTTTATTGTATTCTTTTTGTACAAGTGTTAATACAAGATAGTGTATTGTCTCTCATATTCTGTGTTATTGGTGAATTCTAGTTACTTGTGCTTCTGGTTATTTCCGCATGTTTAATTGCTTATATTTGGTAATCATATTGTGCTCTTTCTGAGGAGCAAGATCCTAACAAGTGGGATCAGAACAAGTGTGTTTGTTCTTGGATTTCCCGACAACTAGTATCAGAGCTTTTAGGTTGGGATACTAACAAATTGGATTAGATCTAGTTAGTGTGTGCTCTTAATTCTGACAAGTTGTGTCAGAGCTTTGGGGAATTTCGGTCCTATCAATTGGTATCAGAGCATGTTTATTGTGTTGATGGCCAATGTTGTGCAGAGGTTGTGCGCATGGCAGCATATGGTGTTGACACTTACACGACCGTGTTATTAGAATGATGCAAAGGTGGTGCAAAAATTCAGCAAGTGACCACAAGCCGACAAGAGTACCGTAATGAGAAGGTGGTCTTGAGGAACCCCTCTTGTGCTCTGATCTTGTATTTTTTCTATGGTCGTTATTTGTTGATGAGATTGATGTTCCGAGTCTCAGTGTCAAATATCTTCCTAAGCCCCCACCCATTCCTAAAGAAGCAATTAGGAGGAATGGAAGGCTTTCTGTAGACTCCATTTCTGGTGGTTTTCGGTCCTAAAGGTGTCCTCTTCCTTGGGAGCCAAGCAACATTGACTTGTTTAGGGTCACAAAGCCGGATTAGATTCCACCTCAACCCTACAATCCCTTGGAGAGAATTATCAAATTTGGTACAATATTACACTCGAAAGGAAACTTTCTAGTTTTGAACCAAAAGCTGGTCCAACTTTTCCTCCAAGGCTCAAATTCTTTGTGCAGGCATTGGCTAATGATGAGTCCATTGTCATTCAACCTGCCGACAAGAATCTAGAGGTTAGTGTCCTTTCAAAAGCTTGGTAACTTGCAGAGGGTTACAAACAACTTTCAGATAGATGTTTATGAGTTTTGGTTGTTCCTTGGCATATCTTGTTTGACTGGCTCAAGAGCTTGTTAGACTCTGCCAGATAATATACCTTATTCATTGTAATCACAAAGAATTCATGCTTCAGGGTAAACTCGAGGATCTCTTGGTTTGTGTTCTCTATCTACTGCCAAAAAATTCACAAGCCCATCCTCACATGACGACCCATATGCTCTTATTGTGGTTTCTTGTTGGAGATAGCCTCCAAATGGTTCCACAACACCCAACTTTCCATTCTTTTGAAGCAAAATAATGATCTCATGGATTCCATCTCTTTGATCAAGGCCCTGCGCAATATTCCCTCCCCGCAAAAATTCATTCTCTTCACTTTTGATGTTGAGAGCATCTACCCTAAAATCCCCACGATAGGTGGGCTTGTTGGTCTGGAACATTTTTATCAAAGATTAATTTGGCGCTGAAAAGACCTAGTTTACTCTCAGGCTTGTTGAGTTTGTGCTCTCTCAACACTTCTTGGAGTTCAACGGTAAATTCTACGGGCAGCGAAGCAGCATTGTCATAGGCAATAACTTTGTAGTTGTCTATCCTCCTCTTGTTTGCTGTTATGTGGAATTGATGATTTGGAGCTTGTTCATCACCAACAATCTTTTGTTTTATAAACAATTCATTGATTCTGCCTTTAGAATTTGTCGGCTCCAGAAATGTTCTAGATATTTTCTTGCAGAACTATGGTTCTCTACACCAAAGCATCAAAATCATGTCTTTTGTTTCTAAAATAGATGTCATTATCGTGAACATTACCTTTTTCAAAGGTCCAGTTTTTGCTTGGATTGGGGTTCTGAGCTCAAAACATTTTTAGAAACTGATGAATGCTTATCAGTGTAATCCTACTTTGTCACATCGTCAGGTTCATCGGAAGACCAAGCTTATTGTCAGTGAGGTCTAGTATTTTCTTGTCAAGGAAAGTTGCAGAGAGGGATTTGTGGCAGTAAAGTACAAATTCTTTAAGATTTTAAGATCCCATGGTTGTCATATCAACTTTCTTCTTCGTCTGTTTGATAAAGCTAAGTTCAAAAAACATGCCCTCTTTTGTCGCTGATGTCATTCGTAGAGCGTCAAACAGGTGAGGAATGAAGCTTAAGAAAGTCCCGCTTATTCTCAAGTTTGACAATTACAGTTTACTCTCAGTATGAGACTTGGTTTTGATGTTATAGCTCCCATGTTTGAGAAATGGAAGAAGGATAAGGAGCTGAAGTACATTGACTGAGGACTTTTTAATGGGTGAAATCATAGATCCCTCAGGTTGTTCTTATGCAGAAGTAGAATTTCTTGACTGCTCACTGATGCTTGACTGCATGGTCAGGGGGCACCACCCCTTGTGGCTCCCCAAAAATTTCTAGACCTGTCTGAACACTGTTTAGTTGTGTGTAACCCTCAATTTTGTCAGATCCTGGGATCGTTGTTGTTTCCAATTTTGATGGACGCTGCTCAAATCTTTGATTTTGTAGTACCCAACGATCTAACTTTTGGATTTCCTCCAAATAACTGTTCATTTGTTATGGAGATTCTTTGGCAGTCAAATTGTTTCCTCGTCTGGGCCTTCTATTGCTGCCACACTATGCTTCAGTTACATAATGTATTTTCTGTGTTATTGCCACATGATAGTCCTTGTAACTGGGTGGGTTATGTTTTTTTAGGGGTTGAGCTGGGTGTTTTTGTCCTACATCAGGCACTTTTGTTAACCTCCCCCCTACGAGTTGTCTATTTAAAGGCATTTTATGTACATTTTAAAACTCACTTTGCTGATGAAACCATTAGGTCAAAACACGTTCAGAGTTTTTTTATCTTGATGATAGCTTTTATTTGAGTAATGAAATAATGTTTTTTATTACTTTGCAACCCCTGTTTTAATCTTTCCATGCCTATGTTCTTCCTGTCTTTTTCTTTTTTCATGTTATATTTCAGGTTGAGCACTGCTCCACAATCTTTTTCTTTAAAAAAAAGAAAATGTTTTCTAAATTTGGGGTGTTGCATCTACATTAATTTTCCAATTTAAATGAATTATAGGGAAGAGGCAAGATAAAGTCGTATCCAAAATTATTGAGCAATGATTAGAAAATTTTCACTTGAGAATAGTCAAGTGGCAGATAACCTTGATTAAACTATCACCAAGGAGAAATCTATTCATCTACTCTGTAATAAAAGGCTGGTTTCGCTGTATTATCCTTGTCATGGACTAAAATTTAGTTAAGTATTAAATTCTGATCCACTAAATTATTACCAAAGTCTGATTATGCAAACAATACCCATAAAGTTTTTGCATCTAAGGCCTTTCTTCTCATGGAGATGTTTAGGATTGACATTTTTTCCCAGCATCCAGCTAGCAACAGGATCATCCTTTCTCCTTTTTAACAACCATTTCGAATATGATCACCTAGCCTTGTAAGATGCCAGAGCATAAACATTAAATTAGTCAAAATAAAATAATCCAAAGGAATGGATGCAGGTATAGATTTTCCAGGCTCTCGTGTGCCATCTAAACAGTTTCATGCGCATGATTTGTCAGATAACAATAATGCCTACCACTCGAAGCAACTACAGCACAAGAGATATTGAATCTGCTTTGGAGATGATGCCATGGATGTGTAAACCAATTCAGCATGCAATTTAGTCTCCTATAAGAGAATAACATCCAACTTACATTTAAATATTTTCCACTCAAAAGATCGCTTTTGCTAGGGGATCCAAGCCCCTTACTTTCCATGATAGAAACCTCACTAGCATTTAGATGACTTAGTCTTATTCAAAGCTAGTAAATGTAGAATTATTTGGATGTAATAATATATTTACTCTCATGTGAATTATATATGCAAATTATCTGACCGTTTTCCTTTTCTGCTTTGAAGCATATCTGGCAATCTGGTGATCAGAAGTTGAGTCAACAAATGAATCCATGTTTGAGGCCAGTTATTCCTGAAATGAATTTTCCTTCATTTATAGTGATTAGAAGCAATAGCCTCCATTCCATTGTCAAAAAACAATTCATTTGCTGATGTCAACTTACTGGGGATCAAAGAATTATACAATCGCCTCTGTTGATTCTGTGAAATAAATCATGTTAGTTAGAATTTTCTTGAGTATCATATTTCAAATTTCTTGCATGAGCCTAGGTGACTATCTCCTACAAACTTTTCTGGTGCACGTGGGAAATAAGGGGGCCAAGTTAATACCTGCCTCACTCCAAGCAATGATTCCTCCAATTATCCAACACAGACCCAAACACAAAATAGAGAACATTTTTATTTATTGTTTTAGAGACAAAAATACATTCACAATTGAGAAATTGAGATCAAAGTTTCATGTTACACTTGTAGGCTTAAAGCTCAGCTTTTTCCTTGTGTTCTCTCTTATTTCTTGGTTTTGTCGATCGCTTAATCCTCCAATACTTTTTTTTTCCACACTCCTTCCAACTCTCTTGTTTGATCTTTGCTTTGCATTATATCCTACTTTGAAAACCTCTTTAATGATTTGCATGAGATCCCTTGTCCTGCTTTTCCCTGCTTTTCGACATTATTTAGCTTTTCTCTAACTGCCTGTGATTTTTTATGAACAATTAACACATGCATGAGTTATCTGCTTTGATACCACGACCAACTTAAAGCTCTCTTCAAGAGCTTTTCAATTAGACCCTAAATGCCTAATTTGTTGTTGCCATGCAAGAGTTTTGACTATGCAAAGATCTCATTGTCGCCTTTCTTGACTGTGACAAAATTTGAATTGTGACTGTGAATGCACGTGATTGTGCCACGTGGCGTGATTCTGGGATATCTGCTTATCAAGCTCCAAATGCTCCCCATGATTTCCAAGGTTTTCGTGGACACGTGGATTTATCAAATCCACTTTGTTGTCCCTCACGTGCCCACCCTTTTTTGCTGTGACCTTTCTTTATACCTTGCGAATCCATGGATCAATTAAATCCATTTAAGGCTTGTAACACATCCATGTTCATTGTGCCCCACCTTATATCTTGTGAGCCCTTGTGATTGTGACATGTGTTGCAATCTTGGGCTCCTAGACTCATGTGGCTGTCTTTGCCTTTTGTGGGAGGAAACTGAGGCCGTGGACCCAATGAACATGAAGTTGAATTTGACGGGATCACAACCGTCATCTTGTGAGTTCAAATTTAAAATTATCGTCCGCTAGACCATCATCCCATGATCGCGGACCCGTGGGGTTATATCATCTGCTTGATAGTTTGTCGAATCCATAACATAGCTCATGGACTCAACATTTAGTCGCGTAAAAATATAGTAAACCCGAGTCCCATGAACTTAGATACATGGGCCACAAACATGATAAGGAATATGAAGCCCCACGACTTGAGACTTAGAAAAATATATTTGTAGCCACCACTACCATTGTGGCTTCGATAAAATAGTGATCCTTTGTGAACCTATGACCTCTTATCCCCAAATGTGATCGAAAGGCACTTATTGGAAAATTACCCCAAAAAAAATCAAAAATGTTTTTTTTTTGGGGGTGAATCAAGATTGCCCATACACTATGGATGCTCCTAATCACTTTCTTTTTAATATTCAAGATTTATAAAATTTGAAAGTGATTTCTAGTAGGTGAAGCAGTGGTATGAGATTCTTTGTTATATTAACTAGAGAAATTGTCTTTAGGTTCTTTGTTTTGTGAAGTTAATTTGAGTCTTGATTGGCATAATATTATATAGGCGCTGAGAAGATGGGTGAGTTTGAAATAACTTTTTTTGGATAAATATGAACAATTTTGAATTTGCCGTGAAACCCTTATTTTGGTATTCAATTCAAATCTGAAATTTCATCCAATAATAGATAATAATACAAAGCAAACTAATTATCAAAAACCAAATTGAATCGTTATTGAATACTGATAGCATAATAAAGTCATATACTAATTGTTTTTGAATTTTTGATCAATCCCTAACCTGACATAACCTGAAAATGCATAAAGGCAGAGTCTTTTATTGAAACCCTCGCTAAATAAACCTTGGAACAATATGACAGCGGGATGTGTTGCGATGCTACCCAGTTCGATAAAAAATGGTCGTGATATGGATGCACGGATCTGTATAGATTTGTATTTATTTTTATTTTCCAAAGTGTGACGCCCTTGTTGAATAGGGCTCTAAAACTAATTTTTCCTAAAACTGGTAACACAAATGTGATTCTTGGGTGGAATCCTCAACTGGGTATGAGGGGTTTTGTCCTCCTATCTGCAAATCCTAAGGTTTTCGTCCTTGGATGTAGAGTTGAAGCTGCAAGCTTTTCCTCTAGAAAAAGGGTGTTGGTTTTTGTTCGGGTGTTTGAATAATACTTTCTCTTTTCACCTAATTATTTTATTATTCACTTTTTCTTTCCAACCCTATAAGAAATTAATATTTATTTCAATTAAATATTCACCTTTTTCCAACTTATGAATATTAATCACTTTTTGGCTATGTATTCAATATTTACTTTTGGCCCCTTTTAATAATAATAAATTAAGTGTGCTTTTGGTCCCATTCAATAATAATAAAATAAGTGTACTTTTGGCTCTATTCAATAATAATAAATTAAGCATACTTTTGGCCCCATACAATAATAATAAATTAAGTGTCCTTTTCCAAAGTTATAATTTAAAGCACTTTTTTGGACAACTTAAATTATTATTAGATTATTTCCTTTTTAAATCCCCCCTTAACCCATGGGAATTAAAAATAGGCTTTGGGTCCTTCCCTGTAATTAATAAAAAAAAAGGGACATTACAATCTGCCTTTCTCGAAATTGCTTGTTCTCAAGCAATGCTTGAACCATTCTACAAATACCAAGGTTCCCAACCAATCTTTTTGTCTTTTCTAGTCCTCCTTGTGTGGTAGTTAGTTTTGGTTGTGCTTCTATGATATAATGGGGAATTGGAAGCCCTGTATCCCATGACGCTTCTCCAACAATCTCCATGAGTGAGCCCAAGATAGTTGAATTATGAATTAGTTGTGATCTAGAGAGAGTACTATCAAACATGACACCCTCTATTATATTTGATGTGATTGATGTTGAAGCTGTGTTAGTGATACCTTGGGGTACTACCTCTTTTCCCTTGAACTGTGACCATAGTCACCGCATTCGAATTCGTGTTCGAATTCGTCGAGGAAAAAATTTAGAACTAGTGAGGTAAAATTCATGATTAAATTCAGCTGATAGAAATATACTTATTTTTAAAAATATACCAACCCACCATTAAAAAAAGATCACATTTTGTATAAATCAACATGTCAAAATAACTTTCAAGTTTCCACCAAGTATCTCATTAAAGTTATTAATGTTTTGTTCAAGATGATTTAATGATAATCTGCATTCCTAAATTCCACATTGACTCAAAACAAAAGCATACAATGAAAATCAGACTCAGGATTTTCATGTCAATTTCAAATAGAACAAAATCTATCTAAAATTTCAGACTCTAAAATTTATCTTAAATTGATTGAAATAAATAAACTGTGAAAAGTTTGTTGGATACCAAATATTGAATAAAATGATGAATTGGAATGAATTTAATCATGAATTTGAACGAATTTCAAAGATTTTCTTGTTGTTCGGCGAATTTCGAACTTCTAAAATTAAATTATGCTCATCGCTTCTAGATTGCTGTTATAATACTTACCTTGTGTTCCAAAAATTCTTACCATGACACCCCAAGATGTACCTCGTGGCAAACAACATGGATCAGATTGTATGTGGGCTGTAAAATCACTGTAACAGTCATAAGTTGCTCAAACTTTCTCTCTAAACATCAATATGACAGCTGGAGTTATTGCTTTCAGCAACTCCAATGACTGAAACCCTTTAGGAAGAGCATTGTGCAAGAAAAATTCCTTAATGTTTGCAAATTGGGTGTTGAATGTGATTGATAACTGTAGTCTAAAATCAATAGCCCTGAAAATCAGCAGTATAAAAATAGTACAACCGCCGCAATACTAAAAATTCTTTGCAAAATTCAGCAATGTCAGTAATATTGAGGCTGGAAACAACCATACAATGACTGAAAATACTTCAATAGCAGCAACCAACTTAAAATTACTCCATTCTATGACCGAAACCACTTGTATGGCTACATGTGATGTAATGTAGCAACTAAAAATGGTGATAACATTAGCTCTAAAGTTGGAAACTATGATGACATCATTCCCTGATATGTTTCCTTTGCAACATAATTGCAATATGCTATCACTACTCTTCCCTTTTATGCCTTGTTTGTAATCATTCGTAAGCATATCTGAATGTGAAACCATTCCACCAAGATTATGTTGAGCCACTTTGATATTCGCGTGAACTACCCCTTGAGACCTTGTGATGCTCAAAACTTCCTAAATAGGGAGGATAAATCCACCACAACACCTTAAACATCATGCAAAGCTTCATGATGCAAGAAATGGTGAAAGCATCTTGTAGTATCCCAACTTTTTTGAATGCCCCTTCACACATCCCAGGGTGGTAAACTTGTATGTAGCTTGATTCCAACAACACCATACCATGCTGATCCAAAATAGACCAAATGCCATCATGATCAAATGTCTCACCTATTGATGAAATCTTCACTGTTACCAATTGATATTCCATCAATTCAGCCATGACAACTCTTGGAGCTTGATCGATGCCTCGAAGCACTACCACTTTTCCTTTGGATTTCAACTCCATAGTGAACTTTCCAATAGAATGTAACCATTGCATTCCCAATACTATGCCTGCGTCTCCTAGTTTGTTTTTACATTGATTACCTTGGACTCCAATTGTTGCTTCCATGTTGCCCCAAGCTATTCTCTTCAACAATTGGTTCAGATAAGACCTTATGATTGTTGATAAGTGTAATAGTCATACATTGCCTTGGATCTCTTTCCAAACAATGCAAAAGATATTGGGATTTTAGTGTTAATTGACCTCAACAAGCGAACCCTTTTATATTTAATAATAAGCCAAGATATATCTTCCATATCTGCAAATCTATGGTTGTTTACTGAAGATATTATCAGTCCAACACATGAAACAAGGAAGATAATCATATCATGGCTGGAGCATTGCATTTTCTTACCCCATATCAGAATTGTAGTGGCTGGAAACCATCTTCTATTAGCTGGAAACACTTCACTAATGACAATATGTGAAATGCATTTTCATTGAGATATAACAGTCTTGTATGGCTGCAAATAAAATGTTAGGCAAGCTGGAAATGAGGAAAATAGTAGTCCAAAAGTTCGTGACAACACACTTTAAGAGCTATGGATCAGAGTTCTTATTGCCCACATTTATAGCTACTATGTTATGTTGGTCTATAACATCTTGAACAACAAGGCAATATATATTTTGCTTACTCTTAGTGGTTGAGTTTATGAACTTACTATCTGTCTGCAAGGAAAGACCTTTCCCAAGAGCATGCTTATCAATTAAAAGCTGAGAATTCTGATGACATGACTGTTGTTTTGTAAATAAACTTGTAGGATTTACCTCATCATGTGCTGCCCATGGGACTTGCCTCCTATGAGAAGTCTCCTTCACTCTTTTTTCGTTCTCTGAATGATGGCAAGGCTGAAATAGTTCTTTGCTGTCCTGAAAATGCATCTCATGTGGTAATGGCTCAATCTTAAGAATGCTTAGAAGATGGATAAGGGCTTCTTGGAAAAGATCCTCTTTCCATTTGGTACACTTCATCTTCTCAACATTGTAAGGATACTTATCACGATGACCAAAACATTGTAAGGGCATAGTATGAGGCTGATGCAATAAACCCTTGCTATGAAGATAATCAATTTTCTTACTATTAGTTGTTACGAAAATTCCAGCAAGCTGAAAATCAACATTACCATCTGGAAATTTGGCTTGAACCACCAACTTCCCCCCAACATCTTGCAAATTAGATTTTTCTTATTTCTTTGGTTCACGTTCCATGATTTCTCCATCTTTCCTCACCATCAAGGAAAAATTCTTTGCCATAATTTACCGCAAGTGTTGTTTTGCTTGGGTGGCTATCAACTTAGCTTCCCTAGCTCTCTTTAGCCATTCATCACACCTTTGTTGGGTCCTCATTACATCTTTCGTGCTTGCTTGCAAGGTGGTCGGTTTCCTTTCAATCCTAGGATCCACTTTTGTTGATGATGGTGGATCATTAAATTCTGCCTCACGTATGTAATTACTGCCCTTCTTTTCTATTGAACTCTTTGGGAAATCAACAAATGGTGCTTTCACCTTCACAATTTTTTCCTTGGCTTCCTTATTCCCGTGTTGATCTATGCAGTCATTAGAAGTCAATAAAATATTTTCTACTATCAAAGAATCTCTACCTTCAATTACCTTGTGGAGTTTTTTTTGCTCCTCAATAGGGTTTTGATGTTCGGACCTTGAATTTCTCTTCCCTTTATTTGACCACAGTTCCTCATAGTGCCCTTTTCCATTCTGTGATTCCATCAACTCCATAAAATCACTGAAATCTTTGCTTGAAGAGTTTTGTATAAATCAAAACTGGCCACAATATCCTTATGTAGTGACCCCATGGTTCATAGGTTGGCAAGAAAATGGCTCGGTACCAATGAAACAACCCCTCTTGGATAAATATGAACAATTTTGAATTTGTTGTCAAACCCTTATTTTGCTATTCAATTCAAATCTGAAATTTCACATAATAATAGATAACAACACAAAGCAAATTGATAACCGAAAACCAAATTGAATCTCTATTGAATATTGGAAAAGTACAACATAACAAAGTCATATTTTAATTATTTTTGAATTTTTGATCAAACCCTACCTGACATACCCTAAAAATGCATAAAGGCAGAATCTTTTATTGAAACCTTTGTCAAATAAACCTCAGAACAGTACGAATGACGTATGGATCCATATGGATCTGCACTCTTTTTCTTTTTCTTTTGTTTCTTGAAGTGTGACACCCTTGCTGAATAGGGATCTAAAACCGATCTTTCCTAAAACTGTAACACAAACATGATTCCCAAGTGGAATACTCAACTGGGTATGAGAGGTTTCGTCCTCCTACCTACAAATCCTAGGGTTTTCATCCTTGGATGTAGCGCTGAAGCTGCAAGTTTTGCCCTTAGAAAAAGGGTGTTGGTTTTTGTTTGGGTGTTTGAATAACACTTTCATTTTTCACCCAATTATTTTATTATTCACTTTTCCATTCCAACCCTAAAAAAAATTAACATTTCTTTTAATTAAATATTTATCTTTTGTCAACTTATGAATATTAATTACTTTGTGGCTATGTATTCAATATTTACTTTTGGCTTCATTCAATAATAATTTGTCTTTTTTCAAAGCTATAACTAAAAATATAATTATGGACAACTTAATAAATTATTATTAAATTATTTTCCTTTTAAATCCCCCTTTAGCCCATAGTAAATAAAAATAAGTTTCAGGTTCTTCGATTTAATTAGTTAAAAAAAAAAAGGTCATTACAGAGTTGTGGTATGACTTGTAGAAGCCTCTATAAGCAAATGAATGGTTAAATTCTCCACCTCGCAAATTTAACATGTCCAAACAAGATAAGCATAGGCACAACAATACTAGTACATGAATGGTATATTTTCATAGGCAACAGGTTGCTCTCGGACATAATTAAAAAGCTGCAAACAAAGTATTCCAGCCGATGGTTGCCCAAGATTTGGATTTACTAGATGTGTGCATAAGCAACTGAATGGTGAGCTAGGGTTAGTTCTAAGACACTAATGTATTCTCAAATCATATTCCCAATTCTCTTCAGTGTGACCTCCCTCGAAAATTCCAAAGAGCATAGAGGCAAATTCAGATAGGACAATTGTTGGTATATCTTCTATTGGCTTTAATCCCTATTAAGATACCGAGACCTCCCTTGCTGAAGTATTTCCTGGTCATCTTTGTTTGCAAATGTCAGCACAAAATAGTCTGTCGCACCAAGTGCTAAATCAATACTCTTCTAACCTTCACAGACATTTTAATCTAGTCCTAGAGGATTTTGACTTGATGGACACGAACAAATCCTTTAGGAAACAAATGCATTTTTCTATTGACTGCATATCAACTTCAATTTCAGCTTTCTTCATAACTGTCTGCCAAATGCTGAGGCGGTTCATTTGTTTAAATAGCCAACAGCATTGATGCAAACAAAGTCCTGCAATTTCTCAGTCATCACCGTCCATGTGATGTTATGGTTTTCTTGCTAGCCACGACAAAACTAATATGGTTTGTCTAAGGATATAATGACAAAAATAACAGATATACTTGCATCATGGAATTGAGATTGGACGATTATTTTATTACAAAACAATGAAGTTAAATAGAGCTAAAACAGATCCCATAGAATGAAAACGAATACTTTCTGAAGTATATTACACGTATTTTTAAGAAATAAACATGGAATTATATAACAAACCAAAAAAAATCAGCAAGCAGGCAGTTAAATGTAAAGCTGCATTGATTTGCCTAAAAGATTAAATTTCAAATCATTGAATGCCTTCGATATCTTGAATTATATCGATATTTAATTTACTAAATATTGATTTTTTAATTGTAGAAAGTTTTTTTTTTCATTCTCAATCACTCATCTGCTTGCCTGAATAGCTGTAGAAGTTTCCAAATATTACTTGTATATTGTGAGCTTTCCTGAGCCTTTTGAATTTATGAATCTGATTTTGTCTCTAGTTTTTATCGTGCCAGTGCAACAAATCTCATACATTATGCAGCTTTGCGGGCAATGGATGCTCAACAACTTCAAGGATCCCTTTCCATTCTTGGTCTTTCAAATCTTGAAGGAATAAATGGACACATCATGGCAAGTTTAACGTCAATCATCCAAATCCTAGAGAATCTTACCCACCTATCTGGCAGAATCAAGAGAGAAACAAGTATTGACAATGAGGTACACTCTCCCACTATGGAGTTTCCAATTCAAATCAAACCTATAAGTGACCTACAAAGTTCATTGCTGATTTCTAATAGACAGTCTGAAGAAATTTCATATTTAGCAATGAAAAACCATGCACATTATAATGCAGAATTACTTTTTGGACCATCTATTGAGGGAAGGAAGACTCGTATTATGGTTACAGTTGGTAATGAAGCTGCAGACAGTGAGAACCTTATTCACAATCTAATTAAATCTGGAGTAAATGTTATTCGAATAAATTATGCACATGATAATTCACGAGTATGGAGGCGTATAATTAAGAGTGTAAGAAATTGTTCTCAGATGCTAGAACAACCATGCAGGGTGCTGATGGATCTAGCAGGACCAAAGGTAAGGACTGGTCCTTTCAAGCCTGGTCCAAATGTCAAGAAGATAAAACCAATGAAAGATGCCAAGGGATTTGTTCTTACTCCAGCGTTACTTTGGATTTCTCCTCCTGGAGTGAATCCTCCAACCCATAGATCCCCTGATGCCATGGTGCCGGTGGATGATAAGAAGTGGATCACAAACCTAGAGGTTGGTGATGTGCTAAATTTTTATGGTGCAAGGGGGAAAAAACGGTTCTTGAAGGTTGCTGAGAGGTTCCCTACATCCCTGATGTTGGCTGTTGGGCTGAATGCCACAAGATGAGCTATGTGAATCAGGCACAGAGTTTGTTGTGAAAGGACAGAAAGGGAAAATTGGTAATGGCAGGGTAGCTGAACTGCCCACTGTCGACCATTATGTTAAGTTAAAGCAGGCGATTTGCTTGTTATAACAAGAGAACCATGCTTAGCTCCATCCAAAAAATCAAATGATAATCTTTTGCACCCTGTAAAGGTAACTTGCCCTCCGGGCCTACTCTTTGATTCAGTCCAGCCTGGGGAACCAATCGAGTTTGACGATGGAAAGATTTAAAGTTTGATTCGAGGTGTTAAAATCTCTGAAATCTGCGACAAAATTACACATGCAGGTGAAAAGGGATCAAAGCTGGGTCCTAAAAAATATATTAATTTACCAAAAAGTAACCTGCATTTTGAAGGACTTACTGTGAAGGATTTAATGGATCTAGATTTTATTGCTGCAACCTAAGATGAAAGCAGTTTTAACGCCCCTCTTACTTTCCAGCCTTTTCTAAAACACACAAATAATCATGGCTTGCGTGTTTTGCTCATCTCTTGCTGCTTATGGACTGTTTTGTAATTTTTGCAAGTGAAGCATGGGTATACATAACCTCGTATTTTTATTCAAGCAGAAGTAGCACTTGGGATAACTCTCATGCAAAAATGTACATTAAATTGATTCCAAGATTTACATTAAATATGATGAGCGAAAGTCGTATAAACTAAAGTATTGATGAGTGGGTGGTGACAAATTTGGGTTAGTACAAACAATACTTCTGGACCTTCAGTTTACTTGGCTCGAAGTCCATGAAGATGTATATTTGTTTAAAGCATGAGTGAGAAGATTAGTACAAATCTCTATGGATAGTAAATGCAATCATTTTTTTGTATAAAGAATTAAGAATAATGTACCAAAATTTAAGAAGGTTGTTCGGTGAAAGCTCTTTAGTACCAAACATCTGATGTGAATTAGTGTGAATCGATTTGTTGGACATCATATACCTATACCAATGGATGTATAGGCACAAGGACATCCATGGTCAAGCCTACTACCAAGGAGGAAACCCAGGGCGATTTGAGGCCACGACGTGTCCTTGGCTATATAAAACTAAATGTGAATGTTATGTTTATTATCCATCCATGTCATCTTATGTTTAATTAGAATTTGATTTCAGAGCTTAATCATAAATATTATGATTATTATTGATTAGGTTAAGGGATTCATTCCTTTCAGGGTTGAGGGGCAATTTTTTAATACTTGATTAATTATGTTGATAGAGGTTACACATTGAGATTTTAGAGGTCAATAGTTGAAACTGTCCTTTAACCAATACCTTAATTACTAGTGTTGATGGTGACTTGTTTTAATTTCATTTAAAGCAAATTGGTTTGTAGGACCTAATGAAGTGTGTATACAATGTAATTTGTTTTGAATCCATTCTGCAAAGTGTGATTTTTTTATTTTTTCTTGGTGACTCCAACTATCACAATTATTTAGGGCTCTTCCCAATCGAGGCACCTTCAAAATCTATGTTGAAGTGCCTTGCTTATTTTTTTATGTTCCCAATTGACGTTCTTTCATGATCCTTGGACTCTTCTCAAATGAAGTGTCTAGGAAAAGAATCAATGAATTGCAAGCAAATCAAAATGCTATTCAACTAAATAAATTTAAAAGTTAGACAAAATTGTGAGTGTTTGACACTTTTAAATTCCTTGACTATGAATGTTTAAAAATGCACTTGCGATCAAAGTGTACAGATGGAAGTCTCAGTAGTTTTCAGGTTGGCTCTCCCATCTAAATGTTGCCTTTCATTTGTAGTGAAAAGGGAGAAAGAAAACAAATACCAAATGGCATGAAAAGGTGATGTGCGAAGATTGATGTAATCATACCCTAAAGGAAATAATAACACAAAACAAACATTATTTTTTAGTCCAACACAATTGAGCACATTTAACTATATGATGAAATAAGAAATCTAATGTTGACAATAAAACTCACAAATTAGACAATTCACATCAAACTTCAGAGAAAGAGTAGGGATTAAAAATTAATGGAAGTTTTGTAGTTAATCTCAAAATCTAAGTTGTTAATCAAACTTGAACCTGACTTGAACTTGAGTCAAGTGCATACAATCTCAAAGGCTAAGTAATATTAGACTTGAAGAAAACAAAGGCCAAGTTGGGTTAAACTTGCAGAAAATAAATGTTTAAGGCCATAAAATATTCACAATAGGAAATGTCAAGTAATTGGAAGACTAAGAATTAAACTAATTGTGAAAACTGAGAAAAATTTAGAAGCTTCTAGTTCTCATAGAGAGCATTACAATATTTATCCTAAAAAAAAATGATGGAAAAAAGAACGGGCCACTGGTAAAAATCTTAGCCTTTGAAAAATAAAGTAAAAGCTTTAATAAACACATGTTGCATCCTTATCATGATCACAAGTGGATTATCTTACTTTGTTCAACAAACATTCTTCCTTCTCCATGAATATCTACAAAATATCTAATGTGGGAGTCTCATCCAAAATGAATTCTCCTCCAAAAAAATATTTTCGTCAAAATAAAAGGCCCATAGGCCCTAAAACATTAAAACAAATGAATTGAAGCTTATGATTTTTATTTCATTCCTTATCCATAATGAATCTATTCATATAATTTCTTTACAAGGCTAAGCCACTTGTGTCTTTTCTTTTCCATGGGAACATCCTCATGCTCTTTTCTTGAGGCTTTTCCTCTTTTACATTATATGTCTTGACTTTAATCCTTTATATTATTTGCTTCCCTTACCATTTTATGAGGTACTACCTCTTTTTTTAGGAAACATAAAATTATAAATACGATAAGGGGAGCCCTCATAATTGAGCATAATGAAAACCTGTCTCCTTTTGAAATATGCAAATAAAATCAAGGGCATAAATGGTTTATTTTAACGTTCTTTTAGAAGTTGGATAAATAAATCTAAGTAATTTTAACATAAGAGAAAAATGTTCTAGAGAGAGGATTTTTCAACACCTAACTTTCAAAAGAGAACTTGTACCACCAAAACCTTGTTTCTCCGTGTAGTTAATTTTTAGACTCAAAATGAAATCACCAAGCTCAGTTTGGTGGTTCTCATTTAGGAGTTCATGAATGAAGTTATGATCTCAAATATCACCAATAAGCATGTCTCATATCATTTTATCATGGGCATGTTAGGACAAAATGAGATTCATCTCTAATTTCATTTGAGTTACACAGTTTATATATTTTTTCCTAATGTTTTCTCATGTGTCCATCTATGAATTTCACTATATAGCTCATGGCAATTAGTTTTAAGTTTTGTAATCATAATTTTATTTTTGTAGTTGCAACTTT
This sequence comes from Torreya grandis, assembly GCA_037957365.1. Lineage (NCBI taxonomy): Eukaryota > Viridiplantae > Streptophyta > Pinopsida > Cupressales > Taxaceae > Torreya > Torreya grandis. The sequence continues at coordinate 1,327,024 of JARHVA010003903.1, read as the reverse complement.
ATATGGGCATGATAGGTGGTCAAGCTTGGGATTGATGATACCTTTATAATAAGATAGTTTTCTTTTGTCTTTGGTATTTTCATCCTTTTAAAAGTTTTTGAACACTTTCTTTTCAATTTTTTATTTTAAGTCCCATAATATGAGGGTTATTTTATCATTGATGCCCCTAATTCTAACCATTTATTAAGAAAAGATTTTCAACTTTTTTATAGACAAATGCATGTTGGTAAATGATAGAAAATTTATCTTGTTCAAGTTTTTCGAACGTGTGTTTGTATAACATGCAGTATTTTAAGGCTTCACTTTCAATGGATAATATACCCATTTCCATGAGGAGAATAGGTTGAGGGCATGATAGATGGTCAAACCTGGGATTGATGATACCTTTATAATAAGATAGTTTTCTTTTGTCTTTTGTATTTTCATCCTTCTAAATTTTTTTGAACACTTTCTTTTCCATTTTTTATTTGAAGTCCCATAATATGAGGGTTAATTTATCATTGATGCCCCTAAATTTTAACCATTTATTAAAAAAATATTTTCAACTATTTTCTAGACAAATATGTATTGGTAAATGATAGAAAGTTTATCTTTTTCAAGTTTTTCAAACGTGTGTTTGTATAACATGCAGTATTTTAAGGCTTCACTTTCAATGGGTAATATACCCATTTCCATGAGGAGGATAGGTTAAGGTGTAATGCTTATAATTTTGATGTTATAAGTAATGAATTATAAGGCTTCTCTTCATATTTGTACACTTGCTTAGGGTTGTGTTATACCATGTTAGCTTCCATCTTCCCTATATGCTCTCTTACCTGTTCCTTGTTAGCGTTTGTTTAATTTCATATCTTACCCTTCCTAGTTGCTCACTTTATTATAAAGCTTGTATATTTATGGGTACCTTAACATTTCTTATCAATAGGAATATTCCTATATTTGATTCACTTATGATATGTTCTCCTATGGTGCATTCCTAACTTGTGTGCATTATCGGGTATCGTGATGATGTTATTATGCAAATGTTTATCGATGTTTAAATGTTTCTTTCCAATGATATATCATAGAATGCTAGCATATGGTTTGAAACATAATATGGGTGTATGTGATGATAATCCTTTATATGTTGATACCCTTACAATTGGTAGAGTTACCTTAGTGCCTTATATGGTCATATTTTTCATAAATTTAGGCATTTCCCATTGCATGATGACTACTTATGATGTAGATCATGTTACGAAAAAAAAAACTAGAGACAAGAATGTAATAGACCCTCCTATTCTTCCTAATCTTCCTCAAGCTCCAAGAATTAAAGTGTAATTGAGGGTTTATATTAGGGCCCTCACACTTGGAAAATTTAAAAAGTTGCTACCTTTTGTTGAAGGAGAAAAGATGGAGAGAGATGGTAGAAATAAAGAGAATAAAATGAAGAAAGACGTGAAACATGGAAGACAGATGATCTATGTAAAGAAGTCATGAGAGAGGACAAAGAGAAGAAACAAAAGCATAAGAAAGAAATAATTAATTTTTTTTGTCAAACCCTTTCCTAATCTTATGATCATCTAGAGAAAAACTCCTTCCTCGATTCCCTTCTTTTCTTGACCTCTATCCAACCATGATCTGAGGATTCTACTACACGTGCCCCAAGAAGGCAAGGATGTAAGGGAGTAGAGAACTCTGGAAGAATAACATAATCAACTGTCATTCATTCTAGCAAGACCCATTGAATTCAATCTCGGGGAGAGGATAAAAGGTCGAAGGTGCTTCTTTTAGAGGGATTTAGGCATCGTATGGCGCAGAACATGTAAGTGCTTAGAAACAAGGGCAACCATGTTTTCAAGAGAACTATTAGATTCTACAGGAGGAGAAGCATCATTTGGAGGTGGGACATACATAGAATACGAGTCCATATCCATACCAATAGGAGAATAATCTATCTCTAACTCAGAGATGCTAGAAGATGGTTCCATCAAATGGTGGTGATACTCTACACTGCACCACTAATTTGGACACCTAGTTGTCCTTTTGAAACTGCCAAGACCAACATCTTTATCATTGGGCCTAGTAAGGAAGTTAAAAACAAAGTGTCCATGACAAAAGTAGGATTGACACCTAAATGCTGCATGTTCATATCCCTTTTTTTCCCCCAAACTTAGTCTCCCACCCTAAGCCATATTTTGTCTGGAAGGCCTTTAGTAAAAATAACCTCTTAAAAAAAAAAACAAAACATATGTAATATAATGTTGTCGAGTCATTTCAAATGAACAACAATAAAAAAAACTATGAGCATCCTTGATTTCATAGAACCTATAAATAGTCCAAAAATGAATAGCAAGGTTTGGGATTCTCATCATAATAGGAGCAAAGAAAATAGTGTGCACAAAGGGGTCAAATGATGAAAACTGGGGTTCGAGCAAAATTTTGCACTTTCCCAAAACTAAGGTCCAAATTTGAGGATGCAATATTTATCCTCTGCCACACTAAACACCACAACAAAGTAACCTTTAACATGGGGATAAATCTGAATTTTGAAAGCAAGGGTTTTGATAATCAACCATGAAAGGCTCTTAGAGCAATCACTTTGAACATATCCATTGGACCTAAGGTTGTAATCATTGAATGTCAAGTAATACTTAATGATGTAGGCTAGAAAACTATACTTGGGAGACCATGGATTCATGATATAAGTGTCTTTCCTTCCACATTACATAAATTCTTAAGTTCATATGCGAGGGAACGATAGTCACATGTCCTGCAAATGATGTACCATTTAGATATATTAAAATGATTGAGCTTCAAAATATTAGTGTGCCTCATTTGAACCAAACTCAACCAACTATAGTGGAACCTAAACAAGTCATTCCAATGGACAAAGTATAAATATTTCAATTTGGTGACTATAGTAATACTCGAGAAGTTAATGAAGAAAATGATTATGAATTTGATAACATAGATGAAAATTATTCAAGCAAATTTCTATACTAGTTGGCCTTGGGCAATATAAAGATTATATGAGCACATTTGATAATTAACAAATCTATATCACCCCACAAAATTATGGAAGACCCATTCAATCCTCAATAACGATAGAAAAACCATCCATATATGATAAGGGTAAACACTCAGTGAGGATGATTTAATGTAAAAAATAGAAAGGATAAAGTCGCTAGTTTTATTCAAACCTCCTTGAAAACATATGGATTTAGACTCAAGTGTACACAAAAGATGGGTTATAATTGGTGAGGAAACATAGTATATAATTTATCTTATATTTTGATCCTCACTATGTGAGCATTGTAATAAATGAGAAGTAATTGTTTTTCACTCCCACTAAACACTTTCCTATATTCTCTCCCGATTAGTTAGGTTTGATCTCTGTGCATCCTATTAATTAAGGATCACATCCTAGTAATTAGTCAGGTAAGTAAGGAATAGTTGGGAGATTCTATTGGAACATTTAATGTTGAAGTGGTTCCCCTTATGGATGCTTAGTACACATAAGAATTAATTAAGTAGTAATATTTTATTATTTATTAGAACAGGTTGAAAACCTTGTGTAAATAAATAATAAAAATATTTATTTATTTATTACCCTTGGTTTGAATATTTTTCAGGGAGAGGTTGGACCTGTTGGCTACAATGGTCCACCTCCACGCTTCGTTATATATATATAGATTTTACTTTTGGTAACCCTCACTCGCTCATGCATATTACATGGTGTGAAACATTAACGACATTGTGGAGAAGAAGTAAGAAGTTGGAAGGAATTGTATTGGGTACCAAATTTCTCTTATATCAATAATCATTGTGGGTATTTACCTCAATTTGGGGTTTTTCCACTTATATATGTGTTGTGGCTATTCACTATGTATTTTTACTAATTGATTCTGTATCTAGATCTATTTATTACATTTCAAATTCTATCATGGTAAGAAAGCATGGGATACGAAATTGAATTGGCAAGACTTGGAGTGGGTTATTGATCTGTGGAGCATTAAAAATTACATTGTTTATTTTGTTTTCAAAATTTAATGCGAAGTAGAGGGAGAAGAGATTTTTTTATTTTTTACTACCTTGGAGGCTTGATTCTTAGATTTTAAGCATCTTCAATCTAAATTCAAGCACTCAATACTCCCTTCAAATAACTAGTAACCAATTTACAAACAAAATTTAGTTTGTCTAGTAGTGATAAGTGCTTGGTACGGCTATAGAAGCATATGATCTGGTTTGAAAATTTTTCTAGTTTATTCTTTGACCTGTTTGAGCAAATGAACACTAAATTCTAGCATTCAAACCTCCATATAGTCAACCAGTTATAAAATCTGAAGCAAATCTTTGTTTGGGGCCTGTGAGTATGGCCTCTGAGGCATTTTGAAGCTAAAAAAAATCAGAAAATCAATTCTATTTATTTTTACACCTTAGATCTTAGTTTGAGGGTTCAAATCTCTATTTTTTGGATTCTAAAAGCTCCTACTCTCCCTGCTAAAACTTCAAACAATTTTTTTAGGAAGATCTGAGCTCCCTAGGTGCCATTGTACAGTTGCATTAGATGTAATTTTTTTGAAAATTCTATTTTTTGGCTGCAATTTATTTGAGTGTTGGATCAACTTTGTAGAGAGGATTAAATGTTGCTTGACAAATTTGAGACTCTGAGAAGACTTCCTCCAACCTCAAGGGCTCCTCTATTTTCCATGCATTTACAAGTGATCCCCACTTTATGATCTACACGCTATATATATATATATATATATATATATATATATATATATATATATATATATATATATATATATATATAATTTTAAAATCAGTTCAAAAAATTAAAACTAAATTAATGCATGTAAAACTTTAATTAAATTATTAGATGAGTTGGTAGTGATTTTTTTGCCAAAACTTGTAAAAGAGGAGGTCAAGGGTTCAAAAATTATTAGCTTTATTATTTTTTGGTCAAATTGATTTAGTTAAAAAAATTTGACAAATTAATTATTTTAAAAATCTTTTTGGTTTGCGTGGGGAGTAACTCACCTGCAAAATCCTTGTGTAACTTTGATACTTTTGACATTTGATCTAGTCAATATTTTGTTGACCATGGTCGTGTGACCAATCAATTTCTATGTTTATAGACATTCCAAACACATTGATGTGATCTATTTGTTATTTTCAAACTTCATATTATAATTTTTGTAATTTTTTTAATAATAGTGTTTAGAGGTGTATTCTTTGTATGACACTTGTGACACTTAATTTAGTGTAATTTGGTATACTTTTTTTGCATTATTTCACATAAGTTTGAACAATTATTATCTGTTTACACTAAAAAATTATTTTATTATCAAATAGGGTACAAATTCACATTAAAAAAAATCATTTGTAAGTTTTTGAGTGTCGTAGTCTAGTTTATAAGGAAGTTATGGCTTCACCTAACTTCATACTTGATAAATCTTGAAAGTTTAATAGGTCTAACTAATATATATAAAATGTACACTAAAGCATAATTTATGGCCCAAAAATTGTGGAACATTTTTGTTGGGACAAAAAAAACCCATCAGAATGACATGTTATATTTGTGCTTATAAATGAGTTTCAACAAAAATTGTAAAAAACCATGTCGATTATTCTGAGTGTTAAGGATGATTTCCTACTCCATATAGACAATCGAGAGTCTCCCAATGACACCTAAAAACTTCTTGAGTCTATACACAAGGCTCTTGTCTCTCTAAAATAATTAAATTTATTTTTGAACTGCTAACTACACCTATGAAATGTGATGAAAAAGTTGTTAAATTTCTTGTTAAAATTAAAAACATTAAATCTCAGCTAGATAGTTGTGATTGTAATTTTATTCAAGATAATCTTGTGTATTTCATTATTCAACTTAATATTCATGAAAAGTTTCACAATTTTATTTTCATCCTTAACTCAAAATACCAAACAGATCAAGCTATCCCTAACCTCACTGCTCTATTTGTACTTTTGATTCAAGAAGAGCAAGTGATGTCAAAATTTGATTTTAAAGAGAATATCACTTAGGGACTTCTCGCTCTCGATCATATTTTTGAAAATAATAAGATAAAAAAATCTAACCCTAATTCTGTAATTAGAAAAAATAAGGAACAAGAAGTCTGGTAATAATAATAATAAATTTAGCTCGATGATGATAGCCTAGTAGTGAGTGAACTAAGTGTTATTAGTGGGAGGTCTTAGGGCCCATACCCTAGGATGCCTACTATCTAACATCATTCCTACACTATGCTACATCAGGCTATTCGTGAAAAGTATCTAAATGCAATGGACTACCAACTCAGTGTTCAATGCAATAAGGGTTGGCACATGGGTTGAAACCTATATTCAATGTGACAAGACAAGTCCATAGCTCATGGTGAGGGATACTATTCATCGCTAGTTTGATGACATTTCAGTTATAAAAATGTATTAACCCAAATTTAGCTAATGAGATTTGGATGAGTTGGTTAAGTGGTTTGGTTTTTCCAAGCCCCATCTAGGTTTAAATCTATGGAAAGGCATATGAAGCCGATTGTGGCCATTGATGGAACTTGGGCCATCCTTTACCATTGGAGTGATTCTCATGCCGGTTATGACTGTTGTTTGAAATTGGGCCATCCTTGACTTTAGGTATGATTCTTGGGCTGGTTGTGGCTTGATAGTTGTTATTAATAGATGATAATATCTGATATTTATGGTACTCATATCAAAGAGAGATTTGAGCCTCTGATTATGTCCCAAACCGGTTATCGCCCCGGTCAAAAACCATTAACCTAACAAAAAAATAATAATCATAAAGTTAAGTTTAATGGAAATTATAATCAATATGGTAAATTTAGACATACAAGGGAAGATTGTTGTAAAAATAAAACTTCTAAACATAACAAAGGGAAAAAATGTTCTAATAAAAAATAATAGAAAAATTAAAATTAAAATCAAAATCAAGACAACAATCAGGATTATAATACTGACATTATTACTTTATAAGTTGTCGTGTTTGCTTCTAATGAAAATAAATGGTGTTTAGATAGTGTTGCATCACATTATATGACTTAAATTTTATCTAATACTAAATATATTTCTGAAAATATTTACCTATGAGATAATTCATTTACAGAAGCTACTAAGCAAGGAAAAATAAAATTTGTAAATATTGTTATTAAAGATAGTTTTTATGTACTTAAACCTAAGAAAAATATATTATCATGTTTTCAACTTACGAATGATAATTTCATTGTAATTTTACCTTAAGAATAACTGATCTCTTAGAAATTAATTTGATTCTTTGATTGCTAAAGGTGTTCAACAAAATGATTTATACATAATTTTTTATTCTTTTGCATGTTGTCTTTCATCGCATAATACGAATGAATCTCAATTATGGTATGAAAGATTATGATATGTTAATTTTATAAGCTTAAATGTTATGTTTTCTTATAATATTTTTATTGTTCTTCCTTTTATCTCTTCTCATCATGAAACTTATGAGAGATGTTTACGTGGTAAGCAACATATTAACTCCTTTTTCAAAAAATTGATCATGGTGGTGACTATATTACTAAAGAAATTGGTTTCTTTTACATTAGTTGTGGTATTCACACATAATTAATAAATCCCTATTCTCCACAACAAAATAGTTTTGGTGAAAAGAAAAATCATACCATTATTGGAATAGGTAGAACAATGTTGCATTTTGTAAATGTTTCTCAATTCTTATGGGCCAAAGCCATATATATTTCTTGTTAGATTAATTAGATAATAATATGTAATATGTAACAATTAGTTACATAAAAGTATTTAATTTGGTAAATAAGTGGTTAGAATTAGTGGTTACCTACGTAGTTATTCTTGGTTAGTCTTATTAAAGGCTATTTTTATGCCTTTGTTGTAGTTAGTTAGGCGTAGGCTTATTAAGGCTTATTTGTTACTCTGGGCTTGTAGCTCAGTCATGATATTTATATGACTCTATCATAATGTAATAATGATATACTGTGGATTCTTCTCATTCTCTGGTTATTAAATCTTATATGGTTTCAGAGATCATGGTTGAGGGAGCTTGGGAGAGCCTATAAGGGAGTGAAGAGAGAGATTTTGTCAGGAGGAATTGCCCGATGGAAATCTTGTGGTGGAAGAAAGAAGAGTTGGATGTTCTCTTTTGTGTTTGAACTTCTCTTTTATGTTCCAGGAAAGCATTATCCAAGTTGGAGGAAGGTGTTCAGGAATAAATAAGAGAAAGAACTCAAGAGAGACATTCTATGGAGGCAAAGCATTTCATTCTAAAGCAAGGTGTTTTTGCTATTACAATCCCTGATAGAGGGTATTTTTGTAAAAGGGAGGAGTTTTGGTGAAGAATAAAGACATTTGTTTGGTGTTTGGACACTTTGGCGAGTTGCCTGGAGAGAGGCATATCAAGGAAAAGTGAAAATAGGTGTTTCTGTAGCTTGGAGACCAAAATAAATAAATTGGCCCTGTTCATTAGTATTTTAGACCTATTCATTATTCAAATTTGTTCAAAAAACTTGGATGAAGGCATGTCTTTATTGCAAGCAGATTTTTTATTGAGGAGGGCGTTATGTGAGGTAGAGGATCAAAATTCTAACTCAAAATTAGTAAAAAATCAGCCAATAAGTTTGTTGCTTTTCTCTCAAAAGAGGAAATTACCTAATCAAACTAAATTACTATTGTTTTCAATCAAAGGAGGAGTTTTGAGGAGAAGGAGGGCACTGAAGCCAAGCTAGGTCACCATTTTTGATGAGCATACACAGTGGTTGTGAATATAGGATTGCAATAGGGGAGATTAGTATGATGTTAGTGAATGAAATCAAATCCAAACAAAGAACACACTAAGCGAACACCCTAAGCCTATCTCAAGGGGGGAGCATATTAAAAAATCCAAATGAAAAACACAACTAGAATGCAAAGACAAAGAAATATTTCACCTTCCTTGGATGCTCCAAATAGCTTGCTGAAGTAGCTTGCTCAGTTTGTGCTCAATGAGTCTTTATCAAAGGAGGCTTGGCTATCTCTTCTTCTCCTTGGTACCTTTCTAATGGCTTTGGATTTACCTTGGCTCAACAATTTGGCATTATAACACTAATTGCAATGTATTTTGGAATTATTTGTGCATTATAAGTTTACACCAATATAGCTTAAAATTATGGTTATGAGGCCTCTTATTTATAGATTTTTCAAAAGGATTGGATCAACCATGACCATCCCTCTCAAGATGGAGATGTGTGGCCATGAATTAATTTAATTATGCAAATAAAATCCATAAATACCCTCATCATTATTTGAGAAGAAGGGGCATTTATAAGGCATGAGAGGCATTGATGAGGCATGGGAGGGCTTAATCCTGATATTTATGCATTTATGGCTTGTAGATGCCACCCCACGTAAATGATGTCATTTGATGATGTAGTTATTCAATATCAATTTTAAAAAAGAAATATTCAACAAGTTACATAGAAAATTAATTTGAGCTTTTGATTTAGATTAATTAGCATTAAACATGATTTATCAATTTTGGTGCAAATCTTGGCAATTGGTGCACAAATTAATCAATTTAGTCAGAATATTATATTATTGCCTTAAAATTTGAATGGATTAGAATTGGAAGATGTTAGATGCGTTGGATTCGTTATCCTATTTAGGATGTTGTCAATACAAAATAACAAAGGCACGTGTTGTGTGTAAGAAATTTAATAGAAAAGAACAATCCAGAGCACCCATGTGTAAAAATGTCATTTTGACTCGAAATGATCTGATCAAAGTTAGTTGCTTCATAAATTTCATTGTCACATTTAATGATCCTCTAGCCAAAATTGGCAATTTAATATATTGATTTCAACTTATTTAATGTGTTTTAGTGTTTTTAGGCCAAATTATGCATTTTGGTATAAATTGATCAAAACCCTGGTTGGAGGTTATTAGTGGCTAGTTTTAGTTGTCTATAGTTTGCACTTTTTTGGGAAGGTGTTGCAAATTGTAGACACAACAATGTATTCTCAAACAATAAGTAAAATCTTGTATGCTAAAAAGAAGATTATGATTGAGAAAAAGCTCCAAATGGTGTTTGAAATGCCTATGATGATGCACCCTCGAAGGAGTGGTCATCACATATGTGGATGGATGGTCTCTCAAAAAGAAGCAAGAAGAAAGGTGGAATTAACCCATGGTTGAAATTAATCCAAATGAGAAAATGCTTACATGCATTGATTTAAAAAGTACTAATTTGCCCAAAGGTGGTTATAATCAAGAATAAAATTCAAAATAATAATTTTCCCATAGGCGGTTATAATCATTAAGAGGACCTAGATTGGTTAAAGATGATGTTTGATATGGTTGTGCCCCAGTAGGGTTAATTAGCATGTGTAACTCATGATATAATCTAGAATACAAATTAAATATGAGCGTGCACAAACATGGATGTAATGGTCTAATGACTAAAGAAGCCACAAACAACTAGGCATATGAGGATGCAAAGTGATGAAAGAGATAAATAGAAGAAGATTGATTAATAAATATGATTCAATTATACTTTCCAATGAGGAGATGCTCATCCTTATAACAATAATATAATTAGAATAGTCATTGTGTTAATTTGATCAAGATGGGTGGAAGGATTTACCAAGGTGCCAAGGAGAAACTTTTGCGGCTTCATTGATTGTAGACCTTCTTGAAGCTGATTTTTTTTGTAGCACATGATGATATGCATCATGATAGAACACCATGAATACTTGGTCAAAATATGCATAAAGATTGACTCCCGATCCAATAAACACTTGAAAATAATGCATCAATAATAAAAACCATGATGAAAATGTTGATGTTTGAATATGGATGGACTCAAGAATAATGTGCACAAAGAATCACCCAATGGACACATATAGACTGAGTCGAGGCAATAATGCTGAAAGCAAACAAATAGACAAGCATACAAAGAAACACACAAATAGAAAGCACACAAACAAACAAACAACTTGAAATAAATAAACAAACAAAAAACTTAAAAATAAAAGCAAAAGAAACCATCCTAATAATGACTTTGCCCCCGTAGGGTGGATCAAGGATGACTAACTAGGTTTAAATAGGATAAATGTTTTTGGATTTTTAAATATCTAAATGTTTTTGGCATTTTGAGGTTTCTCAACTCATTAGAGAATGACAAGATACCTACTCACAAAATGATGAGAGCGTGGCTGAGGGTGCTTGTAAATTGGCAAGAGTGCATGGAAAAGGGTGATGAGGTGAACTCAACATGAATTGAGCATGGCCCACATAGTCCCAAAATGACCTCAAGTTAAAGTAATTTCATCCACACAAAAGTCAAGGAAAAACCCGCCTAGGTCCTAACAAGTTCTCAAATCTGATAAATGGCCAATCAAATGAAAACAACATTGGCAAGGTAATGCAACAATGCATGATAGATAAATGTTGCCCCTAGTTTACCCATAGGTGATTATAACTCAGATGCAATAGATAAAATCAATGATACTAATTTGTCCATAGGCGGTTATAATTAGCAACAAGACCAGTGAACACTAATTTGCCCATAGACGGTTATAATTAGGCTCACATAAACAAACTTGATATAGGATAGAAAATGAAATATATCTTGCTAGATCAACTGTCTCACTAATTTCATAGACTATCATTTAAACACATAATTTGATAAGATTTAAAAATTGTTCATAATCCCCTCGCAAAAAGGTGTGGGAAGAACCAAAGGAACCAACATCAAAATAGGATTGGGTAGGATGACGAAAAATAAGCTTTGGTCTAGAATGGAATGATAGGATGGCATGGTCTTGCTCTAGGATAATGATGGTTTGATAGATAGGATAAAATGGCAGTAGGATTGCCCCCAAGTGATAAGGTGAATGCCTAGGATATGCGATAATGGCAAAAAGGAAAATATGACAACAACAAAAGGGTATGGTAATTTGAAATGGTATGGTATATGTTTGTGGCTAATGGTGGTTGTTGTATATGATTTTATTATTCCTACTAAAGGGGAGATGCACGTCCTAATCAACAAATGATACAAATAAAATAATCAATCATGTTAATTGCTATCCCACACCTCATCTGAATAGTTACTCTGCTAAGAACTGGTTGTAGATTTGGATGCCAAGAATGTTGTGATCTTCATTGGTCATTGATTTTAATTCCTTCAAATGTTGAAATAAGGTATCTTTGTAGCCTCTACAAAGGAAAGTGTGGTTGTGGCTGGTAAATAAGGATAAATATTGGATGATAGGTTTTATTTATGAAATAGAATGGTGGTGATAATGGAATGAATGATGGCGGGGAAATAAATGAAGATCAATATTTTTAGGTCAAATGTAATATTGATGCTAGATTCAACATAAATTTGGATGTGGTGGGGTTGAAGACCTCTGAAGATGCTCTTGATAGGTCTACCAAATTTTTCTATTGTTTGATCTTGAGAGTAGCTACAATCTGATTAGACTATAGATTGGAAGCTATTTTGATTTGATCTTGAATAATGTCTTCATTAAGTAGTGAAGAACTTTTGTGCTCAACTATCATTGCCTCAATGAGGTTTTCACCAATGAAGTTGTATTGATTGTCCCATAACACCTTTGAAAAGGTGTGACTAATGAATGTTGGATTTTAACTTTGATTTTCTTCTCACACTTTAGAAAATTTTTCACTAAAAGATGCTAAGTTTGAAATTTTTGTGTCCCCTAGCACCTCTGAAGAGGTTTCACTAGGAGAGTGTTCTTCTACTACATGAATATGCTCTTGGCCTCCTTACTCTTCTTTAACTGCTATGTCACCATAAATGTAGTTCAACAAATTGTGATTCTATTGGTCCCAATCGACATGTAGTATCCCTTGCCACTTTTGAACTCAATATGCTTATATAAAGCTCAAGGAATATTATTAAACACTTGGCATACAAAGTCTGAACCTACTGTTATGAATTTTTTGATTGTCTTCTTTGATTTCATAGGCTGCTAATGATGTTATTAAATGCTTCTAACAATGGAAGGTTGTTATAGAAATGTTATCCTAGCTATTTCAGACCTTTGGCATACATATAAGTGACTATATTTAACTAGTACAACTAGTTGAAATTAAGATAAACACTTTCTATGCTTCCCAATATAGCCGATATATACCCACAACCACTAGGCATTTATGCAAACACTTGACAAGCAAAGGCTCTTGAGGAAATATGCAAATCACTATACAAATAACCACCTTCAACCAATAGGTATTTTCACAAACATTTGGCATGAATAATCATATGACAATCTAGAGCTCAATCAATATAAGCATTACATCAAATAATTGGCATACAAATTTCTCCTTCTTAATTGAATGCAATTTCTAGTACAATGCTGATATAACTAGCCAATACTCTTAACTTACAGTGAAATTCCAATACAATGCCAATCTGATATAAATGTTCATCTACAACAACACCTAATACAAATTGACTTAACAATGCAAATACTCTAACAAAACATTAAGGAACTTGATACACATAGTCGATATGCCTGAGATATTGAAGCAACACTTGATGATGAAACCCCACTAAAAATGGTGAAATAACCCCTCTATGTGTGAAGTCACCCCTACCCTTGCCTGGAAATATTTTAGATAAATAAATCTAGCAATAAAACTCCACTTCTTGGCACCTGATATGATCGTATGACAAAAGGATCAAAATGCAGCAATGCCCAGAACCATAGGATGCTTGAATGATGAGATATGAACAAAAAAGTCTTGCTAATGACACCCTTGTTGTAGTATATCGGTCCTCAAAATTAATTAATTGTAGCCTTGAAAATCCTCTAATTTTTCCTTGAAATGATTTTCTCAGCAAAAGGAATTGATCGCTCAAATACCCATAACGATTTGTTGCTTCAACAGTACATAATGAGCAAATATCCATGTTTCACATAGGCTGTTCAAACCCCATAGCAACAGACTAATGTAAAATTATAGACCTCAAAAAACCCTTCTAATGAATGAAAATAAACTCTAATTAAAATATGTAAATCCTCCAATGTAGCATAGATTGGACCCTTGAAGTGAAGCCCACAATGAAACAATAATTCAGTTGATATTTCACAACCTCAAAATTGCATAACCAATTGGGAGTTTTCATTCCCAATGGCTGGAAAATGGTAAAACCCTAGATGGACTCACCACCAAACAATCTTAAGTCAAATATCCAATTCTTCATGTCCAAGAATGAGCCCATAAGATATTTTTATTATTTTCTTGGGGAAGCTCACACACTTTCTTGTCAATGTGGGATAAAAGATATACTTTATATTTGCAATTTATTATAATATTAAAATATATAAGTGCAAAACATAATGTCAAACCATAACATGAGGTATCCCAAATTAGAAACATTTGTAATAACATAGTAGAACCTCCTTATAATCACCAAATCCATGAAAGACAACCAACCACTGATAAAGTAACTGCCAAGAAGACCCTCTAATCAAACCATATTAGCCTAGGAGAGCCAAGAATAGGCTAAACCCTCTGTGAACTGATGCTCATGAAAATGAGGACATTACAATCCACCCTCCCTAAAATTGCTTGTCCCCAAGCAATCTCAACTGCCAAAAAAACTCTACTCCACCTGGATCCATGATGACTTTGTAGAGTGCTATGAAAGATACTAAATCATGCTCAACACTATTGTGAATAACTATCATGACAAAAAACCATCTGCCAAATAAAATGATACCTGGATCCCAATACAATCTGTACTCACATCCATCTGTTAAATGCTCCTAGATGTGATAACTAATCAAGCCATCATACCTACTAACACCATAACCATCTTGTAACCATGTATCCATATGAAATCTTTATGAAATAGGAGTAGCAATCCCTAGCAGATTCATACCAACATGATGGATAGCTAAATTGTAGGATCTAGTTCCAACTTCTGTAGATGACAACTCTTCATCCCATAATGGATGGTATAAGCCCCCTATCAATCCACATCAATGCATCAACCAATCCTTTGCATGTGAACTAAAAGAAAGGTGATGAACTCTCCTCACTAAGTAGTCATGGTAAAAATCACCAACATCTGTCAATAGTTGACCATTATAGTCCTACTTTGTATCACCTAACATGGAACTAACATTAGGGAAATCAAGTGTATTTTTAGATTCATCCCTCATTTGAATGAGGAGTCTCCTACTATGATCTATCCCCTTTCACCTTTCCATGTTGGAGAGATTGACCCTTCCTTTTATGTTTTGAATATGCTGTCTCACATTGGCAGCCACTAATCTAGCCTCCTTGGCCCTTTGTGACCACATATCACATAAATTGTGTGTCCTTTTCACATCCTTCTAAGTTTGATATAAGAAATCATAATGCTCATGACTTGTATTCATCCAACAAATCCCATTTTTAACCCCCATTCTAATGTGTCGTCTATAATCAATTCCATGGTCTTATCATTCTCATGTTGAAGAAGTGTTTTCTCATGATGGACTAATGAAATGTGGCTGCTATCATCAGTATACCTATCATATTCTTCAGGCTTCACAAGTGAATTTTTATTGAAATTTGCAAGCCCATCATTTACATGTTGTGAACCAACACTTGTAGACTCATCTTCACAAGTTCTCCCATGTGTAAGAGTAGCAATCTCATAAGAATGAGGAAGAATATCACTTTCCCAATTTAGATATTTGGAATATTATTTTACATTGTAGTCATCAAACACCACCAAGTTTTGATTTATCTCATCTTCTTTTTTAGGAGTAGCTGCTACAAAGGACTGATTTTTTGAATTATGAGAGGAGAGATTATGCCTACTCAGAAGTAGACAGAGGTCTATGATCCCTCTGTCTTGATATTTCACCAATTGGATAACCCTATCCCTATCTCTAACCATTTGTAGATAGTCTTCTTTTATCAATGCCAAAGCTTCTTTGAAAGAATGCAAATGTGTATGAAGAATGCCATGTCCCATTCCTTTTTGTCTTTCTTCTCTTTGAGTTATCCAAATGATGTCTTATAGGTGTTTATGAGTGCTATCCATTCTTGAAAAATCATGAATTATTCCATCTTCCTTCACCACTATTTGAACTTGAAAATCTTCCCAAACTAAGGGCTTTTGTTCCAACTGTCCTTAGCTGCCATATTCCGATTTTTCATGATCATCCAAAGAGACCATACCATTACTACCCATATCATTAGGATGATCTATGCTAGCCTCCAATGTAGAAGTCTCAAGTGAAGCTTCTTGTAAAGATGATATAGACAACTCATTCCCCATGGATGCCCTCATATCCTCTTGAGTCAAATCAACATGTTTAACAAAGTCATCATATAGATTTTTGCATATATGTGAAGTATCTTTATCCTTATGTTGTTCAACCAATCTCCTTAACAAATCATGTGCCATGGGTGACACATCGTGCTTCCCTTTACAAAAATCCCATAATTCATTTGTAATATCATCATCCTCATACAAAATTGAAGACATGATGGATTGCATTGAAGTAATCGCAGTGCTAGGATGAACCTCATCAATAACACTCTAAAATATATGAAACATCTTGTGAATGACATCTACATAATCCATGGATGACATAATGTTTTCAAATTTGAACGTTGCAAATATTTCAAGTAGTTTTATCCTATTAGAAAAATAAGGGTTCTTGATGTCATCCCAACCTTTGCAGCTTACCACCATGATCTGAAGTACTTCTTTCATAATATGGATATTATAATGATCATTAGGAGCTATTATCCTCATAATTTCACTAATGCATGAGATAGCTACAAGTTTTTTCACCTCATCATGATGTCTCATAAGTTGTGGCTTAACCAAAGAACTTACTAATGGACTTATAATAAGTTGCATTATTTGAGATGGATCTTGTTCAAATTTGCATAAACAAGCCTCTACCTCCTAAAAAGTACTTAGAAGAACCTCATTTTTCTGAAATGGATGTTCTAGTTTCATCCCTATCCTATAAATTCTTTCTTCCAAATCTCTTTCACTTGTTGAAGCCATGCTTGTATTTTAAACTCAAGTTTTGAATGACCCGATCAGGCTGGCAGGAAACCACTCTGATACCACTATAGTATCCCTTGCCACTTTTGAACTCAATATGATGATATAAATCTCAAGGAATATTATCAAACACTTGGCATACAAAGTCTAAACCTACTGTTATGAATTTTTTGATTTCCTTCTTTGAGTTCATAGGCTGCTAATGATGTTATTGAATGTTTCTAACAATGCGAGGTTGTTATAGAAATGATATCCTAGCTGTTTCAGACCTTTGGCTACATATAAATCACTGTATTTAACTAGTATAACTAGTTGAAATTTATAAAAACACTTTTCATGCATCCCAATATAGCCAATATACACCCACAACCACTAGGCATTTATGCAAACACTTGGCAAGCAAAGGCTCTTGACGAAATATGCAAATCACTATACAAACAACCACCTTCAACAAATAGGAATTTTCACAAATATTTGGCATGCATACTCATATGACAATCTAGAGCTCGATCAATATAAGCATTACATCAAATAATTGACATACAAATTTCTCCTTCTTAATTGAATGCAATTTCTAGTACAATGTTGATATAACTAGCCAATACTCTTGACTTATAATGAAATCCCAATACAATGCCGATATGATATAAATGTTCAGCTATAGTAGCACCTAATGCAAATTGACTTAACAATGCAAATACTCTAACAAAACATTAAGGAACCTGATACACATAGTCGATATGCCTGAGATATTGAAGCAACACTTGTTGATGATGAAATGCCACTAAAAATGGTGAAATATCCCCTCTATGTGTGAATTCACCCCTACCCTTGGAAATATTTTAGATAAATAAATTTAGCAATAAAATTCCACTTCTTGGCACCTAAAATGATCGGTAGGACAAAAGGATCAAAATGCAACAATGCACAGCACCATAGGATGCTTCACTGATGAGATATGAACAAAAAAGTATTGCCATTGGCACCCTTGCTGTAGTATATCAGTCTTCAAAATTAATTAATTTCAGCCTTGAACCTCTTCCAATTTTCCCTTGAAATGATTGTCTCAGTAAAAGGAATTGATTGCTCAAATACCCAGAATGATTTGATGCTCCAGCAGTACACAACGAGCAAATATCCATGTCTCACATAGGCTATTCAAAACCCATAATAGTAGACTAATGTAAAATTGTAGACCTTAAAAACCCTTTCCAATGACTGAAAATAAACTCTAATTAAAATATGTAAATCCTCCAATGTAGCTCAGATTGGACCCCTAAAGTGAAGCCCACAATGAAGCAATAATTTAGCTGATATTTCACAACCTCAAAATTGCATAACCAATTGGGAGTTTTCATTCTCATGGCTAGAAAATGGCAGAACCCTAGATGGACTCACCACTAAACAATCTTAAGTCAAATATCCAATTCTTCATGTCCAAGAATGAGCCTATAAGATCCTTTTATTCTTTTCTTGGGAATCTCACACACTTTCTTGTCAAAGTGGGATAAAAGATATACTTTATATTTGTACTTTATTATAATATTATAATATAACATTAAAATATATAAAGTGCAAAACATAATGTCAAAACATAACATGAGGTTTCCCAAATTAGAAACATTTATAATAACATAGTAGAACCTCCATATAATCACCAAATCCATGAAAGAAAGCGAACCACTGATCGGGTAATTGCCAAGAAGACCCTATAATCAAACCATATTAGCCTAGGAGAGCTAGGAATAGGCTAAACCCTCTATGAATTGATGCTCATAAAAATAGGGACATTATAGTCTGCCCTCCCTGAAATTGCTTGTCCCCAAGTAATCTCAATTGCCAAGAAAACTCTACTCCACATGGATCCCAAATGAATCTATAGAGTACCCAAAAAGCTACTGAATCTTGCTCAACACTGTTGTGAACAACTGTCATGAAGAAAAGCCATCTACCAAATAGAATGATTCTTGGATCCCAATACAACCTGTACTCACATCCATCTGCCAAATCCTCTTGGATGTGATAACTAATCAAGACATCATACCTATTAGCACCATAACCATCTTGTAAGCATCTATATGAAATATTTGTGATATAGGAGTAGTAATCCCTAGCAAATTCATATCAACACGATGGATAGCTCACTTGCAAGCTCTAGTTCCAAGTTCTGTAGATGGAAACTCTTCATCCCATAATGGATGGTATAAGCACCCTGTCAATCCACATCGATGCATCAACCAATCCTCTACATGTGAACTAAAAGAAAGGTGATGAACTCTCCTCACTATGTAGTCATGGTAAAAAGCACCAACCTCTATCAATAGTTGACCATCATAGTCCTACTTTGTATCACCTGACATGGAAATAACATTAGGGGAATAAAGTGTATTTTTATATTCATCCCTCATTTGAATGAGGAGTCTCCTAATGTGATTTATCCCCTTTCACCTTTCCATGTTGGAGATATTGACCCTTCCTTTTATGTTTTGAAGATGTTGTCTTGCATTGGTAGCCATTAATCTAGCCTCCTTAGCCCTTTGTGACCACATATCTCATAAATTGCGTGTCCTTTCCACATCCTTCCAAGTTTGATATAAAAAATCAGAATGCTCATGACTTGTATTCATACCACAAATCCCATTTTTAACTCCCCATTCTGATGTGCCGTCTATAAGCAATTCCATGGTCTTATCATTCTCATGTTGAAGAAGTGTTTTCTCATGATGGAGTAATGAAATGTGGCTACTGTCATCAGTATACCTATCATGAAAATAGGGACATTACATGACACTTGTGGGAGATGGAATTTCAATGAAATGGCTAGATTGGTTGGTGGTAATGGCCTATGAAATGGATTTTGGCAACACAATATTCATAGAAGATACTAGGATAACTTATGTTGATACTAAATTGTTCATTCTCAAAAATGGTAGAAAGATCATAAATGTATTCAAATTGATTTTCTAGGCATGTATAACCAATATTATAATAGTCACAAACATACTCTATTTTTGAATCTCATTCTGACTCAAGAGACTCTAAATCCAATGTTGCAACTGATGTTGATTCCAATTCTGATGATAAATTTGATATTAGTTTAAGAATAAAACCTGACTCTAACTCTAATTCTTCATCCATGGGTACTATTTTACATTGATGTCTTGTTTAATGTTTGGTATTGGACATGTAATGACATATGATGGCATATTGGGCTCAACAAAGACTAGTTTGTCAAAGTGGGACTCCTCTAGGATGGGAAAGAGGTCAAGGTAAAACTCCTTAGAGACTAACTTGTCAAAGTGAGGATCTTAAAAAATAAGCATATGGTTGAGGTAATAATTTACCTAAAGGCATTTATAATCATTAAAAAGTGACTCAATAAAGACTGGCTTGTCAGAGTGAGACTTATTGAAATAGGTATAGGATTGAAAGGTGATTCATCATAGATTGACTTATCATAAATGGTTATTTCAACAAAATAATCTTAGATTGGTTGGTTTTCTTGGCCTTGGTTTCCAATGAGTTGAAAAATACCAATTTTGAACACAACTTGGTCTTCAAATGATTTGCTCAGTTGAGGTTTTGATGGGATTGGTTGTGGTTTTCTAAAGTGGAGAACTATTGGTAATGGATGAAGAATGATCACTGATTAGATAATGATAGGGCATTATGGAGCTTAGTTGCTTGCACAAACTAAATAATGAGCTCTTAGCATGATGAAGGGTCGTTGTGGAGCCTAGTTTCTTGCAGAATCCAAATGACACGGTCCTAGAAGGACAAGTTTAGGGTGTTGTGGAGCATGGTTGCTTGCACAAGCCAAATGATGAGGTCCTAGTATGGGAATGGTACGATGTTGTGGTCCTAGAATAGAAATGGTAAGATGTGGTGAAGCCTGATTACTCACATAATCCAAAGCATCCAAGTCTTCATAAACCATATCATCCCAATC
Source organism: Torreya grandis (assembly GCA_037957365.1). Taxonomy (NCBI): domain Eukaryota; kingdom Viridiplantae; phylum Streptophyta; class Pinopsida; order Cupressales; family Taxaceae; genus Torreya; species Torreya grandis. Next base: position 1,306,034 of record JARHVA010003903.1, on the reverse strand, counting down.
GGTAACTTGATTTAGATTTTTTAGATTCTGATTATTTTCTCTACATGGAGTATTATAGAGAGAATAATAAAACTCCTTAGAAATTTTTTTTGGTAGGGTTTTTAAGTCAGATTTTATGTGACCATTCTATCATAAGTTGGATTATACATGACTCCACCATAAGTGTAGCTAGACATATTCACATAAATGATGAAAGATCTGAAAAAAAAAAGCTTAGAGTTTTGTAAACACTAAAAAACTATGTCTAAAAGACAAATGGTTCAAACTTGGTCTAACTTGGTTGAAGGTGGTAGAGCTGTATCTCCAAAAACAAAGGTCTAAAAGTGGAGCCATATCTCCAAAATGGTTTGTGCTAAGAATTGGCATAAAATAGTCTAATTTCAAATGTTTAACATCAAATGTCATACACACGAAAGGTCAAGCAATGAATAAAAGTTGACATGTCAAAGGTCTAGGCCAAAGTATTCCAAACAAGGTCTAAACTATGAAAGAAAAAAGAGTCACTAGGTCTTTTGTCCAAATATGGAGTCAAAAGCTAGGCTCAAACAGGTTGTGCTAGGACTTTTAGCCAAATGACATCAAAAGCTAGACTTAAAATAAAGGCATTGATGTGAATTTGATTTAATCTAATAAGTTTGGAAATAACTTTAACATAACATGACACATGGAATCAATCATAAACATGATCAATTGGCATAAGCCATAAGGCAAAATGATCTTGAAGAAAGGTTGTGTTCTCCCAAATAAAGGTACAAACAATAATGAAGATAGACATTAAATAAACAATCAATAGTCTTCAAATTTAGGTAATTGATTAACCAAAGTTATGCAACCCAAAAGAGAAAGATCTATGTATCAGCTCCATGAATTGAGGCTTAAACAAAAATCAATCCATATTTGAATCCAAACTTGACAAAGTTAATTGAAAAGTCAATGTTGAAGACTAGGATTTGACCAAACAAGCTAGACAAGATTACAACATGACGATGCATAAACAAAGTCTAAATGACATATGTGACATAATTTTAAACAATAATTTTTGTACAAGTGAAATGAGTTTTGAAATAATTTGAGTAGTATAACACCATTAACATGATCTAATGATGTGATTAAATGTTATGTTTCAAAGGCTCAAAAGCACAAACTCCCAGGCTTAGTGCTAGTGTGATGTCTAATATGCTCAACATCCCCAGCTTAGTGCCAACACTAAGAGGTGGTTTAAAAATTCAAACCTTTAATCTCAATGGGATGATCCAAATTTATATACCCCCCATGGAGAGGGGTTAAAGACAATGCTAGGAGATGAATTCTTGGGCCAAGGCTTCCTTAAAAAACTCGTGAGATGTAATGAAGTCCCCCTCATAAGCCAAGATGTATGAAATAAATGATAAAGAGAAAGACTTTATGGTCGCCTGAAGTTCACCCAATATATTGTGAGTTTTTGGGGAGGGGTTTAAACAACATTCTTTATATGCCTTGGACTAGGTTCAAAGTGCGATGAGATGACACTTTTGATCTCAAAAGTTTCCTAAAGGGGATGAATGGGAGAACATGCACACATGTCTTTTTTCGTTAAAACACACAATCAAAAATCAAGTTTTTAGATAATTGAAGTGAGGTTAATTTCATTGCACAAAATTGAAAGTGTTTGATTAGATTCGTTACTAGCCCCTTGGCTTTAAAATGCACAAATTGAAATAATTGCAAACCACTCAAAAATAAGTTGGCAATTTTGATCCCAAAAGTTCTTTAAAGAAGACGGATGAGAGAGCATATATGCACAACTCCCTATTTAATCAAAAAAATTTAGACTAAACAAATAATAAAAACAACTTTCAAAAACTTTGAAGTGTATTCAATTTTATAGCACTAAACGAAATGTGTGGTGGTGTTCTTTTAACCCCTTGGCTTTACATTGTAAACTTTGAAAGAATAATTAAAACATCTAACACAAACATGGAAATTTTTCTCTTTAAACCTAAAGTGAAAATGCCTAATTCTTTTTAGTACATCCAAAAAGAAGTGTGAAAGTACTAATTAAGCTTGTTTTAACACTTGCTTAGGTAAATCTTGTAACAAAATGGTTAACACTTCTTTTAGCTTTGGAGTATTTTTTCAAGTGAAACAAATAACTTTGAAAATTAAGTTCTTTGATTAGGTTGGGTTACACAGTTGAGTTAGGTTGGGTTGGGTTGGCAGTTGAGTCCGGTTAGCATCAGAGTTAGGTTAGAAGTTGAGTTAATTTGGTAGTCAAGTTGAGTTGGCAATCGAGTTAGGTTGGTAGTTGAGATGGGTTGGCAGTTAGGTCAGGTTGGTAGCTAGGGTGGTAGTTGAGTTGGGTTGTTAGCTAAGTCAGATTGACGGTCGAGTCAGGTTGGCAATCGATTCAGGTTGCATAGTAGAGTCATGTTATGCAATCCTGAGAATAAAATCATGACTTACAAAAAATGGTTTTTTGTTCAAATTTTCACCTTCTTTGCTTCCACACTCCAAGATACTATAAGGAAGTGGTTATTAGGTTGTTTGTAGGTATTTGTCGATCAAATTCATGGGGTTTGATCCCACTGAATGTGCTATTATGTGAACATGGGATTGTAATAGGGGGAGATTAGTATGTTGTTAGTGAATGAAATCAAATCCAAACAAAGAATACACTAAGCTAACACCCTAAGCCTATCTCAAGGGGGGAGCATATTAACAAAACCAAATGAGAAACATAAGTAGAATGAAAAGACAAAAAAATCCTTCAACTTCATTGGATGTTCTAAATAGCTTGTTAAGGTGGCTTGCTCGACTTGTGCTCAATGAGTCTTCATAAAAGGAGTTTTGTCTATCTCCTCTTCTCCTTTGAACCTTTATGATGGATTTGGATTTGGCTTTAGCTTGGATCAACAATTTGTCATTGTAACATTAATTGCAATAGTTTTTGAAATTATTTATGCATTATAAGTTTACACCAAGATAGCTTAAAATTATAGTTGTGAGGCCTTCTATTTTTAGATTTTTCAAAAGGGATTGAATCAACTATGACCACCCATCTCAATATGAAGATGTGTGGCCATGAATTAATCTAATTATGAAAATAAAATCCATAAATAACCTCATCATAATTTGGAAAGAAGGGGCATTTATGAGGTACGGGAGGCATTGATGAGGCATGAGAAGGCTTAATCCTAATATTTTATTCTTTTATGGCTTGTGGATGTCACCCCATAGAAATGATGTAATTTGATGATGTAGTTATTCAATATCAATTTCCAAAAATAAATATTCAACAAGTTACATGAAAAATTAACTTAAGCTCTTGATTCAGATTAATTAGCCTTAAACATGATTTGTCAATTTTGGTGCAAGTCTTGGCAATTGGTCCACAAATTAATCAAATTAGTCAGAATGTCATATTATTGGCTCAAAATTTCATTAGATTATAATTAGAAGGTGATGTTAGATGCATTGGATCCGTTATCCCATTTACGATGTTGTTAACATAAAATAATAAACACATGTGTCTTGTGCAGAAATTTGATAGAAAAGAGCAATCTAGAGCACCTAGCCAAAATCGACAATTGAATATGTTGATTTTAATTCATTTAATGTGTTTTAGTGTTTTAAAGCCAAATTGTTCATTTTGGTATAAATTGATAAAAACTTTGGTTGGAGGTTATCAGTGGCTAGTTTTAGGTGTCTACAATGGCTTACTCATTGGTCTATTTTTTCTTATGTAAGTTTAATGTTAAGTTTAAAATCAATCAATCAAAAGTATAGGTGAATTTGATTTAAATCAAAAGTGGAAAAATCATTTTTTTTTACTATAAAAAACTTGACTTTTACCTAAAACTTGCTTGGAGAATCAAAATTACTTATGTTGGGAGCAAATCGTCAAGCCAAAACTCTTGAAAATTTATCACATTGTCTAAATTTTTGTCCTTGTCCACACATAGTTTTTTTTTTGTAGACGGAGCTATACAATTCCACATTTTATTATTTTTGTGTTTTTTAAGTAATTTGGTAAAATATGGAAACTTTAATATATCATAAACTGTAAAGAATTTTTTATCAAAAATTGGTAACTTTGTTCAATTTTAAGTTAAACTCAGTTTCCAAAAATAATATTTTTAAAAGTCATTATAATTTTTTTGATTTAATTATTTTCATAAAAAATAAATTAAAAATGGCTAGTTTACAATATTTATTGTTGTTAAATTCTTAGAAATTGAAAGATAAAAACTTTAGCTTGTGGAGTCATAAGATACTTACAGTTAGTGAGTATTAGAACATTAACCAGATTGTCATTGGTAAAGAATCTAGACTAGTTGATCAATCATATGACTATGATAAACATCATCGTGAGGCATTGATACTTTTAAAACTATCTGTAACAAATAATTCAATTCCAAAAGTTAGAAATGCTAATATTGCATGAGAATTTTGAAAACATTTTATGACAAAATATTAGTGTTTTGAGGTTGATAGAATTTTACATTTGAAAAACTTTTTATTTTTCACTAAGATGCAAGATGGCAGTTCTATTTTTGAAGATTTATTGCAGTTGAATGACATTTGTGATCAGTTGAGGGTAGTGTGAAAACATGTAGATGAGCAGAACCTGATTACTCTAGTTATGCAAAATTTACCATCTTCATTTGTTTTTTTTAGAGTCATTACACATGATTGTAGAGACACAAAGATTAGACTTTGAGCAGTTGTCAACTATTTTCATATAGGAGGAAAGGTAGTAGGAATAATCCATTATTTAACATCAAATTATATAGAAAGTACACTCATCACATGGTCACAAAACAAAGGTACTTCTAAATATAAATGTAAATTTTTTTATTGTAATAAACTTGGTCCTGTGAACAAATATTGTCATAGGTGATAAACATGATTTGGAAAATCATATAAATAATTCACAAACTACAAATGTGGATGAAGAATATGAACAAAATTCAGCAGGTGAGTTTGCATTTATGATGATACAAGAACAATCAATGGAGTCAAAAATATGATATTTTGACTTAGGTTCATCCAAACACTACATGTGCCACAAAGACTAGTATGTAACCTTTGTAGAAGATAATAGTTGCAATGAATCAATTTTCATAGTTTATGATTGGGTTCACTATGTGAAATGATATGGCAATGTTTGTATTTCTTAGAATTTTGTTTGTTACACTTTTCAAGATGTTTGATTTGTTCCTGATATAAACACAAATCTTTTTTCTATAAGTAAAATAACTATGAATCCTAACTTTTATGTGGAGTTTAAGGGAAACAAATGCATGGTCAATAATTTTCATACAAAGAAAATAATTTATATTGGTATTGGTAACAATGGATCATATAACTCGATTGATACTAAAATAGGAGAACATGTACTAGCAGTAGTTGAAACCACTAGTAAGGTATGACATAAGAGTTATGGTCATCTCAGTTATGAGAATTTGTATACATTAAGTCAGACTAACATGGTGAATGAAATGTCTTCTATTCAAAATAGCCATAATATATGTTTAGTATGTAAAATAGATAAGCCAATTTCAACTTCATTTGACATTGGTAAGGAACATAGAGCTTAGCATGCATTAGATTTGGTGCATGTGGGTTTGCATGGTCCAATGCAGACATCTTCAATATTAGGATCTTTGTATTACTTATTTCTTATAGATGACTTTCCTAGGATAATATGGGTTTATTTTTTGCATAGAAAGTTAGAATGTTTCTCTAAGTTTGTTGCTTGAAAAGTTATGGTTATTGTAAGTAATTTTCATTTTTTTGATCTATTGCTTCTATATTGAGTAAAGTATTCATGTTAATTGGTTATTGTGAGCAAGGAGATGCATACAAATTACTATATGTCTCTACATATAGAACTATGGTTAGTAAAGATGTTGATGTAGATGAGAATATACCATTCTTTTCTAATAATGATCAATCTACTATTAGTAATGTATTGTTACAAGTTGATGATGCTTCTAAAATAAGTTATGATATTAAATTTGAACAAGTTCAAAAATGAAAATACTAGACGTGTCAAACTTTAGTTGTGACAAGAGTGTTTCTCACTCTTCACAAATAGCTCAAGAAGAACAACACAAAAGGCTTAAGAGGCACCATACCAAAATGAAAGATGTAAGGAAAGATAAATTGCCTTACTTGTTGGAAGTGTGATCTAAAAGGTCAGAAAAATAGGATATGCAAGGTGAAGAGCAGGTAAATTTTCATCTTGCTATTGTTTCACATGTATTGAAACCCAACACAAGTTCAAAGACTAATGTCAAACCAAAACAAATTTTTTTCATGAAGGTTGGTGAAAGAGGAAGAGGCATATAGAAAAATCACAAGAGTGTTGTAAATAGTAAATTTCATAAAATTATTCAACAATGAAAAGTAGTAGGTGTTGTGTTTTCAACAACTCAACATTGAAATATCTCTTAGGATATATGATATGTTGTTTAGTCTTGATGTATATTCCAAACTTTTTTTTTAGACTTGATCACTCTAACAAACAAGGAAAACTTGACACATCCAAGACATGACAACAATTCAAGGAATAATAAAATCTAACAAACCTAATATTACTTGGCGATTGTAGCGAATCATTACTCATGTACTCTGGTAAAATGCATTGACAACAATATGGACATTTGAATACATCACTTCAAAGGAAACAACACTACACCCTGGTTGAGTTCATGTATGAAATTAATCATTTTTTGCAATAATGACTATTTCATATAATTTAGTCATTAAGAGAGGGTGTTAGATTAATTAGATAATATTATATAATATGTAACATTTAGGTACATAAATCTATTTACTTTGGTAAATAAATGGTTAGACTTAGTGGTTATTTACATAGCTATTCTTTGTTAGTCTTGTTAGAGGCTATTTTTATTCCTTTATTATAGTTAGTTGGATGTAGAAATATTGAAGTTCATGTGCATTTTATTTGAGAAAAAGTTCTCAATGATGATATTAATTTTTAGTTTTGTCCAACAAATGAACTGGTGATAAATATCTTCATAAAATTACTTTGTGCTACAATTTTTTGTCAGTTTCATGTAATGATGGGTCTCTCGAAGTTGCCATTAAAGGGGAGTATGCATGACAATGTCACTTCCTAATGGTATTGTGTTTCTTTCTTCTTCTCTATACTTCTTCTCATTATAAATCATTTTAATATATCATGTTATGTGATTTTAGTAAACTTCATGAGGACGTTTTAATTTTGTACCCAATACATAAAATTATACTTTATAATTGAGGTCGTTATATTATAAAAGGCTCTAATTATGCTTGGTTGATTATTCATGATAAATTGTGAGATGTAGTCTCACAATCATGCTAGGCTAAATTTACTTTTAGTAGTTTATGGATTATAATTCTTTTTATTTCAAAAAGGTGATTTTGACATTATGAAGATTTTGAAATCATTCAATTTTTTACATGCTTCATAAAATTATTATAGCTGAGTCATGGAGTATAATTTTTTTTATTCAGGTGACTATGGAATCTATCCCCCCTTAGCATTAAGGGCGAGTGTTGGAACATTGATTGTCTAAATGGTTCCACTTATAGACCCTTGACACACATAATGATTAATTAAATAATAATGTTTTATTATTTATTAATACAAGTTGAAAAATTTATTTAAATAATTAATAAAACATATTTATTTATTTATTTATTATTGTTGGTTTAAATTGTTCTCAGGGAGAGGTTGGATCCTTTGGTTACAACGGTCCACCTTCCACCCATTATATATAGACATTCTACCTTTGGTAATTGTCACTCGCTCATACACATTATATGGTGTGATAAACATTAGCGAGAGTATTGTAATATTTGTGTATGGAAAATATTATTCAAAGGGTTCTGTGAAGAAATTATGGAGAGGAAATGAGAACTTGGAAGGATTTTTATTGGGTACCAAGTGTCTCTTATATGAATAATCACTATGGTTTTTTCACATCATTTTGAGGTTTTTCCACCTATATTTGTGTTGTGTGTATTTATTATATCTTTGTTAATTAATTTTGTATCTAGATCTATTTATTAAATTCTAAATGATATCAGATTCTTTGATTGAAGGACATAGGGAGTCCTATAAAAAGACATATAATTCCTATTTCTAGTTAAACAACTTTTGGAGTGTGAAGTACTGAAGGAGCTTTTTGTTGCACCAAGTAGTGTAGATCCTCGTATTAATTCCTTAATTCATTCATTAAGTGGATCTCATATAGGACTATACATCACTGGTATCAAAGAAAGGGACATGATTGATTAACATGTTTTTGGTTAGAGAAGAAGAAGACTCTAGTTGTAAATCCTATCAATGAGGAAACGCATCATGTTCCCATTGAAGCTATAGGTGATGACATAACATATGATGAGCTTAAAGATCTAATAAATAAAGTCACCTTAATGCACAATGGAGTCATGACCTTTTTTGGCAAAAAAACTCATCTCACACATGAATTTTTAGTCGATTGTATTATAAAATATGGTTCACAAAAGAACTTGATTATGAATAGCCTTATCGACAAAATTCACATACCAATGGAGTTATATTCTCATCTACATCCACTTGGATGGAATGATATTTATTCATCCACACATATCATGCACACTTGCACAATCTCATTTGTGTTTGGACCCAAATTTGTGGACAAGGTCACTTATGATATGACCTCCATGGATTGCTGTGGTTTACTACTCAGTAAACCCTATTAATATGATAGGAAAGCCCACTATGATGCATTAAACAATCATTATACACTACACAAAGATGATAAAACTTACTCAAATGAAAGGTGCAAACAAATAACACACATGACAATCATGTACTAAGTTGAAAAGAAGCACATATAATAATAAATTTATAAAATGGATTGGTGTTCATACAACCACATTAAAAAACAATACATATAATAATTTCTTATAACAATGCAAGTATTTATCTATTAATTCACTCAACTCCATAAATTATTTAAGATCCCAACACAATTTCTCCAAGCAAGCCAATCATTCATATATTTGATACGATTCCTAAATTACCCCTTGCACTTGGCATAATAGTGCTTCAACATGATCATCTAGTGGAAACTCATTCTAAACATATCTATGTTTCAAAGGAATCATTTGCTTTGGTACAATAAAAACTCTCTCAACCACATTATCTTATAAGGAAAGAACCAATTTTATATACATAGTAGTTTCACTTTGGGAAGCAAGAAACAGTCCAACAATTGCAACAATTCTTCTACTTTCCTCACAAATGACAAGATATTCTTATCCTCTTGAGTAAATATCAATTATTTGGCCAAATCACACTTTGAAATGAAGAGTTTGACATGGGTGTTTCTTTACCTATTCTTTCTATGTGGGATTTGGGCCTAACTCACATAAAGCATTCTTATATTTGAAAAGTCCACTTTTTGACAACACATTCTCCATTTGAGGACTGTTTTGGTCTTTAGTTTGTGGATCCACATGATGTTACCTTTATCCTTGAATTTTTTTGGAACCAAACACATTCATAAAGAGAAAGCTAAGTTTTATTCCTTCATTTGAAATTTGTAGTCTCTCTAATCCATAGTTGTTTGGATTCTTTCAAAGACTCAAGCAAAGTAGAAATAATAGTTGGATCATCATCATTTTAGATTATATCGATATTATTCTAGATTCTCAAATTTCATCAAATGTTGAATGATTTTCCAACAAGAATACACAACAAACCCATCATGGGTCACCTACTTCATACCTTGTACACAAAAGATATTTGCTTCTACATCCACATCAAGATAGATGGTTTTCACAACACCAAAATTTCCTTCATTATTGGAAGTAGTGGTGATCCAAAATTTAGGAGCTTTGGTTGAAAGATAATTCAAGAAACAAGAATAACACAATTGTAATCTTTGAGAAGAGATGTCTTATTGATAAGCTTTGCAGATCCAAACATATGCCTATCTCTGAGAAGAGATGTCTGATTCCTTTTTTGGGCTACATATATTTTTATACATACTTTTAAGGTAGGAGGAGGATGTGGAAGGTCACCAATATTGAGGGAGATGAAGTGGGTCAACTTCCATGATTTACAACATTACAAAATTTGAGAAACTACTATTTTTAGAAACTTACTATTTTTAGACTACACTATTAAAATTGAAATTTAGGACACTTCCATTGGGTTTTAAGGGGTAAAAAACCATAATACATATATTGATGCCATATCTTCATGTTCTCCTCATTCTTAGCTTTCTAACTGTTCATACGAGGAGTCAAACAGAGCTATGGTGCAAAAGTTATGGATCCTAGAAGTTTTACCACCAATTAGGGTAAAACCATCACCTAAATTGTCACCTAAAATGTTGCTCAGATCATTCCTCCTTCCTTGAAAAGTAATGGTACCCATTACGTCAAGATTCGTCATCAAGTGTGGTAGTTGTGTTTTGATAGAGCTGTGCAGGGCCAAATTGTTCACCATTTCTATTTGACCATCAGTCTGTGGATGGAAGGCCATGAACTTCCTCAGCTTGGTATTTATTTGCTTTTATTTTTATGTTATTTGTGTAGTCAGGGCTACAACATTAGCCCTATTGGATTTCTATGGCTTGAACACCATGAGAACAAATTTCTTGGCACTAATCAGGGAGATAGATGTAAAAGGTGGTACCTCTAGTACCCTATAGCATCGTGTTCCAAGAGTGAGGGTGATCATTTGAGTTCTTGATTCATAGATTCCATATCAATCATACATGAATGGCTGACCAAAGAGTACATCACAAATATCTAGATTGACCACATCACACAAGACATCATCTTGGAAAGGTTTTATTGCATATGAGAGAAAACATTGGTGGGTGACATGGAAGTTTCTCCCTGGACTCAACCATCCAATACTGTATGGCTTTGGGTGAGGCTTCATGGATAGATTTAGGCTTTTCACAACATTAGCAGAGATTAAATTATTTTGACTCTCACTATCAAGAATAAAATGTATAGGCTTACCTTTCACCCATAACTTAGAGTAAAACAACATTTTCTTGTAATTTGGCTTCTCCTCATGGGTCTGTGATGAAGCAATGATGGCATCAGGATCATCATCTATAATTTATTCTTCATCCTCTTTGACTGTAGGGTGTGTATGAGGTAGATTAGTAGACGTTGAGGATTGTGACTCAAAAAGTAGGGACTTGATGGCTTGACATTCTTCTTTGGAGAGAGTTCTAGATTTGTGGTAATCACATAATTTCCTACTCTTCCCTTCCTTTTACTTCCAATTTTGACCTTGTGTTTGACCTTTTTTGTCATTTTTCCATTTTGGAGGCTAACTCTTCATATTCATTCTTCCATGCTTCTACTCAATCTTCATTGTGAACTTGTATGCCTTGCTAAAGGTTTATAAATTGAAGAGTTCCATTTCCCTGCATATATACTATTGTAGTCCACCACAATTTTTGAGAACCTAATGTTTCTCACTTTCTTGGATGCCTAATCTCACAAATAGAGAATGAAAATTTTTAGTGTAATCTTGAACAGACTATTCTATACCTTGGCAAAGTTGTTTCCACTCTATATATAGATCATCATATGCTCTAATGGGGTGGTATTCTTCCTTTACAGATTCTATGAAATCATCCTAGGTAGGTTTCACCTCAAGGCCAATATCATCCATACTAAATCTATTCTTGTACACTTCCCACCAATTTTGGATAGGCAATGATGCTTTCGAAAGAGCAAAAGTGATCTTCTATTTATTAGTGAATTTATTTACAAAAAAATAGGATGAAAATTGATCCAACCAATTTTCTACTACATTAGCATTGATTTTTCCTTCAAATGTAGGGATATAAAAATTCACCTAAACCTTGAAGGGTGTTGGGGCACTAAAAAAATATGGGGTTGCAGATGAGGAGCTAAAATTTTTCATCAAGATTTGTTGGAGAATTTGGGTGAAATGTTATAACATCTACACTTGCTACTATTGGAGGGCTTCATTCACCATTTCCTTGAAAGGATCAGATGTCTTGGTGTTGTTTGTCATTTGAGGTCATTCAGAGTGAACAAGTGGATAGTCTGCTGATTCTATTATTTTCCACCCAAGATTCCTATAATCTGACCTTGTCCTTTGGATCATACACTCTAAAGACAAACCACTCTGATACTACTATTCTAAAACTCAAGAGATTTGGTTGAAATATAATTCAAGAAACAATAATAACACAATTGTAATAATGTTATCTCTGAGAAGAGATGTCTTATTAATCAAATTTGTAGATCTAAACATATGCATATCTTTGAGAAGAGATGTCTGATTGCCTTTTTGGGCTACATCAATTTTTATACATATCTTGAAGGTAAAAGGAAGATGTGGAAGGTCACCAATCTCTAGGGAGATGAAGTGCTTTGACTTCCATGATTTACAACATTATAAAATTTGAGAAATTACTATTTTTAGACGGCACTATTAAAATTGAAATTTAAGACACTTGCATTGGGATTTTAGGGGTCAAAAACCATTGAGAATAGATCAATTCCATCTCATCACATTCTCCTCATTCTTATATTTCCAATGGTTCAAATGGGGAGTCAAATGGAGCTATGGTGCAAAAGTTATGGCTGCCAGAAGTTTTGCCACCAATTGGGGTAGAACCATCGCCCAAATTGTTGCCTAAAATGTTGCTCAGATCAATTGGGGTCTAATGATTCTATGGGTATGAGTAATGATGATGAATCATATAAATAAGTGATAATTAATTATTTTTCACTCACACTAACCACTTTCCTAGATTCTTTCATAGGTAGTTAGTATTGATCTTTCCTATGTATGTGCATCCTATTAATTTGGGATTGCATACTAGCAATTAGGCCAGTAAGTAAGGATAATTGGGATTTTTAAATATTATAGGACATAGGAAGCCCTATAAAAAATCATGTAATTCATATTTTGAGTTAAATTAAGTTTGGAGTGTAAAGTACTGAAAGATATTTTTGTTACACAAAGTAGTATACATCCTCATATTACTTAATTTGTTTGGTTAGTGGATCCCTTGTGAGACTCCACATTGATAGTGATAAATGTCTTGGAAAAAAATAGGGTATCATATAACCTATTCTTGTAACTAATTATATAGATAAATTTGGAATTAGTTATAACAATGATGAAAAGACACATAAGATTCCAAGGATGGGCCTATGAAGGATCAAGCACATGTTATGACATGTGATATACAATGTGATAATAATGACATATATTTGGGTGCTCACAAAATTATCAATAGTAAAAAATATTTCCAATGCATTTTCAAGACAATATAACCTCCTGATATTCACTTTAATAAGTCTATAATGAATAACTCTCGAGAAATTGAAAGAATAAGGTATGTCTCTTAAGAATATATGTGTAAACTTGTGCCTCAATGCATGGTTATCTCTTTATATCTTATTATTTCTCATTATTTATACTCATTGAATTATGAAAATAATCATATATCTATGATTTATTATGTCACAATATTGTTATGATGTAGATTTGTATAATCCAAATGGTTTGCCTCCTTTATGAACTATGTACCTATAATCACCTTATCAAAATCACTCTCTGCACAATGACATTATTATCTACCTATGTGCCTCTAACACAAGCTCAAAATTAGGTGTTATTTAAATAATTACTAAAGAAACAACCAATCATAATACCTCAAATAAACATACCTAAAGTTCAAGCATCTACTCACCCATGTACAAAGGTAATCTTATCACATCCTCTCATACCTATACAAGATAAAGCCCCTACCCAAGATCCAATTATTCAATTTGTCATTTGTATAATAAAAACTTCTATTTTACAAGAGGATACCAAAGATATCACAACAAATTACATTTTTGATGATACTAATGATGATATTTTTTGGACTTATGGGTACCTAGACATCATGATCTTGCTCTTGAGGACATACTTAGTTTACTTAAATACATCATAATGATGATTCACCATGTATTATTAAGTTAGGTGAAAGACTTACAATATATACATGTGACCATGGATTCATAATTGGTTTGGGGACAAATTTCATGCTTGATCCAGGGGCAATTTGGGCCCATATTATTATCATTTTTCTTAAATTTCTTTAGCTTTTATTTATTTTGATTAGTCCTCTTATTCACTTTTCATTTTCTTTGACCTAATGATTTTCACATATTTAATTTTACATTTAAATATGGTTTCTCCTTTTTTATTATTCCTTTCTTTTCAAAGGGTTTATCTTTTAGTCATTTCTTTCAAATAATTTCCTTTGTAAATTTATTCTTTATTTTCCTATTGTCTTTCACTTTATTTTTTGGTCACCACGTGTCCTCGGATCCCTTATTCGCCATGATTCATGTCATGCAAATTTTTTATGTCCTTGCCTAAATTTACAGGATCAATATCATCCATATATTTAGGGCAAGGACCTTTTTTTATCACATTGATTATGTCCCACACATTCATGTACACATTTTACACAAATTCTTCATTTATTATACATTTCGCATTAAGGGACATGATACTTATGAACCTACATAGACTATATTTTTCCCACATAGGAGTAATTCAATATTGTGTTATTTACATCGATTATACTTTGCCCATATAGGGGGAAACATATTAGCACATGTATTAATTTTATATCATGTTGGCCCCAAAATTTTGATTAAGTGTTATCTTATTTTGGCAAAGAATCGACAAGGCACGGAAGGACCATGGCATGAGAAGACCATGGTGCATGACTACCAAGCATAGAAGCACTGTGGTGCAGGACCTATTGGGTGCAAGAGGAAAATAAAGTGAGAGGATAATGATGTAGAAGGGACCAACACAAAATGACCCAGTCAAAGGATAACAAGTCATAAAGAACCCAATAAAATTAGAATCAGATCAAAAATGGAAGACTAGGGGAGCATGTAGGAAGTGGGTGTAGTTAGGAAAGTGATTCATATGGGACACTTGGACCTTATTGATCAGAGGTTTTGCACCAACTCGTAGGGAATGAAACACATGGCCACTATTATATAACTTAGAGTGAGGATCTAGGGGGCACAAGGACCCAGGTCTTTAGGAAGAACTTATTGTAAGTGCCACAAAACTTAGTCTGTTGAGATTTCATGTGCCATTCACTCATAACATTAATAATTATAATACTTGGTTAGGAAAAAACAAGTATAAATACCCCTATTGTAATCTATTGTGATGATGATATTTTGAAGAATATATGATGAAGCTTTACCTTTTGGTTCATTAAGCATAAAATATGAGATATCAAAGTTTGCCAATTTATGTCTTGAATGATGGAACACACTAAGTGCTAAACCTGGAAATGAGTTAATCCTTAGTCTCTTTTTATTGGTATCTTTTTATTTTCTATCTCACTAATTCTAGATAACGATGGTGATCTGTGTAGTAATAATAATAACCAAATTTGGAACTAGAAGGATCAAAGTAGTATATTTGTGTTGTTATATAATCCTTGTTTAAACCTACATAAAGAGAAAGGCATGAATAAACATATAATACTATATTAAAAACCCTTTGGGAATCAGTCTTTCATTGCATACTTTGAGTGAGCATGCAATACCTAAGTCTCATGTGATAGGGCCAATGCACTAGCTTGTTGGGATAGACTTCAGTACTAGAGCTAAAATTAACTAAAATAACCCAATATTTTGGTTCCATTACTAGGAATTGAAGTAGTTGAATCAAAATCATGGGGAAATGTTTGATCATATTACGTTGGAAAATATAGAAGAATGGGTTACGAGTGTTGAAGATAATTTTGTAGTTTTGTATCTTGAGCCACAAATCTCTACATGATAGTGGGTGGAGTAGAATCTATACAATACCTTATATGAAACCTTCTTTTTGGATCTCCCAATTCTTTTACATGCTTGGATACTAGCCTATGCTCAAGGATAATCAAGCAATCTTGGAAGAAGGCAGTCTTGGATGATAGAACGATAAAGGGTTTTAGCATGACTCAAATTATGTGGATGTGAGCAATTCACTTTTGGTGGAAAGGAGTTTTGAACAACTATATCCTAGAGTACACTGTCATTACCTACTCATGTCTTGAAGAGTTCAAGTTCCAATTTCTTCAAGAACGGTAGGGTCACTATCTTAGGCTTTTTGCTTTTGAAATAAAAAAGTTATTTGTTGATCTTAAATTAGAAACTATACCAATAGAGGGCTAAATCCTCTTGTGCTTGAGATGCACATTTAGAAGGGGAGATTAGGGATTGATTGAAGATTATGGTTTCAAAATGGTATCCAACCAGTGTACACTATGGAAATAGAGGTATGATGAATCTCAATAAAGAATAATGGGAATTAGTGATGCATGGAGAGATTGGGAGGACTTATAGAGTGTTGTTAAGAGCCACACAGAAGTGAAAGCACATGAGAACCCCATCACTCTCAAAGCATGTTATATGCCACTTTTATCATATGAAGGAGAAACAAATTGGATGGTAGGAACTAAGGAAGTAAGTATAAACTAACCCAACTCCCCTAACATTGTGTGAGCTCAAGCCTTGGAGTCAAGAATACACATTCAAAATTGGGATACAAAAAATTTGGAGGTAGAATCTGAACTAGTAAGGAATATTAGAAATGATCCATTTAAGGCTCATTTAGATTTAACACTATCTTTTTAAAGGGAATTCCATGGCACAACTTGTGATTCTTAGTGGACTTGGCCTTTAAGGACATAATACAAGCCCAACCTTAGTTAACCAACTAAGTTCCATGTTAGGAATTGTTGTTAGAGGTACTAGAGGACTAAGCAGTGGCACAAGAGGAAGTGGACTCCCTGCTTAAGGGATTAGGGCTGGAGGTTCCCAAAAACCACCTACCTAAACACATCAACTGACCATGGTCTACTACGAGATGACATTACACTTACCTAAATAATGAGGGGTGGAGAATGTAATCGAGCATGTCTACAAGTGTGAACTAATTTTAAGGGTGTGAGGCATCACATCTTCTAAATGTAAGGCCACATAGTTTAAAAATACACTCTTAGAGTGCACAAATAAGTGGTATTATAAGTTTAACCCTTATCAAGTGATGGTCAATTTTGATCAACTCAAAATAGCCTTCCTTTAGGAGTTTGACATTCCTAAATTTAAGTAGCAGAGTATAGCAGTGCTAAAGGACATAAAGCAAGGACTCACAAAGAGCGTACGTGAGTATGATGAAATGTTTAAAACCTTGTTATCTAAACTATCCTTTGAAATTAATACTACCTAGTAGTCATAATGGTTTGTGGGAGGGCTATTACTACCCTTCTGGTGAACCTTGTCACAATGGACCTTCACAGGCCTATATGATGCCTTGAAAGCTAATCTCTACTTTGAAGTGGTTAGAAGCATTGACACCAGGATTAGTCCCTTTATGGAGGCATAGATATCCTCAATGGAATCATATTTAGAAAATTTAATAGCTAAAAATGCACATGAAACACATAATGGTGTTTGGTGTATAGACTATGAATTTGAAGAACATACACAAAGCAATTACCTGTGCAAGAACATCCATGCAGTACTTAAACAATAATGTTTAAATATGCCATGAGGAACATGATGTCCACTTTTTCCTCTTTTACAATGGGATATGCACACTAAGGTGCTTGGGTATTGTAAAATTTGTGATGCCTACACTCATGACACTAATGACTGTCGATTGATCAGTGACATCCATGAAGCTCGAGTATGTGGCATGCACCAAACCTTAGTCACTAATAATCAATACAATGGTGGATATCATGGATGAGGAAGAGGATGAGGATGATGAGGTGGACATTTACCACCAAGGACCTATTAAAAATGTGGGTCACTAGACCACTATAAATGAGATTGCCTAAAATACCTAACATGCGTGTCCTTTTTGTAAAAAGGACCATTGACTGGAAGAGTGTCCTAAAATATATATGTGGATATCACCAAGGAGTGAAATGAAAAGGGTGCCAATATGGTTTGAATTGATAAAAAAATGGCAAACATTCCCAACCATCCCTATAGTTCAACAAGTAAATATTACTACTCATAATGGGGGACAAACTTGGTCAACAACTAATTCAATCGAGAAGGTACAATAGGAAGAACCACAAGCAAAAAATTACCCTAATGTTAAGTAACAAAAATATTTCCTCTAGGAAATGATGGCACTCATATTATAAATTTAGGGTGATATTCAGTTCCTCAAAGATAAAGATGTAACTCAATGTGCTACTATGTAAAGGGAAGCTAAACTTCAACTTATGTCACAAGATGACTTCCAGGAACTATGTAAGTGGATGATAGATGTGGATATTGTCCAAAAACTCAATGCTTTGATTAATATTCAAGCCAGACTACCATATTAAGCTCAACCTCACATCATTTGATAAAGTGAAGACCGTTGCTTAAATCATGCTCGATGACAGGACACTCCTAGTTCAGCTACTCCCCTGGAAGATAGAGAATCATGGTTAATTCTACCATAGATGGATGGGTAATTAGGGATATTTTAGTGGATATCAGTTCTAAAGTCAATGTCCTCATTGAGGATGCCTGACATAAAATGTCTAATCTATCACTATAGTCATCACCTAATGTCTTATTCATGGCAAATAATACTCATGCTCACCCTATTGGGGTCCTCAAGAACATCATGGTCAACATCTTAGAGTACCATTCAAAATGGATTTTGATGTGTTGGAGTTAGTTAAAGATAATGATTACCTAACTCTATTGGGAAGACCTTGGTGCTATGAGAATAATGCATACTTGAACTTTAAAAAGAACTACATTAACTTTGAGAACATTGATCAACATGTGGTTAAACCATTAGATCAAGCACAAAGACCTCCTTACATATAACCCATCAATGTTGACGAGGACATATACCATATATATAATGTCACTACCTAGAATGATGAGAAATGTGATCCAACCCTAGATGGTGTACTACGATGGACAAATACCCAGTCTATTTTTGACACTACAAGAAATGCTTGTAATTTCTTAGCACATGGTGACTATGATCTCATTGGGAGAGTGTGTATCACCATCAATAGTCATGAGAACATTCCATTCCCATTTCGTTAATGTCACAAGTTTTTTAACCTCATAGGTTTAGAAAATGAGAGGGCCATTGATAGAACCACCATTGGAAAGACGTGATGAAGCCTCATGGTTCCAAGGATAAATGGAGGTACATGACATTGTCTAGTGTCTTGAAGAGTTATATGGCATAAAAAATGATCAGATGAGGTCATTATATCACCTTTTTGATGGCACCATCACAAGGTGGTGGCAAACCCATAATGAGTAGCTTTTGAAATGGGATCAAGTAAATTCTTCCTTACACCACAAATTCCATTATGACAATAAGGTTAGGGGAATAGTTAGTTATAGTGGCATGCAAGCACAAAAATCTCACATTGAATCTTGTGAGATAATATGGAGAAATGAGGAAACATAAGAAACATACTTACCAGAGTAGCTATGGGTGCATGCATTCTATGGGACCTTATGCACATGGACACAGACCTAGTATATTCATGAAGAGCAACACATGGGAACTAGCTTTTGGTAGTTACTGAAGGAGAGTATGACCTCAACACTCTCCTATTCATCACCAAGGATAGATTTGCACCTCACTTTCCAAGCCATGCATGAAGTAGTTATCAGATACCCAAGTCCCATGAAAGATTGGATACAAAATATCCATCAAGAACATGAATAACCTTTACACTTGTTCATTGAGCCTTCAACACATCTAGTTCCTATGCCTACACCATTTTGTGATGAAAAATGATGTGAAGAGATTCACCTATGAAAGCAAAAGCTTGTCTTCCAATTAGACAAGGGTGACGGATCTACTTCACTTGATCCCTTGACCAACCATTTAGATGTTTCTATAAGCATTTATACATGAATTGTTTAGGACACAAGTCCTCAAATATATAACCCCTATCATGGACCTATTCGGACTATTCAATGCAACATTGACATGGAACAAAAAACAATGATGGCTATGATAGGCAACTATTGAAGTGATACAAAGATTTCATAAATCTTTGAGTTATTGAAATAATATCAAGATGTTTTATTGAGGAACTACAATGAAATGAGGGGAGTCCACTCATCTTTAGGGAAGATATACATCAAGCTAGTTGATGGCTCTTGACCAATAAAAAATAACCATATAGAATGAACACTAATCTCTAGGAACACATTAAAGAGGAGATTGATAGTATGCTCTATGATGGAGTAATCACTCCAATTGATGAATCCAATTGGGTTAGTGCCACAGTGATTAGTATCAAAAAGGATGAACGTATCTATATCTATGTGTAATATCGAGTGCTTTATGCATCATGTGTAACAGATCCATTTCCAATGCCATTCATGGAGGAAATCCTTGAAGATGTTGCTAGTTATGAAGTATACTCATTTATAGATGGATTCTTTAGGTACCATTAGGTCCAAATATCCATGGAACACCAACCCAAGACAATATTCACCACTGAATGGGGATCATTTACATATACTCTCATGCCCTTTGGATTGAAAAATGCTCTAGTAATGTTCTCATGCATAATAGTTAAAGCATTTAAGGAATTCATTCACAAGTTACTCCAAGTATTTTTGGATGATTGAATAGTATATAGTTTGGTCAAGGACCATTATGATAATCTTAGACTCATGCTTTAGTGTTGTCCAGTGATACAAATATCCTTAAACTTGAAGTGCTTGTTTGTGACAGCTTTTGGTGTGTTCTTGGGGAATATTATTTGTAAGGAAAGACTCTTGGTGGACCCAACAAAGGTATCTATTATTCTTCACCTATCAACACCCAAGACTCAACATGAGGTGCATGCCTTTCTGGGGCATATGGGTTATTTTATAAATTTCATTCATAGGTATGCCAAGATTTTTGTGCCCTTGGAAGAATTGTTAAAGCACAATGAGCAACTCATATGGACTAATTAATTTAAGGAAGCCTTTGAAGCACTAAAAAAAAAGTTGGTCAGTGATCCTATTCTATAATTCCCTAATTGGACAAATCCATTTCATGTCCATGTTAATGCATCTAGAATGGTAGTTGGCACGATTATTGCATAACCAGGTGAAGGTCACCTAGATCACCCAATTTACTTTGCCATTAGGAAGCTAACACTAGTTGAACAAAACTATACCTCCATGGAATGCGAAGCTTTGTTAATGGTTTAAGCCATGTAAAAGTTTTGATAGTACCTTCTAGCCACTCCTTTTACTTTTTATACAGATCACGAGGCTTTGAAGTACCTTATCAACAAACCCATACTGAATGGATGAATTTGTCATTAGATTCTATTGTTTCAAGAATTCTAGTTTTTCATAATGGTGAAACCTAGGAAGGCTAACTGTGGACCTGACCACCTATTTTGGATTGATAATGATGAACTCTTATGCACCATATAGGATGATCTTCCTAATGTATGACCCTTTTGAGTTGCATAGGTACCTAAAGAACTAAAAGATATTGAAATATTTTCAAACACTGGCTCCATGCCCAAGTCTCTCACCTTGTAAGATAAAAAGCAACTCATGGTCCACACTGCACCCTTTCAAATCATATCAAGTGATATTTATAAAATGGACCATGATGAGGTGCTTCACCATTGTGTAATACAAAATGAGTGCCATGAGGTACTTCATAAAGTTCATGAAGGTATTGCAGGTGGACATTATATTGGAGAGGCTACCACATGCAAGGTTCTACTATCTAGGCTTTGGTGGCCAACTCTATTCCACAATGTTAAGTCATATGTTAGGCAATGTGACATCTATTAGTACATATGTAAACCTAACATAAGAGATATTATGCCTTTGTGACCCATCCCTTCATAACAACCTTTTGAAAATTGGGTTATTGATTTTTTGGGGCCCATCACTCTAGTAGTATGATGAATGAGTTCTCACTACATCATTGCAGTAACTAATTGCCTTACGTGTTAGGTTGAAGCGGTGTCAACAAAGGACTATACCATAGCTACTATTACATGGTTCATCTAGGAGAACATCATAAAATAGTTTAGGTGTCCCTTGAGTTTCACTAGTGATCAAGAAACCCACTTTTTGAATGAAACCATTCACACCTTGATGGCCAACTTCATGATCATGCACCATAAAATAACACCATACCACCTGCAAGCCAATGGACTTATTGAAGGTTTCAATAAGATCCTAGGTACCACTTAAAAGAAAATCTATAATGTTGGCCACAGTGACTGGGATGATAGGGTATCTACAATACTTTGGGCCTATTGAACTACTTACAAGTGCTTAAACAAAATCATACCATTAAACAAGTGCATTTGGATATTTTAATGTAATTAGATGAGACCTAGTTTCTCACTCATTAGAGCTAAAATGTAGAGAAATTCAAGAAGGCATGACATGATCACCATTTCAAGAACAAGACATTTTCTCTAGGTATGAAGGTCTTTTTTTATGACTCTAAGTTCATGCACCACCTTGGAAAGCTCCGCATATACTGGGTTTGCCCATTTATCATACATAGCATTCGACCTACTAGGGCATGTCGGTTACAAAGAATGGATGGTCAGATCCTCCTAGGGCACTATAATGGAAGTCAACTTTAGCCATATTTCATGTTAGAATAACTAAACTTTTGTAATCAATAAGGCTTATGGCATTAGATTAGGATTTACTACTTTTAATAAAAGTGTTGCCTTTCTTGCACACAACTCTTCTTTATTCTAATTTTTTTTTTATGTTCTTGTTGTTTTCATGGAGGACCATGAACTATTTTAGTGTGGGGTAAGAAGTCATAAATGAAAGGGTAAAATAAAAAGTGTGAAAGTTAAATGGGTGCATAAGTCTTAAACACACACAAGTTATTAAGGGTACATGAGTCATTTAAGGCATTAAGGGGTAAGGATACTGCCATATGTTATAAATTTAAAATGCAATAATTATCTTCCACCTCATCAAAAGGGCAACATACAACTATCGCCCACCTCCAAGAAAGGTGTGAGAAGTGATGTGCCATTAATATAATTTGGTTAGTTATTGCAAGAAGCGTGTCAATGGCATGATGGGATAAAACCATTAAAGCATTAATTTCAAAAGGCAAGGATCAAAATATGGCAGCCATTAAAATATTTGCATTTATGATATGAAGTGATGGGAAAGAGGAAATAATTAATGAGGGTAAACTCCCCTTGGATATTATAAATAGGTAGGTTATATTCATTTCACTCTTTACATTGCTTTGATTCTTGAATTACCAAAGCTAATAATGAATGATGAACTAGAGCTAAAGAGAAAGTGACCACATCAGAGCCAAAATAATCAAATCCTGAGCAAAACATGGTTTTTATACCCTTGGTAAGACACATAGGTTATTACCTAGTCGAGGAGAGAGTTTTAAAGTCTAGTTTGGTGGGAAAAAGCAAAATTTTTTTAAGTTGTGGGTTACAGGTCTACATTAACAAAGTGCTTTAGTTCAAAAAGATAAATTAATTTGTCTATAGCCATATATTCATTTGGGAATGTGGGATGGCTATGTGTTAACTTTTGAGCTCCTTGAAGGGTAATGTGGCCTAAGAAAAAATCTAGGAGACTTGAAAAACTACCAACTATATCGAAAGAAGAAGAGGTGAGTAGAAGAGATTGGGTTCCAATGAGTGAAGAGACTCTAGAGGAACAAGAATAGTGCCCAGAAGAATAGGTACAAATCATGGAAGGAGAAGTGAGAAAATGTGTGAAAGTAGAAAGGGAAAAAATTGTGGGGAAAGGAAATAAGGTGCAGACTTCAGTGACACAGAGGGCCCAAGCATCTCCACCTCTATCTCTATTGATAGAAGAAATATTATACCCATACTTCATGTTACACATGAAGAACTAGGTCTCCAAAGTCTTAACAACTACCATTTTTTATTACAACCACCACCGACTAAGAAATGAAGTTGAGCTCTAGAATGACCACTAGGTCAAGACCACCAACACAAGGAACCAAGTGGTCTATGATTTAAAAATAAAAAAATAGATGGACACCATAAGACTATTACAAATCTTTGAATTTCCATATTTTAGTAAAACTATGGAGGTATTACAGTTCCTCCTCTCACATGTCCATGAGGACTATATCTACTTCACTAGGCACAACATGAAGATCACCCCTGAGAGAATTAGCAAAGTCACAGGACTACAATGCTTGGCGTTGAGTGTGATTGATGACTTGGATGACACAAAGGAGATAGATAAGATTTCCATGACACTGTTGTATCAAAAATAGGGGCACGTAATGCACATTAAGAACCTAAAAGATCTTACCCTTTGAGTTGTGACACAGATCATTTCTACCAAGAGTAGAGGAACTGATTGTTAGAAGGAGGTGGACATGGCACACCTTTATATTGCTCACCAAGTCTCATAGGGACTAAAGCACAATTGGGCCTTATACTTTGGCCACAAAATAATTGAAGATGTGGAAAGGGCCCATCAAATTCCCAAGTATAGGTTACCTTGGGGATTAATCCTCCTATTGATGCTCTTCGATGAGATCAGAGTGCTAGACTAAAATTTGGGTGCATTGAAGTGGGTGTATTCTCCTACCAACAAGTTCCCCACTGAGCACTAGAAGGCATTTACTTGCCCCCATTATATCACCCCCTCATACATAATAAAGATGAGGTATTAGTTTGATGGGATGAAGGTGACATTAAAAAATGAGTGGCACATTCTAAAGGACTTTCCCCCTAGTTGTAGAATAGGCATAATTAACTGTAAATAAGCATTTATCCCTCTTATATATATACATGAATCCATCTAGAGAGATTTTAACATGTATAAAGTTGACCTATGCCTTCTCCATGTGGTACTTCATGGATTCCATTAATCAGATATATAACACATAGCCTATCATTTTGTAGGCTGAGAGGATAGATGTGGAGCTGAACACCCTCTGAAAACTTTATGTATATCCAGGCAAGAAGGCCTATATGGATAGATTGGAAATGGACTTGATCGATATATAGGTTAAGTATACTTTGATCATGGAGCAAACTCATAGGCTATTCTGCATGCTTCACCCTTACAAGAACCCATAGGATGAAGACCTTAAGGAGACTCCCCTAAAATCCATAACTAAAGAAGAAATGATCGAAAGTGGGTGCAAGTTCAAGTGGTCAATAGGCCACCCAAAAGAGGCAAAGGATGGCATAGGCGTATCCTTCTAGACCCACTTCTTCCCATCCCTTTGTACCTCCTCCACCTCCACCTTGCCCTTCACCTTCACCACCTCATCCATATCCATTTGCTTCCCACATTTCTCTATCCCCTTCTCACTCTATGCCTCCACACTCATCTATTACTGACCCTTTATCTCCTTAGCCTACTCTTCCCATTTCTCCTTCACCTTCTCCTCCTCACCTTCTCTACCCCCACCAACATTTCCCCCAAATACCACTACCACAAAATTTGCCTCACAACAACCTCTAAGACAAGCACCCAACAAGAGTCTCTTTAGGTGTAGATCCATAGCTTGAGATCAAATTCTACAAAAATACCCTCCCCATTATAGGATAAAACTACATCCAATGATTCCCTACTTGATGTTGAAATGGAGTATAATGAGGAGGATGGTGAGGAAGATAGTGAGATGGCCACTAAGGGATAGGAACTAATCAAGTTAAAAGGGTAAGAAGATGCAAGAATGGTGACCACTACATGTGAACATTACCAGTTTGGCATAGAGGAAAAAAGACTCTATCTTTAGCAGCACTTCCATCCCAAATAAGTGACTCTTAAGACCAAGAAACAAGTGTCCTTCCTATTTGACATGTACAATGAGGAACACAAGTTTGAGTTCTCACTAGACATCAACTCTTTAGGCCTAGATGTTGTAGTGCTGTCATAATCAGTGAGGGTTGATCCACAAAAGATCACCCCACTAATAACAAGCACTGCATTTTTAAAACTTGGCATGGAAATATCATTCCAATTTTTTTTTTCAAATTTTGATGCATGCACAATAAAGAAAAAACATGCCAAAGTGGTGGACATGTATAATAAAGTGCTTGTTAAGAAGCAAGCACTCATCAAAGAAGTGGTTGCAATGAAACAAAAGATCCAAGAGGCCACAAAGGCAATAATAAGGGTTTTAACCCTTTGTAAAACAATTTTGAAGGAAGATCCAACAATTATAGACAACATATCTCTAGACGGGGATGCCATCAGAAAGCTAGAGACCCTGGTTGAACTATTGCTCAAGAAATATAAGGAATGACCCGTGCCAAGAGACGAGGGGATGGAAATAACTAAATTTAGGACTAGAAGGATCAAAGTAGTATATTTGTGTTGTTAATTAATCCTTGTTTGAACCTGCATAGAGACAAAGGCGTGAACAAACATATAATACCATGTTACAAAACCTTCTAGAACCGGTCTTTCATTATGCACTTTGGGTGAGCGTGTGAGACCTAAATCTCATGTGATAGGGATAACACACTAGTTTATTGATATAGACTTCAAAATTGGAGTTATAATTAATTAAAATAACCCATGATATCACCCATATATGGGCATACTACTTATGTGCTTACAACGATTATATTTTGTCCATATTTGGGCATACCATTATTTTTTCCTTCATTGCTTATATCTTGCCCTTATAAAGGAAACCTCCCATTGATTATGCTTGTATTTCTTATACCTTACCCATACAAGGGCAAACAATTATTACCTTTTCCTACATTGTTTCCACTCAAGCATACATGAGTTGACTTACCTTGTGCTTTCATAATGATATATCACTTACATGACTTAGACCTAGAAAGACTTAGGCTAAAGTATTTTTAGCTATATTATCTTTCTTGATGAAACCATTTTATAATTATAATAAAGTCTTTTACACATGGTTTAATATTTATATATTTTAATAATTATACCATAATATGTTATAAATTCACTTTAACAATGACACATTATCATGTTTAAACAACATAGATTTTATTTATTCTTATTTACACAAGTATGAGTAATCCATTCCTTCTATGCTATGTGATTCAAATGCTCATCCGACCTTAAAAGGAGGCATATGATCTAATTATTGTACCTTTAGTTATATGATGATATAAAATAGTTGAAGAGAGTTATAAGGCTTGGTCTCCTCAATGAGATGTATTTTTATAGAGTTATAAGGTATTATTATATGTATTCATGTGCTTGGAGGTTATCACCATAGATTTATAATGCATGTTCTACTTAGTATTTTCAACAAGATGCACACTCATAGATGATGTATATTTAGAGATTTGGATTTCACCAGAGACAACTTCATAGTTCACACATATAAAACATGTCTACTTTTTGTTAGAAGCATCTAGACACTTCTTAAATATGTCAAAAGCATCCCAACGCTCCATACCTCTAGTTATGTTTGGATCCAAATTTATGCATGAGGTTCCTATAAATTTTGGGTACGTATTTATAGTTTCATCATCAAAGGAATGTCATCATATTTATCATTATTAAATGTATTGAAATCCTATGCAAATGCTTATGTTTTATGGGAAAATAATTTTACATCAAAATGAAATACATCTACCCATACACATTTAATTAAGCCTAATCAAATGTAAAATAATAAAATCATATTTATTTAATATAACAATTATAAACCAATAAATGACAAAGATATGGTTTAGATAAGTATGTTGATTTGTGAGAAATTTGGAAACAATTGTCAAAGTTTGACAAAATAATTAGGGTTTTAATGGAAAGATAGTGAGAAGCCAAAAAACTTGTGGTGACCTAAGCATTTCCTAATAACTATATTCATGATGTTTTTGGTGACATTATTTGTGGACTCCATGTTTCTAAAAAATAATGGACATGCATAATATGTTTTGAAAATTTTGTTTTTCAGGTATAGGACTTTTAAAACCTCACTCAGTATTTTGAATGTTTGTACCGATCATTGGGAAATTTATCTTCTTATTCAAACCCTCATAAGATAATTGGAATTGAAAAGGATAATGAAAATAGTTTTTTGGGGGATTAGTGTCATAGTAAACAAGTTTTTAAGTACCATCTACTTATCAAGCCCCTCAACAATACACATTATGGAAGACATCAATCCAAATAAAATGTAATTCAACCAAATAATCTAGTGTAATATAATCGTGTCACTAAAGTAACATTTAATATCATAATGAACATTTGATTTATTTTAGAATGCTTGATAGAATGTAATGATATTAAATTATAGAGGCTCTTTCATGTTTCCTTAGATTCTTGGATGACTTATTTATATTATTGTATTGATTGACTACACTTTATTGATTGATGTCGTAAAGACAATAATGCACCTGCATGTTTATAGACCTATTGAATTAAAATTGGGAGGCTGATGGTAGACATGCTGACAAAAAACAACTAAACATTTTAACAAACATGACCCACAACTCTCAAGGGATTTTTAATGGGTGAAAATAACCCACACCCAAAAAACATACATTATACATTTTTTGGAAAATCACCAAAAACAAGGGGTAGAGAGGGAGGAGATAGAAAACGAGGGTGTACGTAATAGAAAATAACTTTAAATATTATAAAACATACCAATAAATCCTAATCTAAACCAATAATTGACAAACATACAAGTACTATAGAATAATGCAATCTTATGACTCATAAATGCCTAGAGATTAATAACTTCTAGGAGACAGATGTAAAATCCTCTCTTTCATCTCACCTAAACATTGACTTAGACTTATTGAGACATTGATTAGTTTAATTATTATTTTTATGATGTATTATAAGATATTTAATTATCATAGACTATATAGTTTTATTATTTTTCTAATGAATAAATGATTATTACATTTTGTTTTAATGTTTTTATAGTTATAGCATTGATTACTTTATTATGTAATTTTATCTTGCGGCATATGCATATGGTATTTAGGCAAGTCTTGAGCTTGTTGATGATGGATGTAGATTATTGAAAACCACCTAGGTATTTGATAAGGTTGCTATAAATTTATTGTTTGTAAATCCTTTGTAATGTACTACTTTTCTTGAAGTTCTTGTTTAGATTTATGTTGCTCATGAGTCAAGTATGGGATAAGTTCTAGTGATTTACTTCATTAAGCTTGAAATGTAGATGAGTTTTTGCCTATATGTTTTATTTTGAAATTCAACCTTAAACGGACTACAACTTATATTTAAATATTTACTTAGCCTTAACCTCCCAACTTAGGTATGACTTTGTTTTCCTTTATTATTACATAATTTTGAGTAAAAATGAGAAGTTTAGACTCGTTTGGTTTTTAGTTGGATTGCCTATATGATTAAATATTTTGTCTTATCTTGCCTTGCATTCTATTACTTAGAATCATTACATTGTGTCCTTAACAGTTGTGTGCCTTTGACAACTAATTCAATTATGTAAATAGGGAATGGGTTTCTTTTCAAAAAGGGTTTGAAGTCTTGCTTGTTTTTATATAGACCTGCAACCTCTTTCATTTATTTTTCTAGAAGAGACTTGTGTTGTTGAACCTTTAACACTAAGTTGGAAATGAAGACAATAGTGTGGCTTGGATATGTACATGCGTGTCTTTGCATGTATATTTAATTATAAAAAACTTACCTGCAACCTTTTTATGAATATATAATGTTTGAGTTTTAATATCTTGGTTTGGGTATATTATGCATGTTTGATACATGTTCTACTTATTTTGTGATTAATGTGATTTAACTAAGATAAAATAAAGAATATTCAAATTATGTAAAATAATGCAATCATCATACAAATTTGAAAATAATAGGGGATATTGATATTGCACTTATTATATTTAGAATGGAAAAAATATTAAAGATGAGATGTACTTAAAGTAATTCTAATTTTTTTAACTCGTTATATATGTCATTATATTTAAATTACTTTGTATCTACTTTGTAATCATTGAGATTAAGAAACATGAGCTAACACCTTATTTAGATGTTGTCACCAAAGCTTAGACCCCTGTGTTAATCAATAATGTCCAAGTCATGTTGGTACTGTTCTTATCGATTATGCAATTTTGTGACACCTCAAACTATTGCACCTACACTTTTATATGTCTCTTATGTGTGCACCATTATGATCAATCTAGGATGAAATGAAATGATTAGCTTTCAACACTTAGAAATCTACAACTTTGACTTGTTTTTTAATTCATACTTTACTCTAGGACTACTCCTTTGAGGGGTTTTTAGATGTATATGCTTTTATGAGAATGACTTAAGAGAGTGTTAATTGATTTTTTAATGTGATTTTCAAGTAGTGACTAAATAAGTATGACCTTAGAATTGATTTTTATTTATAGCTAACTCTTTGATAGTTCCCACTTTGACTAACCCATGAAACATGTGTACACTGACCTAGTGGAGACTTTTCAATTTATAAAAATGTTGTTGAGGTTTCTTGGGCACTACTTGTAAAGGTAGACACCTATAAAAAATTTTAATTGTCCTATTATTTATGATACTATCTTGGGAGTGAAAATTAGTGATTTGAGATGATAATATAGTTTGTTTAAGATTCTAAAGTGTTCCTACACAAACTAATGTGATCTTGTATATGTGTATTTGGTAAATTGGGTTGGCCAAGATAACAGGTAAGTGGACATATAGGATAAAGTGTGAACAAGAGACAAGCGTATGCACAAAGTCTAATTATGTCAAAGTGTGCCAAAGTTGATGTTTTTAATGTGTGAAATACCAAATATATGTGTCTATAAATGCCCCTCTTTTAGTCTAGTATTGAAATTCTATATTAAAAGGATAAAAGAATAAATTAGGTAAATGTGATTAAGCACAAATTAGTGTTGACAAGTATGCCCCAAAAATAGGCTAGTAAAGGTGGTTTTCTAAAGTGGAGAAATATTGGTAATGGATGAAGAATGATCAGTGATTGGATAATGATAGGGCATTATGGAGCTTGGTTGCTCACACAAGCTAAAGAATGAGGTCTTAAAATGATGAAGGGTCATTGTGGAACTTGGTTTCTCACACAAGACAAAGGATGAGGTCCTAAAAGGACAAGTTTGGGGTTTTGTGGAGCATGGTTGCTCACACAAGCTAAATGATGAGGTCTCAGTATGAGAATTATATGACATTGTGGTCCTAGAATATAAATGGTATGATGTGGTGGAGCATGATTAATCACATAATCCAAAGCATCCAAGTCCTCCTCATAAACCATATCATCCCAACTGGTAACTTGATTTGGATTTTATGGATTTTGACTATGTTCTCTATATGGAGTATTGTATGGAAAATAATAAAACTCCTTAGAAAATATATCTTTGTAAGGGTTTCTAGTAGGATTTTATGTGACCATTCTATCATAAGTTGGATTGTGCATGACTCCACCATAAGTGTAGCTATACATATCTGCATAAATGATGAAAGCTCTGAAAATAAAAAGAATTAGAGTTTTGCAAACTCTGAAAAACTATGTCTAAAGGATAAATGGTTTAAACTTGGTCTAACTTGGTCAAAGGTGGTGGAGCTATATCTCTAAAAATAATGGTCTAAAAGTGGATCCATATCTCTGAAATAATTTGTGATAAGATTTGGCATAAAATAGTTTAATGTCAAATGTCATACACACAAAAGGTCAAGCAACAAATAAAAACCAACATGTTAAAGGTCTAGGCCAAAGTGTTCCAAACAAGGTCTAAACTATGAAAGAAAAAAGAGTCATTAGGTATTTTATCCAAATGCAGAGTCAAAATCTAGGTTCAAATAGGTTGTGCTAGAACTTTTAACCAAACAACATCAAAAGCTAGACTTGAAATAAAGGCATTGATGTGAATTTGATTTAATTTAACAATTTTGGAAACAAATTTGACATATACCCAACATATGGAATCAATGATAAACATGATCAGTTGACATAATCCATAGGGCAAAAGGATCTTGGAGAAAGGTTGTGTTCTCCCAAATAAAGGCACAAAAAATGATGAGGATAGGTGTTAAACAAACAAACAATCAATAGTCTTCAAATTTGGGTAATCGATTAACCAAAGTTATGTAACCCAAAAGAGAAAGATCTATGTATCAGCTCCATGAATTGAGGCTTAAATAGAAATCAATCAATGTTGAAGATTAGGATTTGACCAAACAAGCTAAACAAGATTGAACAACATGATGATGCATAAATAAGGTCCAAATGGCATATGTGACATGGTTTTAAACAATAGTTTTGGTACAATTCAAATGAAATTTGAAATAATTTGAGCAGCATAATAGTGTTAGCATGCTCTAATGATGTAATAAAATGTTATGTTTCACAGGCTCAAAAGCACAAACTTGATATCTAATTTGGGCAACATAACTGTACCGTTATCAATCAACTGACACACACACAAATAAGTTTGTCAAAAATTGTAAGGCACAAATGTGATGTAAAATAGTCAACATAATACCTCTTTAAATAAAAAAGTGACGTATAAAAAAATGGTTTTGATGTGGTTTATAAATAAACACATTAGTTTTAGTCTCAATACACCAAGCAAAAAAATGAAAAAATACAAGTAAATCATCCAAATTCCTATCAAGGGTGTTGTAAAGAGGCGTTGACTAAAATTAATTTGTTTTCAATCATTCTAGATGGATTAATTGCATAGGACATTCACATCCAATGTATGAAAATAAGTTCAAATCATTTGGGTCTATAACACTTGACTTGTTGCAAAAAGGTCTTGTCTTTTTTGTAACCACTACATCCATCACTTGCTTGGTGTAGTGCGATATCCAATATGCTCAACATCCTAGGCTTAGCCCTAGTGCTAAGAGGTGGTTTAACCATTCAAACCTCTAATCCTAGTGGGGTGATATGAATTTATATACCCCCCTCACCCCCATGGAGAGGGGTTGAAGACAATGCCAGGAGATGAATTCCTGGGTCAAGGCTTCCCCAAAGAACTCATGGGAGGTAGTAAAGTCTCCCTCACAAGCCAAAATGCATGAAATAAATGACACAATAGAAATATTTTATGGTCACCTCAAGATCACCCAATATTATTGTGAGTTTTTGGGGAGGGATTTAAATGACATTCTTTTTATGCCTTAGACTAGGCTCAAAGTGTGATGAGATGATGCTTTTGATCCCAAAAGTTCCCTAAAGGGGATGGATGGGACAACATACATGCACATAATTTTTTGCTAAAACACACAATCAATAAGGAATTTTATAAATAATTAAAGTGAGGTTAATTTCATTGAACCAAATTGAAAGTGTTTGATTATATTCGTTACTATCCTCTTGACTTTAAGATGCACAAATGGAAATAATTGCAAGCCACCCCAAAAAAAGTTGACGATTTTGGTCCCAAAATTTTCTTAGAAGGGATGGATAGAAGAGCATACACACATAACTCCCTATTTACTCAGACAAGTTTAGACTAAATAAATAATAAAAACACCTTACAAAAAATTTGAAGTGTATTCAAATTTTTAGCACTAAACAAAATGTGTGGTGGTGTTCTTTTAGCCCCTTGGATTCAAGTTGTAAACTTTGAAAGAATAATCAAAACATTTAACACAAACATGAAAATTTTCCTCTTTAAATCTAAAGTGAAAATGCCTAATTCTTTTTAGAAAATCCAAAAAGAAGTGTGAAAGTACTAGAAAAGCTTGTTTTAACACTTGCTCAAGTAAATCTTGCAATAAAATGGTTAACACTTCTTTTAGCTTTAGAGTATTTTTTCAAGTGAAATAAATAACTTTACAAATTGAGTTTTTGTGTTGGTTCAGGGTACATAATTGAGTTGGGTTGGGTTAGGTTGGCAGTCAAGTTGGGTTAGCATCTGAGTCGAGTTGGAAGTCAAGTCGAATTGGTAGTTGAGTCGAGTTGGCAATCAGGTTGGCAATCAAGTTGGGTTGGTAGCTGAGTCAAGTTAGCAAATAGGTTGGGTTGGTATCCCAATCAGGTTGGAAGCCGAGTCAAGTTGCATAGTCGAGTCAGGTTACACAATCTTGAAAACAAAATTATGATTTAAAAAAAAAGTTTTTTGTTCAAAATTTCACCTTCTTTACTTACACACTCCAAGATCCTATAAGGAAGTGGTTCGTAGGTTGTTTTTAGGTGATTTTTGATCAAATTTGTGGGATGTGGTCCCATAGAACATGCTATTATGTGAACATAGGATTGCAATAGGGGGAGATTAGCATGTTAGTGAATGAAATCAAATTCAAACAAAGAACACACTAAGCTAACACCCTAAGCCTATCTCAAGGGGGGAGCATATTGACAAAACCAAATAAAAAACATAACTAGAATGAAAAGATAAAAAAATCCTTCACCTTCCTTGGATGCTCTAAATAGCTTGTTAAAGTGGCTTGCTCGACTTGTGCTCAATGAGTCTTCATCAAAGGAGTTTTTTCTATCTCTTCTTCTCCTTGGAACCTTTATGATGGGTTTAGATTTGGCTTTGGATTAGATCAATAATTTAGTATTATAACACTAATTTCAATGGTTTTTATAATTATTTGTGCATTATAAATTTACACCAAGATAGCTTTAAATTATGGTTGTGAGGCCTCCTATTTATAGATTTTTCAAAAGGGATTGGATCAACCATGACCATCTATTTTATTATGAAGATGTATGGCCATGAATTAATCTAATTATGCAAATAAAGTCCATAAATACCCTCATCATGATTTGAGAATAAGGGGCATTTATGAGGTATGGGAGGCATTGATGAGGCATGGGAAGGCTTAATCTTGATATTTTATTCATTTATGGATTGTGGATGCCACCCCATAGAAATGCTGTCATTTGATGATGTAGTTGTTCAATATCAATTTACAAAAAGAAATATTCAACAAGTTACATGAAAAATTAACTTAAGCTCTTGATTTAGATTAATTAGCCTTAAACATGATTTGTCAATTTTGGTGCAAATCTTGGCAATTGGTGCATAAATTAATCAAATTGGTCAGAATGTCATATTATTGGCTCAAAATTTCACTGGATTGAAATTGGAAGGCAATATTAGATGCATTGGATCCATTATCCCATTTAAGATGTTATCAATACAAAATAACAAAGGCACATATCTTATACAATAAATTTGATAAAAAAGAGCAATCTAGAGTACCTAAGTGTGAAAATATCATTTTGACTTGAAATGTTCTGATCAAAGTTGGTTGCTTCATAAGTTACATAGTGATACTCTAGCCAAAATTAGCAATTGAATATATTGATTTCAACTCATTTAATGTATTTTAGTGTTTTTAGGCCAAATTGTGCATTTTGGTATAAATTGGTCAAAACCCTAGTTGGAAGTTATCGATGGCAAGTTTTAGGTGTCTATAGTGGCATACTCATTGGTGTTTTTTTTCTTATGTAAGTTTATGTTAAGTCTAAAATCAATCAATCAAAATTTTAGATGAATTTTATTTAAATCAAAAGTGGAAAAATTATTATTTTTTAACTATAGAAAACTTGATTTTTACCTAAAACTTACTTGAAGAATCACATTTACTTCTATTGGGAGCAAATTGTAAAGCCAA
Organism: Torreya grandis; assembly: GCA_037957365.1. Classification (NCBI taxonomy): domain Eukaryota; kingdom Viridiplantae; phylum Streptophyta; class Pinopsida; order Cupressales; family Taxaceae; genus Torreya; species Torreya grandis. Next base: position 1,270,424 of record JARHVA010003903.1, on the reverse strand, counting down.
AACTCTTGAAAATTTATCACATTGTCTAATTTTTTATCCTCGTCTACACAATTTATTTTTGTAAACAGAGCTATATAATTCAACATTTAATTATTTTTGTATTTTTTAAGTAATTTGGTAAAAGTTGGAAACTTTAATATATCATAAATTGTAAAGAATTTTTTGTTGAAAATTGGTAACTTTGTTCAATTTTAAGTTAAACTCAATTTCCAAAAATAATATTTGTGAAAGTCATTATAATTTTTTTGTTTTAATTATTTTCATAAAAAACTAAGTAAAAATGGCTAGTTTACGATATTTATATTGTTAAATTCTCAAAAATTGAATGATTAAAAAATTTAGCGTATGAAGTCATAGGATACTTACAGTTAGTGAGTATTAGAACATTGATCAGATTGTCCTCGATAAATAATCTAGACTAGTTGATCAACCATATGACTATGATAAGTGTCATCACGAGGAATTGATACTTATAAAACTATCTGTAGCAAATAATTTGATTCCAAAAGTTAGAAATGCTAATAATGTATGAAAATTATAGAAACATCTTATGAAAAAATATTAGGGCTTTGAGGTTGATAGAATTTTATACTTGATTTTTTTAATTTTTCATTAAGATGTAAGATGCCAGATCTATTTCTGATTATTTATTCTAGTTGAATGACATTTGTGATCAATTGAGGGTAGTGGAAAAACATGTAGATGAGTAAAACCTTATTACTCTAGATATGCAGAATTTACCATCTTTATTTGTTTCTTTTATAGAGTCATTAGACATGATTGTAGAGACACAGACATTGGACTTTGACTAGTTGTCCACTCTTTTCATATAGGAGGAAAGGTAGTAGGAAAAATCTATTATTCAACATCAAAGTATATAGAAAGTACACTCATCACATGGTCACAAAACAAAGTTACTTCTAAATCTAAATATAATTTTTTTATTATAATAAACCTGGTCATGTGAATAAATATTGTCGTAAGCGATAAACAGGATTTGGAAAATCATAGAAATAAGTCACAAACTACAAATGTGGATGAAGAATATGAAAAAAATTTAGCAGGTGAGTGTGCAATTGTGATGATACAAGAAAAATCAACAGAGTCAAAAATATGGTATTTTGACTCAGGTGCATCAAGATGTGCCACAAAGACTTAGTATGCAACCTTTATAGAAGATGATAGTTGCAATGAATCAATTTTCTTAGTGTATGGTTGGGTTCATTATATGAAAGGATATGATGATGTTCATATTTCTTAGAATTTTTTTAGTTACACTTTTCAAAATGTTTAATTTGTTTTTGATATGAACAAAAATCTCCTTTCTATAAGTGAAATAACTATGAATCCTAAATTTTATGTGGAGTTTAACGGAAACAAATGCATGGTTAGTAATTTTAATACAAAGAAAGTAATTGCTATTGGTATTGGTAACAATGAATCATATAAGTTGATTGATCCCAAAATAGTAAGAGAACATGCAATAGCAGTGGTTGAAACCACTAGTAAGGTATGACATAAGAGTTATGGTCATCTTAGTTATGAGAATTTGTATACATTAAGTCAAACTAACATGGTGAATGGAATGCCTTCTATTCAAAATAGCCATAATGTGTGTTTAGTATGTCAAATAGATAATCCAATTTACACTTTATTTGACATTGGTAAGGAACAAAGAGCTAAGCCTCCATTAGATTTGGTACATGTGGTTTTGTATGGTCTAATGCAAATATCTTCAACATCAGGAGCTTTGTATTACTTATTTACTATAGATGACTTTCCTAGGAAAATGTGGGTTTGTTTTTTGCATATAAAGTCAAGATATTTCTCTAAATTTGTTTCTTGGAAAGTTATGGTAAAGAAATAGAGAGGAAAATATGTAAAAGCTCTTAGATTAGTTAATAGGGATGAATTTGTCTTTGAGAAATTTATGGAATTTTTCAAGAACTAAGGTATAACTAATAAATATTATACACTGTAAAATGACATCATGGTAAGGTAGAACATGATAGTGATGGAGATGGTATGGTGTATGGTGGATAGAAAGAATGTACCATATCAGTACTGAGAAAAAGCTATGAATACAATTGTGTACACTCTCAATAGAAATACCACATAAACCTTGTAGAATATAACTCAATAGAAGCATGGTTATGGAAAACACCGGATGTAAGTAATTTTTATTGATCTATTGATTCTATATTGAGTAAAGTATTCATGTTTGTTGGTTATTGTGAGCAAGGAGATACATAAAGATTACTATATATCTCTACATATAGAATTATGGTTAGTTAAGATGTTGATGTAGATGAGAAGATATCATTATTTTCTAATAATGATCAATCTACTAATATTAATGTATTTGTACATATTGATGATGTTTCTAAAATAAGCTATGGTACTAAATTTGATCAAGGTTCAAAAATGAAAATACCATAAGCATCAAAATTTAGTTGTGACAAGAGTGTTTATCACTCTTCAAAATCATCTCAAGAAGAACATAAAATGCCTAAGAGGTACCATACCACAATGAAAGATGTAAGGAAAGATAAATTGCCTTACTTATTGGAAGTGTGATTTAAAAGGTTAGGAAAATAGGATATGCAAGGTGAAGAGCAAGTAAATTTTTATCTTGCTATTGTTTCACATGTATTGAAACCCAACACAAGTTCAAAGAGCAAAGTTAAACCAAAATGGAAATTTTGCATGAAGGTTGGTAAAAGAGGAAGATGCATTTATAAAAAGCACAAGAGTGTTGTAAATAGTAAATGCTATGAAATTATTCAACAATGAAAAGTTGTAGGTGTTGTGTTTTCAACAACTCAACATAGAAATATCTCTTAGGATATATGTTATGTTGTTTAGTGTTGATGTATTTTATAAGATTTTTTTTAGACTTGATCACTCTAACAAATAGGGAAAGAATAACAAATCCAAGACATGACAATAATTCAAGGAATAATACAATCTATCAAACCTAATATTACTTGGTGGTTGTAACAAATCATTACTCATGCACTCTGGTAAACTAGATTGACAACAATAGGGACATTTGAATACATCACTTGAAAGGAAACATCACTACACCCTGGTTGAGTTCATGTATGAAATTACTCATTTTTTGTAATAATGACTATTTCATATAATTTAATCATTAAGAGAGGGTGTTAGATTAATTAGGTAATAGTATATAATATGTAACATTTAGTTACATAAAGCTATTTACTTTGGTAAATGAATGGTTAGACTTAGTGGTTACCTACATAGCTATTCTTTGTTACTCTTGTTAGAGGCTATTTTTGTTCCTTTGTTATAGTTAGTTGGACGTAGGATTATTGAAGTTCACGTGCATTTTATTTGAGAGAAAGTTCTCAATGATGATATTGATTTTTAGTTTGTACTACAAATGAACATGTGATAAATATATTCATAAAATTACTTTGTGCTACGATTTTTTGTCAGTTTCATGTAATGATGGGTCTCTTGAAGTTGCAATTGAAGGGGAGTATGCATGACAATGTCACTTCCTAATGGCCATGTGTTTCTTTCTTCTTCTCTTTACTTATTCTCATTATAAATCATTTTAATATATCATGTTATGTTATTTTAGTAAACTTCATGAGGAAGTTTTACTTTTGTACCCAATACATAAAATTATACTTTGTAATTGAGGTTGTTATGTTATAAAAGGCTCCAATTATGCTTGGTTGATTATTCATGAGAAATTGTGAGATGTACTCTCACAATCATCTTATCCTAAACTTACTTTTATTACTTTATGGATTATAATTCTTTTTATTTCATAAAAGTGATTTTGACATGATGAATATTTTGAAATCATTCAATTTTTTACATGCTTCATAAAATTATTATAGTTGAGTCATGGAGTATAATTATTTTATTAAGGTGACTATGGAATGTAGCCACACTTATCATTAAGGGCAAGTGTTGGAACATTGAATGTCTAAATTGTTCCACTTATAGACCCTTAACACACATAAGTATTAATTAAATAATAATGTTTTATTATTTATTAACACAGGTTGAAAAATTTGTTAAAATAAAAAATAAAACATATTTATTTATTTATTACTGTTGGTTTAAATTGTTCTCAGGGAGAGGTTGGACCCTTTGGTTACAAGGGTCCACCTTCCACCCATTATAAATAGACATTATACCTTTGGTAATTGTCACTCACTCACACACATTATATGGTGTGATAAACATTAGTGAGAATATTGTAATATTTGTGTATGAAAAATATTATTCAAAGGGTTATGTGAAGAAATTACGGAGAAGAAGTGAGCTTGGAAGGAGTTTTATTGGGTACCAAGTTTCTTTTAGATGAATAATCACTGTGGATTTTTCACATCATTTTGAAGGTTTTTACACCTATATTTGTGTTGTGTAATTTATTATATATCTTTGATAATTAATTTTGTATCTAGATCTATTTATTACATTCCAAATTATATCGGATTCTTTAATTGAAGGACATAAGGAGTCCTATAAAAAGACACATAATTCCTATATATAGTTAAACAAATTTTGGAGTGTGAAGTACGGATGGAGATTTTTGTTGCGCCAAGTACTGTAGATCATCATATTACTTCCTTAATTCATTCATTAAGTGGATCTCATATAGGATTATACATCATTGGTATCAAAGAAAGGGACATGATTGATTAACATGTTTTTGGTTAGAGAAGAAGAAGACTCTAGTTGTAAATCCTATCAATGAGGAAATGCATCATGTTTCGATTGAATCTATAGGTGATGACATAACATATGATGAGCTTAAGGATCAACTGAATAAAGTCACCTTAATGCACAATGGAGTCATGACCTTTTTTGGCAAAAAAACTCATCTCACACAGGAATTTTGTAGTCGATTATATTATAAAATATGGTTCATAAAATAAATTGATTATGAAGAGCCTTGTCAAAAAAATTCACCTACCAATGGAGTTATATCCTCATTTGCATCCACTTGGATGGAATGCTATTTCTTCATCCACACATATCATGCACACTTGCACAATCTCATTTGTGTTTGGATCTAGATTTGTGGACAAGGTCACTTATGATATGACCTCCATGGATTGGTGTGGTTTACTACTCAGTTTACCCTATTAAAATGATATGAAAGCCCACTATGATGCATTCAAAAAAAATTATGCACTACAAAAAGATGATAAAAATTACTTACTCAATTGAAATATGCAAACAAATAATGCACATAACAATCATGTACTAAGTTGAAAAGAAGCACATACTATAATAAATTTATAAAATGGATTGGTGTTCATACAACCACATTCAAAAATAATACATGTAATAATTTATTGTAACAATTCAACTATTTATCCATTAAGTCACTCAACTCCAACAATTCTTTGAGATCTCAACACAATTTCTCCAAGCATGCCAATCATTCATATGATTGATATGATTCCTAAATTACCCCTTGCACTTGACATAATATTTATAAAAAATTCTCATGTAGTGGAAAATATATTGGGATATTAATGGTAGATGTGTTGTCATTGATGTCAAGTGACATTAGTGATGACAAAGTGGTCTAAAAGGTCAAAGTGATAGAACATGGTGGTCTAATATACTTAGAGCAATGTGATACTTATAAGGGTGTGCATGGGTGTCTTAGGTGGATTTTGTATGGCTTAATAAAGCTTGGTTTGATGATGTTTGAATTTTTTCTGATGTGTTTCATGCTCAAGGGTTGAATTCATGTGGCCTTCATGAGGTATGCAGGTCAGTTTGTGCCTTGTAGGTTTTTTAGTCATATGGATTATATGCCATGGTATAGATATTAGTATGCTTTGAATATGAATTTTGGACATGTATATGATTATAAAAGGTTAGATATATGGTTTTAAAGAGGTGTCTAGTGGTCTACAAGATAGTTTGGCCATTGGCCTAATTGGCCTAGGTGGGCTTGTGAAGTCTTGTGAAGGGTCAAAGGGTGTTTTTAGGTTGGTGAAGATTGTATATAAATGGGAGATGATAAAAGAGGCGTGTTTAAGTTTATTGACCAATTCAGAGGTCAATATATGAGAGAAAAAGCTATAAATGATTTCATGTTCTTTAAAGGGTGCTTGAATGGTGCATTTTGAGCTCGAGAGGAAAGTTCTCACGTTCATTAGCTCATGTATAATTTTCATGGGGAGATAAACCTTTTGGATAAGTTGAGGAAGGTTCATAATAAGGTTTTAAAATAATTAGTTCAAGGATTAAGGTCCTATTCTTTATGAATGATTGCTAAGAAGCTAAATAGGGTTTTATGTGCAAAAACCCTAGTCTTAGACCTGATTGGAAAGATATTGATTTTAGGTGATAAAAAATATGGTGTATGGACAATATTATTTTTTTATGTTTTAAATTACCCCTCTAGGATTTTTAGGATGTGTTTATTTAATCTTGACTATTTATGGGTCCCACAAAAACGTGCTTCTTAACAATATTTTTGATATTGTGAGAGATTTAAGAAAGTAACTAGGTGAAAAAATGGGTGTGTGATGAATATTATAAATTTATTAAAACATTCATGGAAATTTTTAGGTATATTAATTTCTTTGTGTCAAATTTCTAGGTCCTCAAAGTTGTCTAGTCAATATGAAGGAAAGGGTGCCATGAGTGAAAAAGGCCAGTCAGAGTGAAAATAGGAATTGGAAGGCCTAATAAATGAATAGGGATGATTACAATGGATTGGGTTAATTTTTGAGACCTATTAATCATGTTATATTAATTGGTAAGTGTTGATGATGCTCATACACAGGTGAAATAGTGCTTTCAAAGTGACTTATTTGAGTAATGAAGGCAATGAGATAGTGATTTGAGGAATTGGTCTATTAGACCAATAAATGATGATAGAAAAATAGAAATATATAATTGAGAGTGATTTTTAGATAACATATAATATATTAATATAGATTATATGTTATTAAAGTGTTCTTTCAAGTGCTAGAAAAGAACATCTACATGACTGTAATGTCAGAAGCTATAGGTAGTCTAAGTGGTCAGTTTGAAGGAGTAAGTTGGAAGTTGTTTGAGAAAAGTTGAATAAAAAAATAAGTATGAAGATGTTATAAAATTATAAAATATTTATCATAAGGTATTATAAATCCTTTTTCATAAATCAAGTTTGGAGAGTTAAAAATACTTGACTATAATTTGACTGTGTTTTTACTAGAATTGAGTGAGCCTATGACAGTGGTATTTTTGGATGCTTGGAGCCTATTTAATGAATCCAAATGGTTTTTGTGATGTTTATTAGGTCATGGAGTATAAATTAATGTGATTTATTCATATGGTTATGTGTAATAATTGAGCTTACACTTTAGATGTGTGAGACAGTGTTTTTAGTGTGTGAAGACCTAATTAGCGAGTAGTCTAAAAGGCTTGGTTTAAGGTGTGAGTTGGAATTATAGATGTTATGGACCAATGTGTGAGTAATAAAGTGTTAATTTGAGACATGTTTGATATGTTCTATCCATTATTTAATGTTGAAGGTGGACCAAGGAGTCCAAGGTGTAATGTGTTGGTTTGTAGGCCGAATTCATTTAGGTCTCTATTAGGCCTATTTGTTGTTTTGGGTCTTAAGGGAAATGACCAACCTAAGGAGTGTATGGATATTAAATATAAAGTGTATGAGGATATATTTAAAATATATATCAAGCATGGAAAGCATCTTGGCTGACCAAGATGGTTTATATGAGAGTATGGTATATATACTAGGCCCAATTAGTCTATTTGAATGTGAGGTGTGTGGACAAAAGCAAAGGAAAGAGTTCAATAAAGGAGTAGAGATAGGTTATTGAGGACCATAAAAGGGTAAAGAGTATCAGTACTTTTTTTTTATCAGGTTCATGAGCTAACAAGTCATTAGACCTAACATTATAAAGGGTGACTTGGTTGAGTGAATGAATTAGGAGTGCCTACCTGGCGAAGAGAAGCATGTTTGAAGGTGTTAGAGCAAGAGAAGGTCATCATCAGATGTAGAAGACATTAGAGTAGTGGTGGACATCATAGCTGAGGTGGTTGAGTGGGTTATTAATCACCTATGGGGGTGTATCCTCCTTACTATTTTGAGCTAGCTAAAGATCTAGTAGGTATTGGAATAAATTGAGGGGTGGGTGCTCTTTGATCAGTTGATGCTAGTCTAAGAGTCTCATGTTTGTGATATTTTTATAGGAATATAGTCCATTGATTTTTAGGATTAAGAGTGGGTTTTCTCCCCCTAGAGGGTTTCCCACATAAATGATGTATTGATGTGCTTCTCATGTTCATGCTTTGTATGTGATCTCTTTCTCTTGATGCTTGTCCAAGTGCTTATACTTTGTGATGATGAATCATGAATGAATGATAAGTGAAATAAAAGAAAATTAGATAAATAATTCACCCCCTATCAGTCATCTTGTACCTCTAAAAATTGGTATTAGATATATATATTTGAATGAGGCTTAACAACCTACAGGTGATCCTTAGAACCTTGGAGGTGATCTTGTGAGTAGCTTGGTGATTGGTATAAGCCTAGTGATCTTGTTGTTAGAATTGGTGATGATCAGCATACTAGCCTAGTTGATGTCATCGTTCTTCATGTTTTTTGAGTTGTGCTTTCAATATTGATGAATTTTTAAGGTTGCTTTAAGATGGAGAAGGATTTCAAGGTAGGGATTGCTCTTTGCTCAAGCCAAGGTGAGTTGTTTGTTGTTACGCGTGGTTCTTCAAGCATGAGGGTTTGTTAAATAAGGCATATGGAAATGAATAAGGACTATGTGGAAGTTAAGTCCAAAATTAGACCTAAATTAATATTTTAAAGTTGCATAGAGATGAGTTGACATTTGGTTCTTAAGGGTTAGGCCTAATTGTGCAATTGGAGCCTAATAAGTGTTGACCAATTTTTGCCCCCTGGCAAAATTGTGGTCAACTTCTTCTCTAGATTTTTGAAGCCAGTCACTTTCAAGTTGTGAGATCATCTTCAAGTTCATGCTCAGTTCATGCCTGGTTCATTGGTTCAGCTTGGTTCATCTCAGTTCATCACTTGGTTCAAGGACGGTCTGGGTTCAACGGAAAGTTCAATGCTAAGTTCAACAGTTTCATTCAAGGGGCTGCCCTTGGTCGAAGGCATAGTCAAAGTCAAAGTGCCCTTTGGAGGGCGGGTAGACACTTCAAATATTTCAAAGGATTCAGGCTGCTATAAATGCAAAGGCCAACAAGGGATCTGATATGATGCCACATGGGCCCGATGATGTCGTAGTGGCCATCAAATTTAATATAATGAAATGTCCATTAATGTTTAAAAGCATGATGGCCATAGAAGTGTCAATTTTAACAGAATAGAATAGCTGTTTGCCTTCAAACAAAAAGTGCAAAACCATGGAAAAGAAGGAGCCAAAATGTAGCGATCTATTTAAGTGTTCACCCCTGGAGGCTGACAAGCTAGAAGAGACAAAACTGAGAAAAGACAAATGACAAAGTGACAAAGCAAGGAGGAATGACATGGCACAGAAGTGACATGGCAGTCCAAGTGGTAAAGTGCATAGCTCTCTTGGAGGTGTGTGGACGAGCTGGGTTTAGACAGGTCCACCACACGTTGGCTGAGGAATCTCATTTGGGACTCCAACTCTGCAATTCTCCTGGCCATACATTCTTGAAGGATCCTTTCTTGGAGATCACCAGCATTATCCTCTTCAAAACTCTGAGCTGGTTCCTGCCATTCCTTCCTCTAACTTGGAATATGCACATCATGCTGAAAGACTTGGGCAAGTTGAGGGATGCAAGGAAGAGACTGTTGATGCACTGGAAGAGCCTCAAGAAGAGGGACATGCTGGTTGGTGGTACTCCCCCCAATGGAAGATTCACAATATAAAGGATTGGGAAGATCGATCTCCATGGGGGGTTACTCTGATGCCTTTTGATGTTGGAAAGCCAGGCACACGAGATTAAGAGCAGATGCATCAGATGAGCTGGAGTGAGCAAGTGCAATGTGATAGAATGGATTTGGTGAAAAAGATGAGGCTTTTTTCAGAATAGGAGGGGTCACACAAGGCTGACTGCCTTGAATAAATGGATTTCTACATTTTGCTACCTCTTCCTTCATGGATTGTAAAGCCTATGCTTGCCTAAAAAAGCACTCCTCTTTATACATCAACTCTTGTTGATATCTGTACTGCTCCTCCTCTCTGTTGATCTCCATTATCTACCTCTCAAACTCCAACGCCATTTCCCTTATCGTTGTAGGGCAACTAGGAGAGCTACTTGAGGGGATGCCATAAAGAGGCTGAGTCTGATCATGGTAATATGAAGGAATACAAGGCCCATGATTTTGTGTAAAGGGATTATACATAAATAATTAGATTTCTAATGGCATCAAGCTGCTTAACCAGTAGATTCAACTTGAAGTCGCCATTGGTGTTGATGCAAAAGCCTCCAAAGGCTAGTCGGTTGAAGAACACACCAAAATTCTTCAACTCTTTGGACAAAACCTATCCCAGTTGGTCCCACCGAGCGTGCCAAAACTATTGACATTGGAAAGTGCACCTGGGGCAAGGAAGCCTAGCTCCTACCTTCTCCTCGCAACATGGAAACTCTCCTCTCACCTATGGGACCAGCGAAGCTGGAAGAGAGAGTCTCTAGATAAGGGCTAACTCCCTTTGATGCATCATGTTGTTTCTAGCAAAAGTTAATAGGTATATATAAAATATAGGGGGGATGAAGAGGGAGAAGAAATGCATAGAAAACAAACTACCTACTCTAAAAGAGGCGATGCACCAAAATAAAGGTTGACCTTCACACATCCACTCTCAGAATCAGACAAATGCATACATAGACTACGCACTTGGCAGAAGGACCAGGCTGCAAGAAACTAGCAGGGAGGCTTCAATGGAAAATCTAGAACAGAGATCACCCAAGGTGCTGTGAAACACACCTACACTATTTTCCATTTGTGCCATTTGGGGACTGTCAGGCAATAAATCACCTGCACTTTGCCACTTGGACTGCCATGTCACTTCTGTGCCATGCCATTCCTCCTTGCTTTGTCACTTTGTCATTTGTCTTTTCTCAATTTTGTCTCTTCTGGCTTGTCAACCACCAGGGGTGAACACTTAAATGGATCACTGCATTTTGGCTCCTTCTTTTCCATGGTTTTGTGCTTTTTGTTTAAAGGAAAATGGCTATTATATTCTGGTAAAATTGACGCTTTTGCAGCCATCATGCTTTTAAACATTAACAGACATTTCATTCTATTAAATTTGACGGCCACTGTGACATCATCGGGCCCATGTGGCATCATATCAAATCCCTTGTCGGCCTTCACATTTGTAGCAGCCCGAATCCTTTGAAATATTTGAAGTGTTCACCCGCCCTCCAAAGGGAATTTTGACTTTGACTGTGCCTTCGACCAAGGGCAGCCCCTTGAACCAAACCGTTGAACTTAGCATTGAACTTTCCATTGAACCTGGACCATCCTTGAACCAAGTGATGAACTGAGATGAACCAGGCTGAACCAATGAACTAGTGTTGAACTGAGCATGAACTTGAAGATGAGCTCACAACCTAAAAGTGACCTGCTTCGAAAAGCCAGAGAAGAAGTTGACCACAATTTTGCCAGGGGGCAAAAATTGGTCAATAGATTGGCGACTCACAGGGGAAGCATGCCTGCTATGCTTAGAACCCAGTTGATTTAAAATCCATTGGGCACAGAGTCAGGTGCAGCCATGAAATAATTAACAATAGCCCAAAAGATCGAGAATCAAACATGAAGCCTTTTACCCCACATGCGAAGGGAAACACACAAGGCTAAAAACACTACCTGTCTAAAATGCACTTAGGGAAAGTAGGAAAGAAACTGAAAACAAACTACTCTATATAGCTAACCAGGAATAATTGCCTCCCTCATGGATCGAAAGGAAAATTTCTTAAGTCTCCTTTCTAGAAAGAAGACTTATGGTGGTAGGCAAGTAGCTGAATGAAGAAGAGAGTTGGTGACCTGCTCTTTTTACCTGTCACCTGCATTGGTTAGAATTCGAGTGGATCAAAATCAAACATGCCTTTGACATATATGTAATCTATTTGTCCTTGGAAGCTTGTCGAATGTTGGTCCTTCGAATTGGTGCTCTTCACCAATAAATCTGTGGCTGCTAGCTCATCATTGTTAGCCCTTTGATATGTATAGCTCCTCTGCAGTGTGTCATGGTCTGACCCATTTCCTTCTACTTCATTGAAAACTCTGTCAGACTCATCCTCTGCTTCCTCTTGGCCTTCTTTAAGAAGGGTGACTGTGGTGATGTCTGAAATGGACTCATAAAATGACTACTCATCCCACAAAACATCACCTCTTTCTTCAAAAATCTCTTCTTCAAGGCGTTCCTCTAGGAAAATAGACCTCTCCTTTTCTTCCTCCAACTCAGGCTCTTCAGTGTAGTCATCCTCATCATCAAAATAGTGAGGAAGTTCATCAAATAAAGGGGAAGAGAGCTCACCATGCATTTGTTCCTCCTCGTATTGCTAGAACATCTACATATGTGCAAGACCTGCATCTTCTCCACTACTGATGGTGTCTTCACAAGGAGCATCAATGATGATTTATTCTTTGTCATCGCTCATGACAGCCTCTTGAAGGACTATAGATTGGATCTTTTGCTCCTCACTTGCCTCCTACAGAATAGGTTCCTCCTCGAGAAGGGGTGAAGTGGAGAAAACATGTGGAAGAGGAGGCAGTCCTTGAGCTAGAATCGAATGATTCTCCTCCTTCCACTTGGTCAACACTTCATCAATATCAGGTGTGGCCTGATAGCTCTCTTGGAGGTGTGTGGATGCTCTGGGTTTAGATAGGTCCACCACATGTTGGTTGAGGAATCTCATTTGGGACTTCAACTCTGCAATTCTCCTGGCCATATGTTCTTGAAGGAGCCTTTCTTGGAGATCACCAGCATTATCCTCTTCAAAGCTCTGAGCTGGTTCTTGGCATTCCTTCCTCCAACTTGGAATATGCACATCATGCTGAAAGACTTGGGGAAGTTGAGGGATGTAAGGAAGAGACTGTTGATGCACTAGAAGAGTCTCGAGAAGAGGGACATGTTGGTTGGTGGTACTCCCCCCAATGGAAGATTCACAATATAAAGGACTAGGAAGATCGATCTCCATGGGGGGTTGCTCTGATGCCTTTTGATGTTGGAAAGCCAGGCACACGGGATTGAGAGCAAATTCATCAAATGAGCTAGAGTGAGCAAGTGCAATGTGATAGAAAGGATTTGGTGCAAAAGAGGGGGCTTTTTTTAAAATAGGAGGGGTCACACAAGGCTGACTACCTTAAATAAATGGATTTCTACATTTTGCTACCTCTTCCTTCATGGATTGCGAAGCCTGTGCTTGCCTAAACAAACACTCCTCTCTATACATTAGCTCCTACTGATATCTATACTACTCCTCCTCTTTGTTGATCTCCATTATCTGCCTCTCAAACTCCAATGCCATTTCCCTTATCATTGTAGGGCAACTAGGAGAGCTGCTTGAGGGGATGCCATAAAGAGGCTGAGTTTGATCATGGTAATATGAAGGAATACAAGGCCCATGATTTTGTGTAAAGGGATTATACATAAAGAAAGTAGATTTCTGATGGCACCAAGCTACTTAACCAGTAGATTCAACTCGGAGTCACCATTGGTGTTGATGAAAAAGCCTCCAAAGGCTAGTCGGTTGAAGAACACACCAAAAATTCTTCAACTCTTTAGACAAAACCTATCCCAGTTGGTCCCACTGGGCGTGCCAAAACTGTTGACATTGGAAAGTTCACCCGAGGCAAGGAGGCCTAGCTCCTACCTTCTCCTCGCAACATGGAAACTCTCCTCTCGCTTGTGGGACCGACGAAGCTGGAGGAGAGAGTCTCTAGATAAGGGCTAGCTCCCTTTGATGCATCGTGTTGTTTCCAGCAAAAGTTAACAGGTATATATATAATATAGGGGGGATGAAAAGGGAGAAGAAATGCATAGAAAACAAACTACCTACTCTAAAAGAGGTGATGCACCAAAATAAAGGTTGACCTTCACACATCCACTCTCAGAATTAGACAAATACATACATACACTATGCACTTAGCAGAAGGACCAGGCTGCAAGAAACTAGCAGGGAGGCTTCAAATGGAAAATCCAAAATAGAGATCACCCAAGGTGCTGTGAAACACACACTTATGAAGTAATTTCTTCTGCTCCTTCACTCCCAAATACTGCTCTTCTCTTGTCAGCTGCAACAATGGTGCCTTATAGACAGCAGGTCTGTTGGTGTTGAACCTATGAGAGCATCAAAAGACAATGACTGGACACAAGTAAACATTCAACTCATACACAAAAATGTCTATCCAAAATGGAGGTAAAAAACTGCATTTGTATTGATCCAGGTGAAATTTTTGCAGAGCTGCGCCCTTTACAAAATGTGGAAGATGATTACAAAAATGACCAAGTTCACAATATATAGGAGAAGCAAGGAGGCCATTTGGTGCTCCTGCTCTTACAAGTGGCATACATGTCCCTTCATGAAAAGAAACAAGTCGCTCAAAATATTAATGAGCTGTTTATTTGTCTACTCAAAATCTACATTTCTTGCTTGGGTGACTTACACGGTTTGCCTTCCAATTTAATGCAAATGGAGAAACTGGTTGTTATTCCTCTAGCTGCTTGCATGCCAAATGATCAATTTGGGGGCACAACTTCACCTACTGGAATCACTTCTTCAATCTATGCCATTTGGACTTAACTGCTCACTCATTCTTTACTTATCGCTCTGTCCAATTGTTCTTTACGCCATCAGGTAGTAAATGCCTTCTATTTATGCTACTTGGATCACTCAACTACTCCCTACTCTGTCATCTTTGCTTGCCACTTGGAATTTGTCCCCTTTTAAAAATGCATAGTCTACACTATTTACCATTTGTGCCATTTGGGGACTGTCAGGCAATAAATCGCCTACACTTTGCCACTTGGACTACCATGTCACTTTTGCGCCATGTCATTCCTCCTTGCTTTGTCACTTTGTCATTTGTCTTTTTTTAGTTTTGTCTCTTCTGGCTTGTTCGCCTCTAGGGGCAAACACTTAAAAGGCTTCATGTTTGATTCTTGATCTTTCAGGCTATTGTTAATTATTTCATGGCTGCACTTGACTTCGTGCCCAACGGATTTTAAGGCAACTAGGTTCTAAGCATAGCAGGCATGCATCCCCTATGAGTTGCTAATCTGTTGACCAATTTCTGCCCCCTGGCAAAATTGTGGTCAAATTCTTCTCTGGCTTTTCGAAGCCAGTCACTTTTGGGTTGCGAGCTTATCTTCAAGTTCATGCTTAGTTCAAGCCTTGTTCATTGGTTCAGCCTGGTTCATCTCAGTTCATCACTTGGTTCAAGGATGGTCCAGGTTCAACGAAAAGTTCAATGCTAAGTTCAACAGTCTGGTTCAAGGGGCTGCCCTTGGCCGAAGGCACAGTTAAAGTCAAAGTGCCCTTTGGAGGGTGGGGGGACACTTCAAATATTTCAAAGGATTCGGGCTGCTACAAATGTGAAGGATGACAAGGGATCTGATATGATGCCACATGGGCCTGATGACGTCACAGTGGCAGTCAAATTTAATAGAATGAAATGTTTGTTAATGTTTAAAAGCATGACAGCCGCAGAAGCATCAATTTTAACAAAATAGAATAGCCGTTTGCCTTCAAACAAAAAGTGCAAAACCATGGAAAAGAAGGAGCCAAAATGCAGCGATCCGTTTAAGTGTTCACCCCTGGAGGCTGACAAGCTAGAAGAGACAAAATTGAGAAAAGACAAATGACAAAGTGACAAAGCAAGGAGGAATGACATGGCACAGAAGTGACATGGCAGTCCAAGTGGCAAAGTGCAGGTGATTTATTGCTTAATAGTCCCCAAATGGTGCAAACAACAAACAATGTAGACCGCACATTTTTAAAAGGGGACAAATTCCAAGTGGCAAGCAAAGATGATAGGGCAAGGAGCAATTGAGTGATCCAAGTAGCATAAATAGAAGGCATTTACTGCTTGATGGCGTAAAGAACAATTGGATAGAGCGATAAGTAAAGAATGAGTGAGTAGTTAAGTCCAAATGGCATAGATTGAAGAAGTGATTCTAGTAGGTGAAGTTGTGCCCGCAAATTGATCATTTGGCACGCAAGCAGCTAGGGGAACAACAACCAGTTTCTCCATTTGCATTAAATTGGAAGGCAAACCGTGTAAGTCACCCAAGCAAGAAATGTAGATTTTGAGTAGACAAATGAACAGCTCATTTATATTTTGAGTGACTTGTTTCTTATCATGAAGGGACACGTATGCCACTTGTAAGAGTAGGAGCGCTAATTGGCCTCCTTACTTCTCTTATATATTGCGAACTTGGTCATTTTTGTAATCATCTTCCACATTTTGTAAAGGGCACAGCTCTGCAAAAATTTCACCTGGATCAATACAAATGCAATTTTTTTACCTCCATTTTGGATAGACATTTTTTGTGTATGCATTAAATGTTTGCTTGTGTCCAGTCATTGTCTTTTGATGCTCTCACAGGTTCAACACCAACAAACCTGTTGTCTATAAGGTGCCATTGTTGTAGCTAACAAGAGAAGAGCAGCATTTGGGAGTGAAGGAGTAGAATAAATTACTTCATAAGTGTGTGTTTCACAGCACCTTGGGTGATCTTTGTTTTGGATTTTCCATTTGAAGACTCCCTACTAGTTTCTTGCAGCCTGGTCCTTCTACCAAGTGCGTAGTGTATGTATGCATTTGTCTGATTCTGAGAGTGGATGTGTGAAGGTCAACCTTTATTTTGGTGCATCGCCTCTTTTAGAGTAGGTAGTTTGTTTTCTATGCATTTCTTCTCCCTTTTCATCCCCCCTATATTATATATATACTTGTTAACTTTTGTTGGAAACAACATGATGCATCAAAGGGAGCTAGCCCTTATCTAGAGACTCTCTCCTCCAGCTTCGTCGGTCCCACAGGAGAGAGGAGAGTTTCCATGTTGTGAGGAGAAGGTAGGAGCTAGGCCTCCTTGCCCCAGGTTCAATCTCCAGCGTCAACAATAAGGCTCTTCAAGTGTTGATGAATGACTAATAGTATGGGTTTGAGGTCCTCATAAGGGATAATGGAGAATATCAAGCCTAAAGTTGTTGTGAGACTCTAAAAAAGTGTTTAGTGAGCTATTGATATTGTCAAGAGTTGTATAAGGATGAACTATTAGAGTATAATTCAAAGTTTTTGACTTATATAGATAATTGTTGGTGGCTTGGAGGAGTGTTTCCTACAAGAAGACTTCTTGAAGTGGATTGTCTTTTCTTTCTTGATAGTCTTGTGTTGCTTTACAATAATTTCTTGAAGCTTCAGATGTCTTTGAAGGGCATTCATGGCACTTGGTGGAGTTTTATATGCTTTGGTGGTCCTAAGGATGTTATGAAATTGTTCCTCAAATGAGATTTGGTGGTGCTCAGGTTGGCTTGTATAATCAAGGGTTTGAGTGCTTGATTGGTTTGCAAAACCAATGCTGTTTATGAAGATTAAATCTCTTTGGTGCTCAAGATTTCTCCTTTTGGTTTCAAGAGATGTATTTTCTTGGAGTATGGTTCTATAAAGGAATTATATAGCCACATAAGTGGTCATGTACTATAACATGACTTGAAGATTATTTACTTGAAGTAGATTGTTGTTTGGAGACTCCTTTGTGCTGTGTCTTGGTTTCCAGATCTAAATGTATGTTTTTAAATTATCTTTGTGGTCTTGTTAATTTTATTGGAGTGTCTTGAAGTTGGATCAAATTTATATTGATGAAGAATGTCCTATAACATATAATGATGCTTGTATCCTAGTTAAGAAGTATGCCTTGTTGGTTCCTAAGATTGAATGCTTTATTGATTAGATGCTTCTTGAGTTGCTAGATGACCTCAAAGGTCATGAAGTAGTATGAAGTAATTTTATATATGAGAAAGAAGGGATTGGAGGTCTCTTTATATGCTTCATGAGATATTCCTATAGGTGGTGAAGGAGGTGAGTTCTTCAGGAGGTATGCTTAGGTCTCCTAGTCCTAAAGTGCATTTTTGATCAATTTTTGATGCCTTGGTTAAATGGTGATTTGAAGGAGAAGGAACTAGTGGATTGTAAGAGGTCTTAAGGAATATTTTCATAAGTCACTCCTAAGTGGTTTGAGGTCTTGATGTGTTTAGATGTGTGTTTTATGGTCAAAAGTTTGAGTTGACCATTTTTGGCACTGTTGACTGCCTAGAAAGTGCCCAAGTTACTCATATGGTATTCTAAGGTGAACATAAGTTTAATAATTGGTGATTAAATTTGGTTTTTTCATGTCAATGGAGGAAAGATGGTTTGGAGATGCTTTTGAGGTACTTAGATGTGATTTTAACCTTTTAGTCAAGGTACCTACTGACGATAATGAACCTGTATGCATAGTTTGCTTGGTTTCAAGGGTCATCTAATGAATGAAGATGTGTCATGAGGAGTTTTATGCTTAGGAAGATTTTTACATGTGATTGAGACATGTTCCAAGTGGTTTCATAGGTTGATGAATGATTTTGTGCTAGGTGGAGCATTTTGAGTGGTCTCTGACTCTTCTTCTTAAGATCATGTGTTTGGAGGCTTAGAGGAAGTCATTGTTACCAAAGGTGTAGAGGATTGAAATTTGGCATTGAAGTGAATTTTTGTGGTCTCCAGGTGTGGTCTCTATCTTAGGGGTTAGCATTGATTGGAGGCTAACATTTTTACCAAGGTTTACTTTGAAGGCCTAGTCATTTAGGCATGATTGAAAAAGTGGTCATTATTTGGATTTGAGTTCTAAAAGATTCAAATAAGTCAAATGGGCCAAATGGGTTTTTTGAAAAAGTCTTACAATGGTCTGAAGGTGAGCATATTTCAAATTATTCAAGTTTTTGTCTTCTAAGAGACCTAATTGGCTAAAAGGCTAAAGAAGGAAGTATGCTAAGGAAGATGATTTGGAGGCTCATTATTGTCATGCATTAGGGGGCATGATATTGGACTTCAGATATGGAGTTTAATGGATTGAAGTGGTAATGGAAGAGATTTATGAGGTCTACAATGGCCAAATAGGGCTATAAGGGGTCTAAATAGGCCTAGTGAAGAAAATGAAGATTGTTGAAGAAAATTTCCAAAAGAGAATGGAATTTTTGGTTTTATATGAGTATGTTGGTCCACTCTAAGTGTGTTTTAGGTATGGTGGTGTTCTTGAAGTGCCTTTTGTGGTCTGTAGGGTGCCTTGAGGGTAATGATAAGTGAGTTTACATGATATTGTGATGACCTTATTATTGTTTGAGTTGATGGTAGTTGTTATTGGAGGTCCTGTAGGTGTGCATGGGTTGTGTAGACTAAGGGGGAGCCTTCAAAGTGGAGCAAGGTCCTAGGGGGAGCTATGTTGTCTTGCAAATTGCTGATAGGTCCAAGGATCTTGATGGTTTAAGAGTAGTTTTTGAGTGAGAGCATCTTCCAAGGGGGAGTTGTGCATATTTGAGGTTTGAATGGTCCATTTTCAAAATATTTCCTATAAGTGAGAATGTTTTCATGAGTTTACTATAACTCATTTGCTTGTTTTCTATGGTGCCTAGTATTGAAAAGAGTCCACTTTGTCATTTTGGTAAAGGGGGAGAGAGAAAAGGAGTGTTGTCATCGAAGGGGGAGATTATTGGGATATTGTATGGTAGATGTGTTGTCATTGATTTTAAGTGGCATTAGTGATGACAAAGTGGTTTAAAAGGTTAGAGTGATGGAACATGGTGGCCTAATATACTTAGAGCAATGTGATACTTGCAAGTGTGTGCATGGGTGTCCTAGGGGGATTTTGTATGGCTGAATGGAACTTGGTATGATGATGTTTGAATTATTATTGATGTGTTATATTCTCAAGGGTTGACTTTATGTGGCCTTCATGAGGTATGTAGGTTAGTTTGTGCCTTGTAGGCTTGATTATGCATGGTTGCCTATAGGTTTTTGATTCCTATGGCTTGTATGCCATGGTATGGAACTAAATATGCTAAGAATATGCATGTTGGACATGTATAATATTATTAGAGGTTAGATATATGGTTTTCAAGAGGTGGATATTGGTATGCAAGATAGTTTGGCCATTGGCCTAGTTGGCCTAGGTGGGCTTGTGAGGCCTTGTGAAGGGTCAAAAGGTGTTTAAAGATTGGTGAAGCTTGTCTTTGCATGGGAGATAATCAAAGAGGTGTGTTAATATTTATTGAACAATTTAGAGGTAAATATATGAGAGATAAATTTATAAGTGACTTCATGTTCTTTAGAGGGTGCTCAAATGGTATATTTTGAGCTCGAGAGGAAAGTTCTCACATTCATTAGTTCATGTAGACTTTATAGGGGGAGAATATTATTTTGGAGAAGTTGAGGAAGGTTCCTAATAAGGTTTTTAAATCATTATTTCATGGATTAAGTTCCTATTATTTATGAATTATTGCTAAGAAGGTAAGAAGGTTTTTATGTGCAAAAACCCTAGTCCTAGACCCAATTGGAAAGTTCTTCATTTTAGGTTGTAAAAAAGTTGGTGGATGGCTAGGATGATGATTTGAGGTTGTAGAGTATCCTCTAGGATTCTAAGGACGTGTTTATTTAATCTTGACTATTTGTGGGTCCCATAAAAAGTGCTTCTTAACAATGTTTTTGATATTGTGAGAGATTTCAAAAAGTAACTAGGTGAAAAAATGGGTGTGTGATGAATATTATAAATTTATTAAAACATTAATGGAAAGTTTTATGAAGATTAATTTCTCTGTGTCAATGTTCTAGGTCCTCAAAGTTGTCTAGTTGATATGAAGGAAAGGGTGCCATGAGTGAAAAAGATAAGTCAGCGTGAAAAGAGGAATTGGAAGGCCTAATCAGTGAATAGGGATGAGTCTAACAGATTGGGGTCAATTTTTGAGACCTATTACTCATGTTACCTTAAGTTTTAAGTTTTGATGATGCTCATACATAGGTGGAATAATGCTTTCAAAATGACTTATCTGAGTAATGAAGACTATGAGATAGTGATTTGAGGAATTGGTCTGTTAGACCAATAAATGATGATAGAAAAGGATAACTATATAGTTAAGAGTGATATTGAGATAAAATATAATCTATTAATATAGATTATATGTTATGAAAGTGTTCTTTCAAGTGCTAGACAAGAACATCTACATGACTGTACTGTTGGAAGCTATAGGCAGTCTGAGTGGTCAGTTTGAAGTAGTAAGTTGGAGGTTGTTTGAGCAGAGTTGAAGAAAAAAATAAATATGAAGATTTTATAAAAGTATAAAAGATTTATGATAAGGTATTATAATTCATTTTTTTTCTAATCATGTTTGGAGAGTCAAAAATACTTGACAGTAATTTGATTATGTTTTTACCAGAATTGAGTGAGCCTATGACAGTGGTGTTTTTGGATGCTTGGAGCCTATTTAGTGAAGCCAAATGTTTTTGGTGATGTTTATTAGGTCATGAAGTACAAATTAATGTGATTTATTTATATTTTTTTGTGTAATAATTGAGTGTACACTTTGGATGTGTGAGATAGTGTTTTCAGTGTGTGAACACCTAATTAGCGAGTAGTCTAAAAGGCTTGGTTTAAGGTGTGAGTTGGAGTTTCAAATGTTATGGACCCATGTGGGAGTAATAAATTGTTAATTTGAGACATTTTTTAAGGATTAAGGTAGATCAAGGAGTCCAAAATGTAATGTGTTGGTTTGTAGGCCTAATTCATTTAGGTCCCTATTAGGCCTATTTGGTGTTTTGGGTCTTAAGGGAAATGACTGACCTAAGGAGTGTATGGATCTTACATATAACGTGTATGAGTATCTATTTAAAATATATATAAATCATGGAAATCATCTTAGCTAACCAAGATGAGCTAGATGAGAGTATGGTATATAAACTAGGCCTAATTGGCCTATTTGAATGTGAGAGGGTGTGTGGATAAAAGTGAAAGAAAGAGCTCAATCAAGGAGTAGAGATAGGTCATTGAGGACCTTAAAAGGGTGAATAGGCCAGTCATTTTTTTATGATTAGGTTCATGAGATAACAAGTCATTATACCTAATAGTCTAAAGGGTGACTTGGTTGAGCGAATGAGCTAGGAGTGCCTGCCTGGAGAAGAGAAGTAGATTTGAAGGTGTTAGAGCAAGAGAAGGTCATCATCATATGTAGAAGACATGAGATCAATGGTGGAAATTAGTGATGAGGTGGTTGAGTGGGTATTAATCACCTAGGGGGTTGTATCATCCTTGATATTTAGACTAAGCTAAAGGTCTAGTAGGTATTGGACTAAATTGAGGGGTGGGTGCTCCTTGATCAGTTGATGCTGGTCTAAAAGTCTCATGTTTTTGATATCTTTATATGACTTTAGTTCATTGATTTTTAGTATTGAGAGTGGGTTTTATCCCACTATAGGGTTTCCCAAATAAATGATGTATTGATGTGCTTCTCATGTTCATGCTTTGTATGTGATCTCTTTGTCTTGATGCTTGTCCAAGTGCTTATACTTTGTGATGATGAATCATGAATGAATGATAAGTGAAATAAAATAAAATTAGATAACTGATTCACCCCCCCTTCTCAATCATCTTTTACTCATTCTAAACATATCTCTATTTCAAAATAATCATATACTTTGGTATAATAAAAACTCTCTCAGCCACATTATCTTATAAGGAAGGAACTAGTTTTATATACACACTAGTTTCACTTTGGGAAGTAGGAAACAATCCATCAATTACTAAAATTCTTATAATTTCCTCAAAAATGACAAAATATTCTTATCCTCTTGAGTAAATATCAAGTATGTGGCCACATCACACTTTCCAATGAATAGTTTGACATGGGTATTTCTCTACATATTATTTTTATTTGGGATTCGAGCCTAACTCACATAGAGCATTCTTATATTTTAAAAGTCCACATTTTGACAACACATTCTCCATTTGAGGACTATTTTGGTTTTCATCTTGTGGATCGACATGAATTTACCTTTTTCCTTGACATTTTTTGGAACCAAACACATTCATAAAGAGAAATCTAAGTTTTAATCCATCTAAAATTTGTAGTCTCTCTAGTCCATAGTTGTTTGGATTCCTTCAAAGACTCAAGTAAAGTATAAATAATAGTTGGATCATCATCATTTTAGATTCTATTGATATTATTCCAAATTCTCAACTTTCATCAAATGTTGATTGAGTTTCCAACAAGAATACACAACAAATCCATCATGGGTTACCTAATTCATACCTTATACACAAAATATTTTCTTCTACATCCACATCAAGACAAATGGTTTTCAAAACACCAAGATTTCCTTCATTTTTGAAAGCATTGGATTCCAATGCTTTTATGGGTAGGAGGAATGATGAGGAATCATATCAATAAGTGATAATTAATTATTTTTCACTCCCACTAACCACTTTCCTAGATTCTCTCATAGTTAATTAGGATTGATCTTCCTATGTATGTGCATCCTATTAATTAAGGATCACGTAATAGTAATTAGGCAGGTAAGTAAGGATAATTGGGAGTTTTATATATTATAGGACATAAGAAGTCCTATAAAAAGGCGTGTAATTCCTATTTTGAGTTAAATTAAGTTTGGAGTGTGAACTACTGAAGGATATTTTTGTTACACCAAGTAGTGTAGATCCTCATAGTACTTCCTTAATTTATTTGTTGAGTGGATCCCTTGTGGGACTCCACATTTCTAGTGATAAATTACTTGGAAAAAAATAGGGTATCATAGAACCTATTCTTGCCACTATATACATACACACACACACACACACATTAGGAATTAGTTATAACAATGATGAAAAGACACATAAGGATTCCAAGGATGGACCTATGAAAGATCAATCACATGTTATGACATGTGATATACCATGTGATAACAATGACATATATTTGGGTGTGCATAACATTATCAATAGTAAAAAATATCTCAAATGAATTTTCAAGACAATACGACCTATTGATATTCACTTTAATAATTCAATAATGAATTACTCTCGAGAAATGGAAAGAATAAGGTATGTCTCTTAATAATATATGTATAAATTTGTGCCTCAATGCATGGTTATCTCTTGATAGCTTGTTATTTCTCATTATTTATGTTCATTGACTTATGAAAATAATCATATATCTATTATTTCTTATGGCACAATATCGTTATGATGTAGAGTTGTATGATCCAAATGGTTTGCCTCCTTTATGAACTATGCACCTATAATTGCCTTATCAAAATCACTCTTTGCACAATGACATTATTATCTACCTATGTGCCTCTATGAAAAGCTCAAAATGAGGTGTTACCTAAATAATTACTAAAGAAACAACTAATCATAATACCTCAAATTAACATACCTAAAGTTCAAGCATCTACTCACCCATGCATTAAGGTAATCTTATCACATCCTCTCACCCCTATACAAGATAAAATCACTACCCAAGATCCAATTATTCAACTTGTCATTTGTATAATAAAAACTTATATTTTACAAGAGGATACCAAAGCTATCACAACAACTTACATCATTGATGATACTGATGATGGTCTTTTATAGACTTATGGGTACCTAAACATCATGATCTTGCTCTTGAGGACATGCTTTTTTTTTACTTAACATACATCATAATGATGATTCACCTAGTATTATTAAGTTAGGTGAAAGACTTACAATATATACATGTGACCATGAATTCATATATAGTTTGGGGATAAATTTCATGCTTGATCCAAGGGCATTTTGGGGGCATATTATTACCATTTTTCTTAAATTTCTTTAGATTTTATTTATTTTGATTAGTCCTTTTATTCACTTGTCATTTTATTTGACTTAATGATTTTCACATATTTCATTTTCCATTTAAATATGGTTTCTCCTTTTTTATTATTCCTTTCTTTTCTAGGGGGTTTATCTTTTGGTCCTTTCTTTCAAATAATTTCTTTTGTAAATTTATTCTTTATTTTCCTATTGTATTTGAATTTATTTTTTGGTCACCATGTGTCCTCGGATCCCCTATTCTCCATGATTCATGTCATGCATTTGTTTTATGTCCTTGCCTAAATTTTCATAATCAATTTCATCCATATATTTGGGGCAAGGACCCTATTTTATCACATTCATTGATTATATCCCACACATTCATGTAGATATCTTACACAAATGCTTCATTTATTATACATTTCCCATTAAGGGACATGATACTTATGAACCTACATAGACTATATATTGCTCACATAAGTGCAATTTAGTATTATGTTGTTTACATTGATTATAATTTGCCCATATAGGGGGAAACATATTAACACATGTATTAATTTTATATCATGTTGGCCCCAGAATTTCAACTAAGTGTTATCCTATTTTGGCATAGAACCAACACGACACGAAAGGACCATGGCATTAGAAGACCATGGCACATGACTATCAGGCACAGAAGCACGATGGTGCAGGACCTATTAGGTGTAAGAGGACACTAGCATGATAGGATAATGATGTAAAAGGGACCAACATGAAAGGACCTAGTTAAAGGATAACAATTCATGGAAAACCCAATAAAATTGGAATCATAATGAAAGAGGAAGACTAGGGGAGCGTGTGGGAAGTGGGAGTAATTAGGAGAGTGATTCATATGGGACACTTGGACCTTATTGATCAGAGGTTTTACACCAACCCATAAATAATAGAACACATGACCACTAGTATATAGCATAGAGTGAGGATCTAGAGGGCATGAGGACCCTGGTCTTCAAGAAGAACTTATTGTAAGTGCCATGACCCTCAGTCTATTAAGAGTCCATTTTCCATTCACTCATAACATTAAAAATTATAACACTTACTCAAGACAAAAAAATATAAATAATCCTATTGCAATATATTTTTATGATGATATTTTGAAGAATATATGATGAAGCTTTACCTTTTGGTTCATTAAGCATAAAATATGAGATATCAGTGTTCGTAAATTTATGTCTTGAATGATGGAACACACTAAGTGCTAAACCTAGCAATGAGTTAATCCTTAGTCTCTTTTTATTGGTAACTTTTTCTTTACTAACTCACTAATGCTAGATAATGATGGTGATTTGTGTAGTAATAATATTAATCGAATTTGGAACTAGAGGGATCAAAGTAGTATATTTATGTTGTTATATAATCCTTGTTTGAATGTGTATAAAGAGAAAGACATGGATAGACATATAATACTATGTTAGAAAACCTTTGGGAATCGGTCTTTCATTGCACACTTCGAGTGAGTGTGCAAGACCTAAATATCATGTGATAGGGCCAATGTGCTAGCTTATTGGGATAGACTTCAACATTGGAACTGGAATTAACTAAAATAACCCATATATTTTGGTTCCATTACCAGGACTCGAAGCACTTTAATCATAGTCATGGGAAAATGTTTGATCATATTATGTTGGAAAATATAGAAGAATGGGTTACCAATGTTAAAGATAATTTTGTAGTTTTGTATCTTGAGCCAAGAATCTCTACATGATAGTGGGTGGAGAAGAATCTCTACAATCCCTTATATGAAACCTTATTTTTGGAGCTCCCAGTTCTTTTACATGCTTGGCTACTAGCCTATGCTCAAGGACAATCAAGTAATCTTGGAAGGAGGTAGTCTTTGATGCAAGAATGACAAAGGGTTTTATCATGACTCAAATTTATGTGAACGTGAGTAGTCATATTTTTGTGGAAAGGAGTTTTGAAAAACTATATTTTAGAGTACATTATCACTACCTACTCATGTCCTAAAGAGGCCAAGTTCCAATTTATTCAAGAACTGTAGGGTCACTATCTTAGGCTTTTTGATTTTGAAATAAAGAAGTTATTTCTTGTTCTTAGACTAGAAACTACACCAATAGAGGGCTAAGTCCTCTTGTGCATGAGTCACACATTTGGAAGGGGAGATTAGGGGTTGATAGAATATTGTGGGTTCAAAATGGTATCCAACCATCATACACTATGGAAACAAAAGTATGATGAAACTCGACAAAGAATAATGGGAATTAGCAATGTAAGGAGAGATTGGGAGGACTCATAAAGTGTTGTTAGGATCCACAAGGAAGTGGAAACACATGAGAAACCCATCACTCTCATCCCATGTTATATGCCACTTCTATATAATGAAGGAGAAATAAGTTGGATGGCAGGAATTGAGGAACCAAGTTTGAACTAACCCAATTCCCCTAACATTATGCAAGCTCATGCCTTGGAGTCAGGAGTACAGATTCAAAATTAGGATACAAATAATTTAGAGTCAGAAGCTAAACTGGTAAGGAATATTAAAACTAAGTCATTTGAGGCTCATTTATATTTAACACTATCTTTCCCTCTTCAAGGGAATTCTATGGCACAACTTGGGATGCCTAGTGGACTTGGCCTTTAAGGATAGAATATAGGCCCAACCCTAGTTAACCAACCAAGTTTCATGCCAAGCACTACTGTTGGAGGTGCTAGAGGAGGACTAAGTGGTGACACAAGAAGAAGTGGACTCCTTCCTTAAGGGATAGGGGCTAGAGGTTCCTAACAACTACCTACCTAAACACATCAACTAACCATAGTCTACTATGAGATGACATTACACTTACTTGAATATCGAGGGGTGGAAAATGCAACTGAGCATGTCCATAAGTGTGAACTAATTTAGAGGGTGTGAGGCATCACATATTTTAAATGTAAGGTGACATATTTTACAACTATGCTCTTAGAGTGCATACATAAGTGGTACTAGAATTTAAACCCATAGCAAGTAGTGGTCAATTTTGATCAGATCAAAATAGCCTTCCTTTAGGAGTTTGACATTCCTAAAATTGAGTAGTAGAGTATAGCAATGCTGAAGGACATAAAGCAAGGACTTACAAAGAGTGTATGTGAGTATGATGCATGGTTTAAAACCTTATTTTCTAAAATATCCTTTGAAATTAACATTTCCCAATATGCACAATGGTTTGTGGGAGGACTATTACTACCCTTTCGATGAAACTTGCCACAAGCAACCTTCACTAGCCTGTATGAGGCCTTAGAAGCTAATCTTTACATTGAAACCATTGGAATCATTAACATTGGGACTAGTAAATTTATGGAGGAATAGATAGCCTCAATGGTAACATATTTAAAAAATTTAATAGCTAATAATGCACATGAAACACATAGTGGTGTTTGGTGTACAGACTACAAATCTAAAGAACATACACTGAGCAATTGCGTGGGTAAGAACATTCATGCAGTCATTAAACAAACATGTTTAAATATGTTATAAAGAACATGATGTCCACTTTTTTCCTCTTTTATAATGGGAAACACACACTAAGGTTCTTGAGTATTGTAAAATTTGTGATGCCTACACTCATGACACTAATGACTATCGATTGATCAGTGACATCCATGAATCTCGAGTGCATGGCATACGCCAAACCTTAGTTGCTAATACTCAAGACAATGGTGGATATCATGGATGTTGAAGAGGATGAGGATGAGGAGGTGGACCAATAAGTACCTATTACAAATGTGGGTCACCAGACCACATCAATGGCATTGCTCAAAATACCTAACATGTAATTTTTGTAAAAAGGACCACTGACTGGAAGAGTGTCCTAAAATATATATGTGGCTATCACCAAGGAGTGAAATGAAAATGGTGCCAATATGATTTGAATTATTAAACCACAATGGTGAGCATACCTAACCATCCATATTGTTCAACAAGTAAATATTACCACTCATAATGGGGGATAGACCTAGTCGATAAATAATCTGATCGAGAAGGTACAATAGGAAGAACCATGAGCTAAAAAGTACCCTAATGTTTAGTAACAAAATAATTTCCTACAAGAAATGATGGCACTCGTATGAGAAATTTAGGGTGATATTTAATTCCTCAAAGATAAAGATGTAATGGAACATGTTGCTATGTAAAGGGAAGTTGAACTTCAACT
Organism: Torreya grandis; assembly: GCA_037957365.1. NCBI lineage: Eukaryota > Viridiplantae > Streptophyta > Pinopsida > Cupressales > Taxaceae > Torreya > Torreya grandis. The sequence continues at coordinate 1,241,416 of JARHVA010003903.1, read as the reverse complement.
TGTGGCACATGATGACTTCCAAGAGCTATGTAAGCAAATGCTAGATGTAGATATTGTCCCATAACTCAATGCTTGGATTAAGAATCAATATTGAATAAAAAATGAAGCTCACCCTCACATCATTTGATAAAGTGAAGACCATTTCTTAAATCATGCTCAATGATAGGACACTCCTAGTTCATTTACTGCCTTAGAAGATTGAGAAATATTGGTTAACACTACCATCAACGGATGGGTAATCATGGATTTTTTAGTGGATACTGGTGCTGAAGTTAATTTCCTCACCAAGGATGCCTAGTGAAAAATGTATAATATAGTGCTACAGTCATAACCTCATGTCTTATTCATGGTAAATAATAATCATGCTCAACCTATTAGGGTCCTTAAGAACATCATGATCAACATCTTGGAGTACAATTCAAAATGGATTTTGATGTGTTCAATTTAGTTGAAGCTAATGATTACCCAAATCTATTGGGAATACGTTGGTGTTATGAGAACAATGCATATTTGATCTTTAAAAAGCACTACATTAGCTTTGATAACATTGATCAACATGTGGTTATACCATTGGATCAATCACAAGGACCTCCTTACATATAACCCATCAATGTTGATGAGGACATATACCATATATATAATGTCACTACCTAGAATGATGAGCAATGTGATCCAACCCTAGATGGTGTTCTACAATGGATAGATATCTAGTCTATTTTTGACACTTGTAATTTCTTGGCACATGGTGACTATGATCTCACTGGGAGAGTGTGTATCAGCATCAATAGTCATGAAAACCTCTCATTCCCATTCCATTAACGTCATAATTTTTTTCACCTCACAAGTTTAACAAATGAGAGGGCCACTAATAAAACCACCATTGGAAAGACTTGATGAAGCCCCAGAGTTCCAAGGATAAATGGAGGTATGTGACTTTGTCTAGTGTCTCAAAGAGTTCTGTGACATTGAAAATGATTAGATGAGGTTATTAAATCACCTTTTTTATGGCACCATTGCAAGGTGGTGGCATACCCATAAAGAACAACTTTTATAATTGGATCAAGTACATTTTGTACTACACCACATATTTCATTATGACAATAAGGTCAGGGTAATAGTTAGTTATAGTGGCACTCAAGCACCTGAACCTCACATTGAAGCTTGTGAGACAATATGGAGAAATGAGGAAACATACTTACCAGAGTACCTATGGGTGTATACATTCTATGGGACCTTATGCACATGGGCATGTGCCTGGTATATTCATGAAGAGAAATGCATGTGAACCAAGTTTTGGTAGTTAGTAAAGGAGATTATGACCTCGATACTCTCCTATTCATCACCAAGGATAGACTTGTACCTCACTCTCCAGGCCATTCATGAATTAGTTCTTAGATACCCAAGTCCCATGAAAGATCAACTATAAAATATCCATTAAGAACCTAAGGAAACTTTACACTTGTTCACTGAGCCTTCAACATATCCAGCTCCTATGCCTACACCATTTTTTGATGAAAAATGATGTGAAGAGATTTACCTAGGAAAGCAAAATCTTATCTTCCATGTAGACAAGGGTGAAGTATCTACTTCACTTAACCCCTTGACTAACCATTTATATTTTTCTAAAAGCAATGGTACATGAAGTATTTAGGACACAAGTCCTCAAATAGACAACCCCAATCATAGACCTATTTAGACTGTTCAATACAACATTGGCATGAAGAAAGAACCAAAGATGGATATGGTAAGAAACTATTAGACTGATACAAAGATTTCATAAATATTTGAGTTATTGATAGAATATCAAGATGTTTTATTGATGACCTATAATGAAATGGATTCCACCCATCTTTAGGGAAGATGCACATCAAGCTTGTCGATGGTGTTCTACTAATAATAAAACAACCATATAAGATGAACACTAATCTCTAGGCACACATTAAAGTGGAGATTGATAGTATGCTCTATGATAGAGTAATCAATCCTATTGATGAAATTTATTGGGTCAGTCCCATGGTGATTAGTATCAAAAAGGATGGATGCATCTGTATTTGTGTGGACTATCGAGTGCTCAATGCATCATGTGTAATAGATCTATTTCCAATGCCATTCATAGAGGAAATCCTTAAAGGTGTTGTTGATTATAAAGTATACTCCTTTATACATGGATTCTTAGGGTACCACTAGGTCTAAATATCCAAGGAAGACCAACCTAAGACAAAATTCACCATCGAATGCGGATCATTTGCATATACTATTATGCCCTTTGGAGTGAAAAATGCTCTAGTAGTGTTCTCACGCATAATAGTTGAAGCATTTAAGGACTTCATTCACAAGTTCCTCCAAGTCTATTTGAATGATTGGATAGTATATGGTTCAGTCAAGGACCATTATGCTAAGCTTAGACTCATGCTTGAGCACTATTGGGTGCTATAAATATCCTTAAACTTGAAAAAGTGATTTTTTGTGACACCTTTTAGTGTGCTCTTGGGGCATATTATTTGTAAGGAAGGAATCTTGGTGGACCCAAAAAAGGTATCTATGATTCTTCACCTATTAGTGCCCAAGACTCAACATGAAGTACACACCTTCTTGGGGAATATGGGTTATTATATAAATTTCATTCACAGGTATGCCAAAATTATTGTGCCTTTCGAAGAACTGTTAAATCACAATGAGCAATTCATATGGACTAATTCTTATAAGGAAGCCTTTGAAGCACTCAGAGAAAAGCTGGTCACTACTCCTTTTCTATAATTCCCTGATTGGACAAAGCCATTTCATGTCCATGTTGATGCATCTAGCATGGCAGTTGGCATGATTCTTGCATAACCAGGTGAAGGTCACCTAGATCACCCAATTTACTTTGCCATTAGGAAGTTGACACTAGTTGAATGAAACTATACCTCCATGAAATGCAAATCTTTGTTAGTGGTTTAAGCCCTATAATTTTTTTGATAGTAACTTCTAGCCACTCCTTTTAATTTTTATACAAATCCAAGGCTTTGAAGTACCTTATCAACAAACCCATACAAAATGGATAAATTTGTTGTTGGATTGTATTGTTTTAAGAATTCTAGTTTTTCATAATGGTGAAACCTGGGAAGGCTAACTTTGGACTTGACCGCCTATTCTAGATTGAGAGAGATGAACTCCCATACACCATAGAGGATGATATTCCTAACATACAACTCTTTCGAGTCACATGGGTACCTAAAGAACTGAAAGATATTGAAACATTTTTAAACATTGGCTCCATGCCCAATTATCTCACCTCGTAAGATAAAAAGCAAATCATGGTCCACACTACACCCTTTCAACTCATATCAGGTGATTTTTACAAAATAGACCATGATAAGGTGTTTTACCATTGTGTAATACAACATGAGTGTCCTGAGGTACTTTTAAAAGTTTATGAAGGTATTATAGGTAGACATTATATTGTAGAGGCTATCATGTATAAGAATCTACTAGCTGGGCTTTGGTGGCCAACTCTATTCAAAGATGCTAAGTCATATGTTAGGCAATATGACATCTATTAGTACATAGGTAAACCTAGTATAAGAGATGTTAGCCTTTGTGACCAATCCATTTGTAGGAACCTTTTAAAATGTGGGTTATTGATTTTGTGGGGCCCATCAGTCTAGTAATATGATGAATGGGTTCTCACTACATCATTATAGTAACTAACTACCTTACGCATTGGGTTGAAGCCATGTCAATAAAGGAATGTACCACATCTACTAATGCATGGTTCATCTAAGATAATATCATAACATAGTTTAGGTGTCCCTTGAGTTTCACTAGTGATCAAGGAACCCACTTTTTGAATGAAATCATTCACATCTTGCTGGCTGAGTTCATGATCGTGCACCAAAAGACAACACCATACCACCTGCAAGCCAATGGAATTATTGAATGTTTCAATAAGATCCTAGGTAATAATTTAATGAAAATTTTCAATGTTGGCCACACTAATTAGGATGATAGGGTGTCTATAGTACTGTGGACCTATTGAACTACTTACAAGCGCTTAAACAAAAGCATACCGTTCAACTTGGTATATGTTAAAGAAGTAGTGATGTCAATAGAGTTCTTGGTGCCATCCATCCATATCATGCACATAGGATAATTGGATGATGAGGCATCCTTGAAAGTGCATTTGAATATTTTAATATAATAGATGAGACCTAGTTCCTCACTCATTAGAGCTAGAATGTAGAGAAATACAAGTAAAAGGCATGGCATGATTACCATATCAAGAAAAATACTTTTTATCTAGGCATGAAAGTCTTGTTGTATGACTCTAAGTTCATGCACCACCTTGGAAATCTCTACATACACTGGGATGGCCCATTTATAATACATAGCATTCAACCTGTTAGGGCATGTCATTTACAAAGAATGGATGGTCAATTCCTCCTAGGGCACTATAATGGAAGTCAACTTCGACTGTATTTCATGCTAGAATACCTAAAATTTTGTAATCAATAAGGTTTATTCCATTAGATTAGGATTTACTACTTTTAATAAAAGTGTTTCCTTTATTGTGTGCATGTCTTCTTTATTGTAATTTTGTTTTTATGTTCTTGTTGTTTTAATGGAGGGCCATGAACCATTTTAGTGTGGGGTAAGAAGTCATATATGAAAGGGTAAAAATAAAAAGTGTACAAGTTAAATGGGCATGCGAGTCTTAAATTCACACAAGTTATTAAGGGTGCGTGAGTCATTTAAGACACTAAGGGGTAAGGTTCCCGCCATATGTTATAAATTTAAAATGCAATAGTTGTCTTCCACCACATCAAAAGGGTAGGATACAATTATCACCCACCTTCAAAAAAGGCATGAGAAGGGATGTGCCATTAATACGATGAGGTTAGTTATTACAAGAAGCATGCCAATAACATGATGGGATAAAACCATTAAGGCACTAATTTCAAAAGGCAAGGATTGAAATATGGTAGCCATTAAAATATTTTCATTTATGCTACAAAGTGATGGGAAAGAAAAAATAATTAATGAGGGTAAACTCCCCTTGAAGCTTATAAATAAGCAAGTTAAATTCATTTCACTCTTTACATTGCTTTGATTCTCAAATTACCAAAGCTAAGAATGAATGATGAACTAGAGTTGAAGAACAAGTGACCACATTAGAGCCAAACTAATCAAATCTTGATTAGAGCATAGTTTTTATACCCTTAGCAAGACATGTAGGTTATTACCCAGTTAAGGAGAGAGTTTCTAAGTCTAGTTTGGTGGGAAAAAGTAGAATTTTTATAAGTTGTAGGTTGCAGGTCTGTTATTAACAAAGTGCTTAAGCTCAAAAATCTAAATTATTTTGTCTATAGGCACATATTAATTTGGGAACATGGGATGGCCATGTGTTAACCTTTGATATCCTCAAAGGGTAATGCAACCTAAGGAAAAGGCTAGGAGACTTGAAAATTTACCAACCATACTAGAAGAAGAAGAGGTGAGTGGAGCAGACTAGGTTCCCATTAGTGAAGAGACTCCATAAGAATAAGAATAGTGCTCAAAAGAATAGGTAAAAAGCATGGAAGGAGAAGTGAGAAAATGTGTGGAAGTAGAAAGGGAAAAAATGGTGAGGAAAGGAAAGAAGGTGTAGATTTTGGTGATGTAAAGGGCCCAAGTATCTCCACCTCCATTTGTATTAATAGAAGAGATGTAATACCCAAACTTGATATTACACATGAATAACTAGGCCTCCAAATACTTAATAACTACTATTTTTTCTAAAACCACCACCAACTAAGAAATGAAGTCAAGCTCTAGAATGATTATCAGGTCAAGACCACCAACACAAGGAACAATGTGGTCTATGATTTAACAATAAAAAACTAGCTGGACACCACATAACTCTTCCAACTCTTTGACTCACCATATTTTGGTAAACCTACAAAAGTAGTAAAATTCCTCCTCTCACATGTCCATGAGGACTATATCTACTTCACTAGGCACAACATGAAGATCACCCCTAAGAGAATTAGTAAAGTCATGGGACTACAATGCTCAGGGTTGAGTGTGATCGATGACTTGGTTGACACAGAGGAGATATAGAAGACCACCATGACATTGATGTTTCAAAAACTAGGTGAACATAATGCACATTAAGAACATACAATATATTTCTCTCTAAGTCATGATATAGATCATTTCCACTAAGAGCAGAGGAACTGATCGCTCGTAGTAGGTAGAGATGGCACACCTTTATATTGCTCACCAAGTCTCATAGGGGATAAAGTATAATTAAGCCCTATACTTTGTCCACAAAATAATTGAAGATGTGGAAAGGGCCCATTGAATGCCCAAGTATAGGTTCCCTTGGGGAGTAATCCTCCTATTGATGGTCTTTGATGAGATCAGAGTGTTATACTATAGTTTGGGTGCATTGAAGTGGGTGTACCCTCCTACTCACAAATCCCCCATCAAGGGCTACAAGGGATCTACTTGCCCCCATCATATCACCCCCTCATACAAGATTAAAATGAGGTATTAGTTTGATGGGATGAAGGTGACATTAAAAAATGAGTGGCAAAATTTGAAGGACTTTCCCCTTTAGTTGCAGAATAGGCACAATTCATTGTAAAGAAGCATTTCTCCCTCTTGTAGATTTTCATGAATCCATTTAGAGAGCTTTCAACATGTCTCAAGCTGACCTATGCCTTATCCATGTGGTACTTCATGGAATTCATTAATTAGATATATAACACATAGGCTATCATTTTGTAGGCTAAGAGGATAGACATGGAGCTTCACACCCTTTGAAAACTTTATGCATATATAGGCAAGAAGGCCTATGTAGAGAGGTTGGAGATGGACTTGACTGATATACAAGTCAAGCAAACTTTGAGAATGAAGCAAACTCATAGGCTATTGTACATGCTTCACCCTTTAAAAAAACCCATAGGGTGGAAACCCTAAATAAATACTCCCATAAACACTGTAACTGAAGAAGAAGTGACGGATGTGGGTACAAGTTCAAGTGGGCATAAGGCCCCCCAAAAGAGGTAAAGGATGGTAGAGGCATAGCCTTCCAGACCCACTTCTTGCAATCCCTCTATGCCTCCTCCACCTCCACCTCCACCTTGTCCTTCGCCTTCACCACCTCATCCATATCTATCCCCTCCCCACACTTCTCTATCCCCTTATCACTTTATGCCTCCACACTCATCTATTATTGAGCCTTCATCCCCTTAGCCTAATCCTCTTGTTTCTCCTCCACCTTCTCCACCTCCACTTTCTCCTCCTCACCTTCTCCACCCACACCAACACCTCTTATAAGTAATAATACCACAATATCCAACCCATAATAACCTCTAAGACAAGCACCCAAAAATATTCTCCTCAAGTGTAGATTTATAGCTCAAGATTGAATTTTGAGAAAACACCCTCCCTAGTATAGGATAAGGCCACATCTGATGATTCCTTGCTTGATGTTAAAACATAGTATAATGAGGAGGAGGATAGTGAATAATATAGTGAGATGGACACTAGTGGCCATGAGGAGATCGAGATTGAATGCAACCCCAATAAGGGAAAGGAATTGACTGAGTTAGAAGGGCAAGAAGATGCAAGAATAACAACCACTATGCGTGAATGTTACCAGTTTAACATAAAAGACAAAAGAATATATCCTTGTCCACACTTCCATCCCAAAGAAGTGACTCCTAAGACCAAGAAACAAGTGTCCTTATTTTTCAACATGTAAAATGAGGAGCGTGAGTTTGAGCTCTCATTGGATAACATCTCTTTGGGCTCAAATGATCCAGTGCTGTCAAAATCAATGAAGGTTGATCCAAAAAAGCTCACCTCACTGATAACAAGTAGTATATGTTTGAAACTTGGCATGGAAATAACATGATAAAACATTTTTTCAAAATTTTATGTGCACACAATAGATAAAAACATGCCAAGGTGGTAGACATTTATAATAAAGTGCTTGCTGAGAAGCAAACACTCATCGAGGAAGGGGTCGTAATGAAAAAAAATATCCAAGAGGCCACAAAGGCAAAATTAAGGGTTTTAAACCTTTTTAAAATAATTTTTAAGGAATATCCAACACTTATATACAACATACCTCTGGATGGGGATGCCATCAAGAAACTAGAGACCCTGGTTGAACTATTGCTCAAGAAATACAAGGAGTGACCTGCACTAGGAGATGAGGGGATGGAAATAATTAATTTGGAACTAGAAGGATCAAAGTAGTATATTTGTGTTATTATATAATCTCTTTTTAAACCTTAATAAAGAGAAACACATGAACAAACATATAATACTATGTTACAAAACCTTTGGTAACCAGTCTTTCATTGTGCACTTCAGGTGAGCGTGCAAGACCTAAATATCATGTGATAGGACCAATGCACTATCTTATTAAAATAGAATTTAGCATCAGAGCTAGAATTAAATAAAATAACCCAACATATCACCCATACTTGGGCATACTACTTATGCACTTACATCAATTATATTTTGTCCATATTTGGGCATACCATTATTTTTGCCTTCATTGCTTATATCTTGCCCATATAGGGGAAACCTCCCATTGATTATGCTTGGATTGATTATACCTTACCCATACAAGGGAAAACCATTAGTACCTTTTCCTAAATTATTTACACTCAAGCATATATGAGTTGAGTTACCTCGTGCTTTCACAATGATATATCAATTACATGACTTAGACCTAGAAAGACTTAGGCCAGAGTATTTTTAGCTATATGACCTTTCTTGATGACACTATTCTATAATTATAATAAAGTCTTTTACACATGGTTTAATAATTATATATTTTCATAATTATACCATAATATGATATAAATTAACTTTAACAATGACACATTACCATGTTTAAACAACATAAGTTTTATTTGTTCTTATTTACACAAGTATGAGTAATCCATTCCTTCTACGCTATGTGATTCATAGGTTCATCCAACCTTAAATGGAGGCATATTATCTACTTATTTTACCTTTATTTATATGATGATATGCAATAGTTAAAGAGATTTATAAGGCTTATTCTCCTCAATGAGACATATTTTTTGAGAGTTATAAGGTATTATTCTATGTATTCATGTGCTTGGAGGTTATCACCATAGATTTATAATGCATGTTCTACCTGGTATTTTCAACAAGATGAACACTCATAGATGATGTAGATTTATAGATATGGATTTCAATGGAGACACCTTCATAGTTCACACATTTAAACCATGTCTACTTTTTGTTAGAAGCATCTAGACACTTCTTAAATATGTCAAAAGCATCCCAACGCTCCATACCTCTAGTTATGTTTGGATCCAAATTTATGCACAAGGTTCCTATCAATTTTGGGTACATATTTCTAGGTTCATCATCAAAGGAATGCCATCATATTTATCATTATTAAATGTATTGAAATCCTATGCAAATGCTTATGTTTTATTTGAAAGTAATTTTACATTAAAATGAAATACATCTACCCATACATATTTAATTAAGCCTAATCAAATGTAAAATAATAAAATCATTAATAGTTAATATTATAAATATATAGAAATAAATGACAAATAGATGGTTTAGATAAGTATGTTGAATTGTGAGAAATTTGGAAACAATTGTCAAAGTTTGACAAAATAATTAGGGTTTTTATGGCAAGATAGTGATAACCCAAAAAACTTATGGTGACCTAAGCATTTACGAATAAATATATGCACGATGTTTTTGGTAAAAATGTTTGTGGACTCCATGTTTCTAAAAAATAATGGACATGCATAATATGTTTTGAAAATTATGTTTTTCAGGTATAGGAATTTGAAAACCTTGCTCAGTATTTTGAATGTTTGTACCGATCATTGGGAAATTTATCTTCTTATTCAAACCCTCACAGGATAATTGGAACTATAAAGGATACTAAAAATAGTTTTTTGGTGGATTAGTGTCATATTGAAAAAGTTCTTAAGTGCCATCTACTTATCAAGCCCCTCAACAATACACATTATGGAAGGCATCAATCCAAATAAAATGTAATTCAACCAAACAGTCTAGTGTACTACAATTGTGTCACTAAAGTAATATTTAATATCATAATGAACATTTGATTTATTTTAGAATTCTCAATAGAATGTAATGATAGTAAATTATAGATGTCATTTCATGTTTCCATAGATTCTTGGATGACTTCTTTATATTATTGTATTGATTGACTACACTATATTCATTGATGTCCTAAGTATAATAATGCACCTGCATGCTTATAGACCTATTGAATTAAAATTAGGAGGTTGATGGCAAACAAGTTGACAAAAAAAAAAAAACTAAACATTTTAACAAACATGACCCATAACTCTTGAGGGATCTGTAATAGGTGAAAACAATCCACACCCCAAAAACATACATTGTACATTTTTTGGAAAATCACCAAAAAGAAGGGATAGAGAGGGAGGAGATAGAAAATGAGGGTACATAATAGAAAATAACTTGAAATATTATAAAACACACCAATAACTCCTAATCTAAACCAATAATTGACAAACATACAAGTAATATAGAATAATGCAATATTATGACTCATAAATGCCTAGAGATTAATAACTTCTATGAGATAGATGTAAAATCCTCTCTTTCATCTCACCTAAACATTGAATTAGACTTATTGAGACATTGATTAGTTTCATTATTATTTTTATGATGTATTATAAGATATTTAATTATCATAGAATATATAGTTTTATTATTTTACTAATGAATAAATGATTATTACATTTTGTTTTAATGTTTTTATAGTTATAGCATTGATTACTTTATTATGTAATTTTATCTTGCGGCATATGCATATGGTATTTGGACAAGTCTTGGGCTTGTTGATGATGGATGTAGATTATTGAAAACCACCTAGGTATTTGATAAGGTTGCTGTAAATTTATTGTTTGTAAATCCTTTGCAATGTACTACTTTTCTTGAAGTTCTTGTTTAGATTTATGTTTTTCATGAGTCAAGTATGGGATAAGTATTAGTGATTTACTTCATTAAGCTTGAAATGTAGATGAGTTTTTGCCTATATGTTTCATTTTGAAATTCAACCTTGAATGTACTACAACTTATCTTTAAATATTTATTTAGCCTTAAGCTCCTAACTCAGGTATGGCTTTGTTTTCCTTTATTATTACATAGTTTTGAGAAAAAATGAGAAGTTTAGATTCGTTTGATTTTTAATTGGATTGCCTATATGATTAAATATTTTATATTATCTTTCCTTGTATTCTATTACTTAGAATAATTTCCTTGGGTCTTTAATAGGTATGTGCCTTTGACAACTGATTCAATTATATAAATAGGGAATGGGTTTCTTTTCAAAAAGGATTTGAAGTCTTGCTTGTTTTTATATAGACCTGCAGCCTTTTTCATTTGTTTTTCTAGAAGAGACTTGTGTTGTTGAACCTTTAACACTAAGTTGGAAATGAAGACAATAGTGTGGCTTGGATATGTGCATGGATGTTTTTGCATGTATATTTAATTATACAAAACTTACCTGCAACCTTTTTACAAATATGCAATGCTTGAGTTTTAATCACTTGGTTTGGGTATATTATGCATCTTTGATACATGTTATACTTATTTTGTGATTAATGTGATTTAAATAAGATAAAATTAAGAATATTAAAATTATGTAAAATAATGCAGTCATCATACAAATTTGAATATAAAAGGGGAGATTGATATTTCACTTATTATATTTAGGATGGAAAAAATTATAAAGGAGAGATGCACTTAACTTAATTCTATTTTTTTTAAATCGTTATATATGTCACTATATTTAAATTACTTTGTGTCTAATTTGTAATCACTTGGATTAGGAAACATGAGCTAATTCCTTATTTACATGTTGTCACCAAATCTTAGACCCCTGCATCAATCAGTAATGTCCAAGTCATGTTGGCACTATTCCTATCGATTGTGATATTTTGTGACACCTCAAACTATTGCACCTAAACTTGTATATGTCTCTTGTGTGTGCACATTATGATCAATATAGGATGAAATGAAATGATTAGCATTTAACACTTAGAACTATAAAACTTTGACTTGTGTATTTATTCATAATTTACTATAGGACTACTCCTTTGAGGGGTTTTTAGATGTGCATGCTTTTATGAGAATGCCTTAAGAGAGTGTTAATTGATTTTTTAATGTGATTTTCAAGTAGTGAATAAATGAGTATGACCTTAGAATTGATTTGTATTTATAGCTAACTCTTTGATAGTTCCCACTTTGACTGACCCATAAAATATGTATATGCTGACCTAGTGGAGACTTTGCAATTTATAAAAATGTTGTTGAAGGTTCTTAGGCACTACTGGTAAAGGTAGATACCTATAAAAAATTGTAATTGTCCTATTATTTTTGATACTATCTTAGAAGTGAAAATTAGTGATTTGAAATGATAATATATTCTGTTTAAGATTCTGGAGTGTTCTTTCACAAACTAATGTGATCTTGTATATGTGTATTTGGTAAATTGGGTTGGCTAAGAAAATAGGTGAGTGGACATATAGGATAAAGTGTGAACAAGAGCCAAATGTATGCACAAAGTCTAATTATGTTAGAGTTTTCCAAATTTGATGTTTTTGATGTGTGAAATACCATATTATGTGTCTATAAATGCCCCTCTTTTAGTCTATTATTGAAATTATATATTAAAAGGATAAAAGAATAAATTAAGTATATGTGATTAACCATAATTAGTGTTGACAAGTATGCCCTAAAAATAGGCTAGTAAATCATTAGAGTTGGGATGTTCTACATATAAAGGAAGTGGGATCTTTAAAATAAGGTGAACAAGAAGAGGTAGAAGCCTCTTTTCATGAAGAATTAGAGGATAGATTCAAATCTAGAGAGATCTCAACTCTTTCTTAGTGTAAATGTTTGCTTTCTAAACTGAGTTTTGGTAAGAAAAACATAAGAGGTAAAAAGACAAAAGTGAAATGACTACAACTGGATACTTTGAGCTCTGTTGATGGAGGTAATCAATAGATAATGGAAGCCCTTCTTTCTATTTGGGGAAGGAGAGTGCTTGCCACTCAGTGTTGAGGGTCTATATTTTTGGGATTTCTATTTTTCAGTCATTGGAATGTCAACATATCTTTATTCTTCTATTTTATTGCTAGTTGATTTAATTTTTAGTGATCTTTGCAGAATGGTTTTACACTCTATGTGGTTCTTGAAGCCTTGTAGGCTACTCCAAATAGGGGTATTATGTTGGATAACATTTTTCTTATGTAGGGTTTTAGTGTTGTGATTTTGTTTAAGGGTTATGGCTCGACCTTGCTTGAGTTTCTAGGTTCTTTATGTTTTTCAAAAACCAATGAGGAAATAACAATGAGACTAAAAGGTTATCGAGTTGTAACTTTGGTAAAAAATGATTATCTGTCTAAAAAATATATAAATTATCATTCTATTATAATTATAAATATATATTAAAATATTAATATCTAATTATATATATATATATATATATATATATAATATTATAATATTAAAATATTCGTATTATATATTTTATTGCACCTAATAATAATATATATATATATATATATATATTCTCTAGAATTTCAATGTCTTATCCCATATGAGAAGTATTATAGTGATGATTCAATCCACACATTAGATGTGGAGTCCTTCCATAATCAAATAAGCTCCCATGACGTCTTTTTCCACTTTTGACAATAGAAAACATCCAATCAAAAATGATAATTCTGTGTAAGTTATGAACTCCTTTGCAATAGGTGAAGGGCATATAAATCTACTAGTTGCCTTGAATTTAGGTTTAGTATATGATATAGGTCTTATGGGGTACAATACCACCTAAACTACCTAATCATTATCTCTTGTCATCACTACTCATCTCACTTTAAAATATTTCACTTGTACTCTTTGTATGTTTTTTCTTTCCCCATTATTTCATTTTGAAACAAATCCTCCTCACACAACATATTTTCATGATATCTAAAGAATCACATAACCTCATTTTACAATATTAACTCTACAAAAAATATAAAAATATTATTACTCAACCTTTTAAACATAAAAAATAAAAAAAAATAGACAATCATATCAAATTACATTCCTTCGCTTTACAAAACCTTCATTTAAGAAAAACAATATTACATTCTTTAATATCTAATCCATGTTGTTTCATCCACTTAAAATAGTTTGCTATATTTGTGTGTCATAAGAGGGTTGGATTTAGAAAAATATAAGAATAAATAACAATGGTGAAGGCCATTAACTTGTATACATGGCAAGCAGGCACGAGTACCATGGGTTTGATTTTTTTTTTCTAATTTTTTGTTGTTGATTTCATCATCACAATAGGGGTTTAACATCCCACATTTGAATCTCCATGAATATGGAGATACATATATATGCCCTAGTGCATTTTCATGTAAATTGCTTTCTTCGTCTATAAGATAAGGAACCATTATTAATTATTGAATCTTCTACAGATTCTTAGCCATTATAATTCAAATAATTATCCCCTATATCTCTATATATATTTAGAACATGAGTTAAAATTACTTGCAGGGTTTTTTATTGTGTTCTATTTTATTTTTCCTTGCTTTTCATGGGATACTCCTATTATTGTTTTTCTTTGCTTGTTTTTTTCTTGGACTTAAATAATGTCTTTTTCTATTTTATGTTTTCATGTCTCTGAAACTGAACTTGAAAACACACTAACCCTAATCCTAACCCTTCAAAGGAAAGACAAGAATTCAGAGTTCTACAACTCCATTCAATCCATAAGGTATGCTTATTTTTTTCCTAAAAAAATTATGTTTCCATTTCTATAAATTAGAATTATCTCATTTATTTTATAATCTTTGCAGTTATAATTGTTTATAATTATTAGTTATGATTTTAGTTACTTTAGCAAATAAAATCCATTAAATAGTATTTCTAGGAAAGGACAACCCTGATGGGATGAGTTAATGGGCAAGGGAAGGGAACACATGCAGATTAAGAGGTGGGAGTACTACTACTTATTTTTTCATTTTCAACCTACACCTATATGCCATGATAGAATATATTAGAATAGGTAATAATTCATTAAATCATTTGCCATGCTGATGCAGAGCCTACCCTTTATCTCTGATATTATGTCTATCTCACTTGTAAAAGTTCCATGTTAAGTATTAAAAGTCCTCAATATTCCTTCTGTGACAATTCTCTCTCCTTGGTTTTATGTCATGTCCTTTAAGGGCTTTAGATTTGATTTCCTTGAGTTATTTTTTACCCTCTATCTTGGACTCATTCACATTGTCTATTACTATGGAATAGACTTATTTAGTTCACTTTTATGACTTAATAACCTCTATACACTCTTGGTTCATTTCACAAAACACTGTTTCAATCTTCTTTACTCTTTACAACTACTTCTCTATGAAAACACAATTTTAGTAGTCTTTTTTAAGTCTTTACCCCCTGTATGATAGTGTAAAAAATAAAAAATATAATCCAAAAATATTTGAGGATGACCTCTATCCTCCTCTTCCACTTGACAAAGTATCTTTTCTCAAGTCCACCATTTGGTCTCTTTTGTTTGACCTTATATCTCCCTGTTTAGGTCTCTTAGGTCTTATTCTAGCCTATGGACACTCAATCTTATTAAAATTGTACCTTTTTTGTACTCTAACAACTTTTAAACCCTAAAATATTTTAAATAACATTCATCAACACCTTTTCACGAATTTTCAAAGACTTTTAGTGTTGAAATCTCCCATACAATAACGTTTCCTCTTAAAACCCTAGAACAGGGTTCACTCTATTTTCTTAGACTCGAAAAGGGTCAATTTCCTTTTATAGACATTTCAAATGTTTTAAAAGTGCCAAATATGTTTCTTAAGGTTTTCTTGGGTATAATACAACTTCTTCAATCATTTTAACTCTTCACTAGACTTTTGTAGATTGCTTATTTCAATTTGAGGCTTGGATTGTGTCCGTATACACAGTGTCTGTAGTCTGGTTTAGTGTTTAGTAAATCCATGTGTATTTAAGCACTTAAAAATATAAATATAACATTTAAAAGGAATGAAAAGACACTCTCTAATGTGTATATTTAAATTCACCTTAGTTTATACTTAGAATCTTCTATCATTAAATGCTTGCTTAGCCATTCTACCCCTTCACACAGGCCACTCAAGGTTTTATGTTTAGTCCCTTCAACAAACCTTTATCAAAGCATAGTGGACCTTATTTTAAGATTCTTAAGACCTATTAGATCATCCTTATGTTCCTTTCACAAGGGTTATAACTCCACTTGGACACCTCTGTGGCTTGTTTCATACAACACTTCAGGATGTCTGAGTATACAGTCAAAGGTTACTACAGGGTTTAAATATCTGTCTAATGAATTTACAATCCACATAAGTTTAAATATATTAAAAACTTTAAGAACATTGAATCAACACTTACCATTCAGTTACAAACCTTACCAAGTCTCCATATAATCTTATTCATTAAAGAATATACACTCAACTTTGTCTTGAAACAAGATACTAAACATAGAAAACAAAACCCTTAAGGTTTGTGAGATTGACCTCTCATGATAATATTGGAAATAAACCAAGTTAATGCTTGAATAAAAATTAATATAAATATATATAAAATATTTAAAATACAAGAAACTTATGAAAATATCACAGTCTAACTCCTTTCTCCAATTCTAGTTGTTGATGATTTAAAATTGCGCTTGATTCTAATCAACAACAATGGGAAGTTTCAAGATATGGGACTTGTGTCTTGAAAAAACCTCCAAATTTTAGATAAGTTGGTTCTTATTTAAATTGAGTATATACTGGGAAAAGGGATATGAATTTAACTTAACACAAATGCAAGAAAGAAAATATAATCTATGGCGATGTGCCTGAATGAAGTTTCGAGGAAGCGGATGGTGACAAGTGTCAAAGGTGGAACATGGATTAGTTTTACAATCATGGGATTTAGAGGATAATGGATTAGTTTTATGGATGGCTGAGCCATCCACATGACTAATCTTGTATCCCTAATAAAATATAATCATTTTCTAGACCCTAAGAAACTAATTCTTTACATGAAATTCTTAAATTAATTGAAAAAAATAACATCACCAAACTTTTTAAATTGATTCCAATTTGAAATGATATGAACCAAAAAGCTCTATCCTTCACTATGTTATTTCTCTTCTCTTCTTCCATTTTATGTCATTCTCTACTCCCACTCTCTTGTCATAATTTTTCAGCCTCCCCATTCCATTTAAGCTTGCATGCAACTATTAGCTTCCATCTTGTAATCCATGTAGAAACCAAATTATTAGTTAAACTCAAGATAATTCAGAGTTAAGCTCCATTGACTATACCAAAAAAAATCAATTGAAAAAAATAACATCACCAACCTTTTTAAATTGCTTCCACTTTATAATGATACAAACTAAAAAGTTCTATCCTTCACTATGCTATTTCTCTTCTCCTCTTCCATTTTTTTCCATTCTCTTCTCCCTCTCTCTTCTTATCATAATTTTTATGCTTACCCATTCCATTTGAGCTTGCATGAAACTATTAGCTTCCATCTAATAGTTCATGCATAAACTAAATTATTAGTTAAACTCAAGCTAATTTATAGTTAAGTTCCATTGACTATACCAAAAAAACCCTAATTTTTATCTCAAACTTTCCCCAAATATAATTATCATTATTTTATTCTTATAACTCTTGCATATTCTACCTACATTACAAGCTTGTATATATCCACATTAAATTCCACTCTTAATTTTTTTAACAATGATAACTAGCACTTCTAACTTAATCGAAGTCTATGCATACACATAGTGACTAGATGTAGTCATTACAATAGTCTTAGGAGATAATACAATTTATAACTAATTTAATAAAGATAACTATATCATGAATAATATAAAGTCAATTATATTATTTTATCCAAAATAGTAAATGGGACAATAATTAAACCAATCATAATAATATTATAAAAACATAATCATTGTGCTAATACTATGTTATCTTGACTAGCTTATGTCTTTTTTTATCATATTTATTAGGGAATTTAAGCCATTTAATGATATTTCCTAGATATCATATGGTAACAAGCTAATGTTTTAAAACATTGCAAAGACATTGTGATTAGTCTATATATAATAGTAACTAGATATTATTCCTGTAGATTTACATTCTTGTAAGCATTAACAATCATGAATTCAAATCATAACATAATCATACATCAACATTATTCACTAAATCTATGTATAATATCCACAATGCAATCACACGTGATTTATTCCACATATAAGTATTAAACTGAGCTAACACTCACTAACATGCAAAATTAATTATCTAAATTAAGTTAAGTTAAAAAATTTACTAGCACCAATGATCCACATAATGCATATAATATGTGCTATCTAATGTGGTGTGTGCATGTGTTCTAGTTGTTCCTCTATTGTCTGCTAACACCTCCATCTACACCTTCCTCTCTGGTGATGTTCTCCATCCATCATGTTTTGAGGGATGTAACTCTCCTGCATCCAACTCATGATAAGAAGTTAGTTATCCCATAACATCATGATATATATCATAAAATAATGTTGTAACAACAAATTTAACATGATCATAATGCAAATCATTTGCAATATAGCTAACCCATAATAATGTAATCATGAAATAAAGTAACATATAATTATCCAACAACAACATATTACTTAAAACATAGTTTAAAAGTAATTAATAAATTTAACAACCATAATAATCCATGGATAATTAGTTAAATTAGCTTAGTGAGTAATCGATATGTAACACCTTGACCATCCTTTCCAATTCCAAAAACATCAAAGCTCATCTTCTTCAATTTCTTGGAGCCTTACCCTCATATTAGTGTTGGTTATCATGACTTTAACCTCTTAAAATTCCTTCTTTGATGTCAAATATTACTCTAAATTAAATGTTTCCACTGATCTCAAGTCTTTCTTCAACATAAAGTTGGTTTTTGTCATAAATAAACTTTTTAATATTGACACACTCGCAAGTTTCTCTTTTGGTTCTAAATTGCAATCCACCTCATGCCCCTCAGCATAAGGCATAATATAATTTATATTATTCCATATATTATTCTAGATTAAATTTTTAGATGCAACTTCCACCACTTAGATTTCATACATGCCCATCAATTTCATGATTCTATTTAGAAGAGGTTTCAAGTTTTATCTTTGGCAAACACCAATTATTTGTCAATTTTTTCCTCTAATCTTATCACAACTCCATCCTCACAATGGATCATAGATTCTAATATTAAACATTAAAATAGGTTTTTCTATAAAATTTTGGCTAATATTATGGAATATGGAAGCCTCAAATATCTAAACACCAATTTGCCTCAATGTGGCTATGTTTGATTTTAGAACTCAGTGGTGTCTTGGACATTTTATCCTTGATTTTTTTGGAAGTACTATCTCTTGAAATTATAGACTCACTTGTATCCATTTGGATAGTAATACTTCATGACCAATAATGGGAGGTATTCACAAGTCCACACATAATTATCCCACCAAGTAAGTGCATGAATTCACATCTTCGATTGGTGAAATAATCATGTGCTCATTAGTACTCTAGTAAGTATTGAATAACACCTTCAACTATCTCAAACAATTCTCTACCCTTATAAATCATATGTATCCCTCATAGAATTGACTGTCATACCCTTCTCCAATTTTTTTTGGTTAATAAATTCTTGTTGACCAATCATAGGAAGTATTCCCAAGTCTATACATAACTCCCATAAGTTATGTGCATGAATTCACATCTTCAGTCGGGAAAACAATTTTTGATGTCAATATGACATAATTTACATACACATATATAATATTTGACATATTTACATGTGAATCATAACTTTGTATAATTCATGCATAGATATTTACTTATTAAATATGTCATTATTATTTGTTGAATGTGTTCACAAATAGTTCAAATGTTTATATTTCATGAAATTGATGTAGTAATGTTATAATGAGTATAATTAAGTCATTTTATTATGCACATATATGCAATGATTATTGATTTATATGATGGTTTCTTAACATTATCATATATTCTATTAAAATAAATAAATAAATAAATAATGAAATTATATTAATGTCCATAAATGACCATTATCATAGAGTTATAGGAAAAGAGACCCAAAGAAATAAAGTAGAAAGACATTTTGTCACAATTGTAGACATATCATGTTTTCATAACATGTTTATATAAATAACACCCTCTAGGTGATTCCCCTCAGATCTTATTATTTCATGATTGAGTCTTGTTAGGATCTTGTAGAATATTTTGTGTCACTCAGGATGAGCGAGACATGATGTCAATTTTTCTATCGTAACTAAATATCTCTTAAGAGACTAAAAGTTAGTTTTTGGGAGCCATGTATTATGACTCATTATCATAATCAATGAATTATCTTTGAAAACATGTATATGTGTGTGTGTGTGTGTGTGTGTGTGTGTGTGTGTGTGTGTGTGTGTTTTAATTCTATAATGACTAACCTCAACTATCCTTTAATCCTTAGGACCAAAAGTTATAGTTGGCTAGATGCATTCCTTAAGAGAAACTTCTCATCCTTTAGTGGGAAAACTAAGAAAACTTCTACCATGTATTGTAAGAAAAATTTGAGGGGTTGATATGATCTATTAGCTCCTATAGTTTCATGGGAGATTCCTCTTAAAATACCATAGAGTATTCTATTGTAATTTTGATGAATGAGACATAACAGAGAGTTCTCTCTTACAACCAAATGTCACTTAAAAGACTAAAAGTTGGTCTATGAGACGTGTATCTTGTGACTAATTATCCCAATAGACAAGATGTCTATGAAGAAACATATGAATGGAAATTTTAATTCTAGAATGGCAACTCTACACTCTCCATTAGGCCTTAGAACCAAAATTTAAAACTGGATAGATGTATCCCTTAAGAGAAGCTTCTCATACCTGAGTGGGAAAACTGAGTGAACTTTTACCATACATTCTAAGAGAACTATCAAGATAGATACAAGTCATTATCTCTTATATTTGCACATGAGATTCATATTAACATCCCCCAGAGTATTTTATGGCACTTTAGATGAAAAATACATGACGATGCATTTTTTTATCACAATTGAAAGTCTCTAAGAGACCAAAAGTTGGTTTGTGAAAGCTATATATTGTGACTCATTATCTAAATCAATGAACCATCTATGTGGATGTGTCTAAGTTAGAATTTTAATGTTATAATGTTTTATCTACACTCTCCATCAAGATTTGGGACCAAAATTTGTAGTTGGTGGGACATATCCCTTAAGATATGCTTCTCATCCCTCGGTGGGAAAATTGAGTGAACTTCCACCATGCATTATAGGAAAACTGTAAGGAATAGAGACAAGACATCAAATCCTATAGTTATATGGGTGAGTCTTATTAACATCCCTTATAGGATTTCACGGTACTCAAGATGAGTGATACATGATGATGAATTTTGTCTCACATCCAAATGTCTCTTAAGAGACCAAAATTTGGTCTGTGGGAGGCGTATCTTGTGAGTCATTAGCCTAATTGATTAACCATATTCATTAGCATGCATAGATGCATTTTAATGATATAATGGCCACCATATTATATCCATCAATCCCCAAAACCAAAAGTTATAGTTGGTTGGATGCATCTATTAAGATAATCTTCTCATCCTTGAGTGAGAAAACTAGGTGAACTTCCACCATGTGTTCCCAGGTGATATTTTCAGGTGTTCCCAAGTTTTATTTAAATGTGATCCATTGTGTAGAGATCATCAAGATCTAAGAATATTAAATAAAGGCTTGTACATGGGAATGGATAATGAATAAATCCATAATTAATGGGTTTTTAAAAACTATGTAAACCCATGAACCTTATTTGTAAACTCATCCCAAGAGAATTTCAAGATCACTCCAAAGTCACATTGAAAGTATTTAAGAAGAAACCTCTCACTTGCATTGAATTCTTGGACTATAGAAGCTCCAATTATATATTACTTGTAAGGTTTTATTAATATTAGTATTATAATAATAGTTCTACTGGAGGAGTTAGTACTACTTGGAGGCTGTGGAGGAGGATCATTTTATGGAGCCGATGACTGATGCCTATTCTGACTTAGCTCTATGTAGAGGTTCTTGGAGCTATGTAGTAGAGGAGAATTCAATAAGAAGGTGTCAATCAGGGAGGCCATGATGGAACATTGTGCAAGCCTTCCAAGACTATTTTGGGTCTCTCTAAGACCAATTAGCACTTGAGTTCATGATGGATTAATTATAGTTTTGTAAGTTTTACATTTGTACTTAAAAATGGATTTTTATAATGAATTGGTTCATTATTTAGAGAACTTGAAGACGTAGAAATCTACCAAAATCCATTATCAACTTTTGTGTAATGTTCATTACTACTTGACTTGCATTATTTTTAGTTGATTATATTTCTGGATTTGCATTTTGGAATTAAAATTAATCCACATATAAGGATCTAATAAGTAAAATTAATAGAGTAGGAAATATACCTATTTATGGATCATTTTGGTATCAAATAAGTTTAAATGTAGGATTTGCTTCTAATTGTGTAGCCTATTGATATCAGTTTTGATTACTTGTAAACATTTTAGACTTGTTTAATCTTATAGTGTAGTGTGCATTTATTACAGATATAAGTTGTTTCTAGGAATAGGAAACCATGGGCAAAGACTTGAAGTGTGAAATAATTATGATATTAATAGTAAGAGTTCAGGAAAGAGGGGGAACCTCCTCCTAGTCAAATTTTTATGCAGGTTTTGGTGATTTTGAGAAACTCACCAAAGGTATTGGCTTGAAACTATTGTTTAAAATGGATTTTGAAAAAAGAGGTCTTGGTAATAATATCCAAGGCATTAATAAAATAATGGAGGTTGAGGATCATCCTTGTTTTATAGTTTTGAATTATGTTAGTGAGAAAATGAAAATTAGACAGAGTTCTAAATCCATAAAAGAAAGATAAGATTTCAATAACCAAGTGATTACACCACTAGTATAGCATAATTCCTCTATGTATATGAATATGTCATCATAGAAGGATGATAAATGATGTAAATGAATGACTAGAAGAGGTAATGAAATTACAACACCTCATTCTTACACTCAACATAACACTAGACAAAATTGTGTAAATTTTGAAACTTCTAATCCTCTATTTTAGTATAAAAATTGTCTATGATATACAAAAAATATGGCATGCTTTTCCTTGCACTTTTTATGGGGTAAGTAATAATTTTGTTTCTAGTTGTTGGAAGAAAAGATCATTACTAAAGAAGTTTATGCCTTTCATCAGAAACAAGGCAGGTGATAAAGACCATTCTCATCATTTAGAGGTGAGAAATGGAAAATGTGATTCCTCATCTAAGGAGTCTAAGAGGAACTTTTGTGCTCATTATCATGTGAATTTGCATTAGGTTAAGCAGTGTTAGAGACTTCATACATCTCAAAATAATAAGATGAAGATGGAATACATACCTATTGTTATGGTAAATGTAGTTCCTAATCCACCACCAATTAATAAGTCAACCCAGGTATTTACTAAGGAAATAAAACCACCTAAATGGGATAATCCGATAAAATGGGTTGGTAAGTAGTTCCTTAGTTTTATGTTTGTATAGTTAGAGTTGTAGATTAACATGAAATTTTTTTAAAGCATATTTGGGATTTTTGATGATTGATGAAAATAAAATTAGCCAATGTTTTAGCTTTAAGTATTTTTGGAGTAACCAGATGAGGAAAATCTTGTGACAAGTTAATCATGCTTTTTTTTTCTCACATTTTAATTAACTCCATTATGAAGTTGAAAAAAGTATATATAGGTTATTTGGGATATGTTCAGTGTACCTAATTGATACTTGAAATTGAATTAGCTATTGCTATGAGATTATATTTAATGATAGAATGTGTAGGATGTAGTTCAAGACCTATACATGGGTAACATTTTATCTATAATTATACTAGGTGATATTTTTAAATTACAAATAGTTCACCATTTTGGGAATGTAACTAGTGACATAAACAAATTATGACATCCCCACACTATACATGATTGCTTATTCACTGGTAGATCACTAAATCAGTTAAACACTTGTCTCTTTGACATTGAGATGTCATTTTCAAACTAATCATTTTGTGTGATGTTGTGCTTATAGTGAATTAATGATTTTCCATAAGAAAGGAATGGTGTAGCCTTTCCATATTGGAATAGAAGTTTTAGAGGCCATAGAGTCCACTACAGAGATATCCATGAGGCATTACAAAGAACTAAATCTAGTACTAGGAAAATGAATGTTTCAATTTTTGGTGGAACAAAAGCCTTCTCTATGGGGAGGCATGATCTAGAGGATATTATTATATTTTCCATAATTTTTTTAAACATGGTCCATTGTGTAGAGATCATCAAGATCTTTCTATCAACTATTAGAATGGAAAAAATGTACATCATATGATCTTGTTATCATTGGTCAAAGTTTGGTCAATAAGTGGTCAAATTTGGTCAAACTAGAAAATTTGATGGTCTTGTAACATTTATAAACCGATTTCATGGCATATAACTTATCAAAATATTTTTGATGCATTTTAATTGAACCAATTCTAAGTTTATATACATAAGTTATGGCCTATTGAAAATTTTAGGTAATAGGGGGGAAATGTGTAGGTACAATGATTGGACATGCACATGGTCCAATAGATTATTGACATGTCGACCAATGAAATCCTCACATTTGGAGTGTATACAATAGGTCCAAAATATTATTTAATATTTTATACAAATCCCACTTCCTAAGGCTTGAGAAATGGGATTAACTCCATGAATAACTCTTTCCCCACAAATGTGGGATATTTCCCATACAAATTGGGATATCTCCCATAGAAATGCATGGGAGGTTTATCCAAAGAGAAAGATATGAAGGGTGGTTCAACCCATTGACCCTCATCAACTTGGCATGCCCTATTTTTGGATATAAGGCAAAGAAGATTAAATAAAGGCTTGTACATGGGGATGGATAATGAAGAAATCCATAATTGGTGGGTTTTGAAAAACTATATAAACCCATGAACCTCATTTGTAAACTCATTCCAAGAGAATGTCAAGAGTACTCCAAGATCTCATTTCAAGTATTTGAGAAGCAAGATCTCACTTTCATTGTATTATTAGACTATGAAAGCTCTGATTCTCTATTATTTGTAGGGTGTTATTAATCTGAGTATTATAATAATATCTCTATTGGAAGAGTTATCACTACTTGGAGGCCATGTAGGAGGATTGTTTTATAGAGATGATGACTAATGCCTACTCCAACTTAGCTCTATGTAGAGAATCTTGGAGGTTGTATAGTAGAGGAGAAGTCAATAGGAAGATATGAATCATGGAGAACATGTCAGAATATTGTGCAAGCTTTCCAAGACTAGTCTAGGTCTTTGTAGGACTAATTGACACTTGAGTTTGTGATAGATTCATTATAGTTTTGTAAGTTTTAAATTTGTACTTGAAAATGGATTTTTATAATGAATTGATTTGTCATTTAGAGAACCCAGAGATTAGGCATTTTCCAAACTCTGTTATCAACTTATGTGCCATGTTCATTATTACTTACATTGAATTATTTTAATTTGATTATATTTTTGGAGTTGAATTTATGCATTAAAACTAATCCACCTACATAGATCCAATAAGTAAAATTTTCCAAGTATGAAATCTACCTATTTATGGATCACTTATTATACACTTTATTGGAGAACTATGAGGGATAGAGGTGAACCATCAGCTCCAATAGTTACACAAGTTATTACTCTTAACATCCCCTATAGGATTATATGGCACTCAGAATGAGTGAGACATGACAATAAGTTTTATATTACGACTAAATGTCTCTTAAGAGACTAAAAGTTAGTATGTTGGAATCATATCTTGTGACTTGTTAGCCCAATCAATAAATTATCTATGTGGATACATATGGATGGTAAATTTAATGCTTTAATGTCCAGCTTCCACTTCTCACTAGGCCCTTAGACCAAAATATGTAGTTGGTTGGATGTATCTCTTAAAAGAAGCTTCTCATCCCTGAGTAGGAAAATTGAGTGAATTTTTGTCATGCATTGTAAAAGAATTGTGAGGGGTATATAAAATCCATTATATTTTATAGTTACATAGGAAATTCATATTAAAATCCCTTATATTATTACATGGTAATAGGGATGAGGGAGACATTGTGGTGAGTTTTATCTTGCCTTCAAATGTCTCTTAAGATACCAAAAGTTGGTTTTTAGGAGTCATATCTTATGAATCGATATCCTAATTGATGAATCATATACGTGGACACATCCATATGGGAGTTTCAATGCTATAATGTCCATATTATTCTCTTTTTTAATCTTGAAGACAAAAATATGTGGTTAATCAGATGCATCCCTTAAGATAACTTTATCATCCATGAGTGGGAAAGATAAGTGAAATTCTATTGCATGTTGTAAGAGAACCGTGAGAGATAGAGATGAGCCATTAGCTCTTATATTTTCATGGGTGAGTAATTTTAACATCCCCCATAGGATTCCATGGAATTTAAGGTGAGAAAGGCATGACATTTATTTTTTCTCTCGCAACTAAATGTCTCGTAAGAGATCAAATGTTGGTATCTGAGAGGTGCATCTTGTGACTTATTAGTCTAATCGATGAACCATATATGAAAACACATCCATATGGGTATTTTAACACTATAATGGCCACCCTCCAATATTTTTTAGGCCTTGATACCAAAATTTATGGTTGTTTAGACACATCCCTTAAGAGAAACATCCCATCCCTAAGTGGGAAAATTGAGAAAACTTTTGTCATGCATTGTAGGTGAACTATGATGGGTAAAGATGAGTAGTCAGATCCTATAGTTGCATGGGTGAGTCAAACTAACATCCTTTTTAGGATTCCATGGCACTCAAGATGATTTATACATGATGGTGACTTTTATCTCACAACCAAATGTCTTTTAAGAGACCAAAAAATGATCATTGGGAGCCATATCTTATGACTCATTATCATAATCAATGAACCATATTTTTTTATGCATTTGGATGATTACATAAAAGTTTTAATGGTCACCCTTCACTCTTCATTAGGCCTTGAGGTCAATGTACTATTTATCACCATCCCTCTTTTTTTTTTAACATTAGATTGTTTTTATTTTAATTATTTTATTTGGCCTGATATGAATTTTTTTCATTATATTCATATTTGTAAAACATTGATAAAACATTGTTTTAAATAAACATTTATGGTAAAAAATATATATCATGTTACAATAGAGTTCCATGTTGCACTGGGGAAATTCCTATTTCTTTGATTTCATTTAAAAAGATGGGTTTGTAACTTGAATCTATTAAATTTTGAGAATTTAATTATAGATAATCCTTTGACCAAAAATTAGAAATGTTTTATCTACATAGAATAAAACCTAAAAAATTCATTTAATATCACTAAATTTCACTCTTGATCACATATCTATCAAGGCTGTGAAAGAATGTTGTTACAATATAACCAACATATCCATTTTCTAATGGTTTATTGGACAAGATAGATGGTGAAATATAAGAATTAGTAGTTAATTGACTATCTTTTGCACTAGGTATTACATTGTGATGATAATAGTAATTAGAATTTGGAATGTTATAAGTATTTACTCTAATTTTTTTATCCATTGTGATTAATTTCATGGCATTGTGTTATGTCCTTAAGGAATAGGTGGATGTAAAGGAGCTGAAAGAAGGAAAGGTGTGTCACTAGATCCTTGAAAATAAAAGGTCAGAGGAAATTCTTTTGATGACATTCTACAAAAATTTCAAAGTTATTACATGGAAATGAAAAGTATCCTCCATGTGAAAAAAATCCACAAGTTAAAGCAATAGATAATTCTCTCTTCCTATAGTGAAATCATATACACATAAAATATATACTATAACACTAGTGAGTTATGGAAATTTATTTTGTCTGCCATCCCTATGCAATGGATTATAATCACTACTTTCATTTAATTCAAAATCTTATTTTATTAAGAATTTTTTTATATTTAAGAAAGGATCACTTTCCATTATGAACTACACATACTATTGAGAGAGAAAAATGAATATAGATAAACATGTGGGGGTCAAAGTAGTGTAAACTTGTAAAAAATAAAAAGTGTTACATAAAAAATGGGCAAATCCCTTGTGGGTAATGGTTTAATTGAGTCATCCTAAAGCATTATGTTTTCCCCATACAAAGTTTATGTTCAAAATACCTGGGTGAAGCCTTCCATTAATATGTCTACCATTATATATATATATATATATATATATATATATATATATATATATATATATATATATATATATATATATATATATATATATATATATATATATATGGTAGACATATTAATGGAAGGCTTGACCCAGGTATTATATATATATATACATATATATATACATATATATATATATATATACATATACATATATATATATATATGTATATATATATATATATATATGTGTGTGTATATATATATATATATATGTATATATATATATATATGTATATGTATGTATATGTATATATATATATATGTATATATATATGTATGTATGTATATATATATATATATGTATATATATATATATATATATATATATATATATATATTTAATAGTGTATGCCTATTAGGATAAACTTGTGATAATAAGAGTATGGATGAGTTTTAGGATCTAGTTATAATTTGAACATAGAATAAATCCCCATCCATATAGGATAAAAGTTACTATTGATAGTATGAGGAATGTACTAACAATAATAAGAGCAGATAATGTTATTTCTATTGTCTATGATTCCAAATAATTTGTAGATATTGTACATGAGTGGTAGGAATCTACCATAGATGAAATAAAATGGGAAGTATCTCTAGGAGGAATCACTCTACTAAAATCATAACTTATGGAGGAGTTCATTTCTAACACAAATTCTGATCAGAGGCAAGCTATTTCCATATTGATTTAAATGATGTTAGGAGATTTTTGAAAGCAAAAAAATACATCACTGAATATAGGTGATACATATATAAATTTAGACCGTGTCATAATCCTTTAGTAAAAAATTTAAAATGTATTTTTTAAAAAAATTTCAATAAAACATAGGAAATTCAAATTTGAAGGATTCAAAAAAAATCTTATGTATAGATAGGATTCATATCAATTACATCATGCAACTTTCTATAAAGATATAGGAAATCATTGGCAAAAAAAGTTGTTTAATATAGGAAATTATTTGTTGAAAAAATCATTTAACAAAATGGAAAGTCAATCCAAATTCACTTAACATAGTAATAAAAAAATCTTTGTATACAATATTATCAATAAAATCCTATAAAAAACTAGATTAAATACATAAAACATTATAAACTCAGAAGGAAAAATATGTATCTTTCAAAGAGAAGTGCTTTGTGGAGATTTTTTTAATATACTTTAGGCACATTATTTACAAGTTGATTGAATATTACCTGCTATAATAAGTTCAAAATTTTCCCATAATTGAATTTATGGTTGAGAATAAATTTTTATAATATTATAAAATGTTTTCCAAGTGATGCTTGGTTTTTATTCAGTAACGATTTTATAAGGGTAAAAATGGACAAAAAAATATATACAAATTTATGCTCTTCTTTCCCCTTTAGGTAAGCGTTGATTGGATTTTAAAATTATTTTTCCACCTCTCTAGAAGACCTTGACAACTTTCAAGTTAAAGCATCACTATCTCAAATAAATTTATTTATATAAAAATCATCTAATTTTATCACTCTCAAGGTGCCTATCTTAGATTTTTCACATAATTTTGCTCATTGAATGGTTCCAAATTGATTCTCAATGTATTTTCCCACCTCTCCATTATGTTCTCTTCAAATACCTTGAAAATTTTCAATTTGGATCATAATCACCAAATATGGAATGCCATATTAAAATAGGGAATCTAATTATATGAATAAGGGTTCCCCCATATTACATTTATATAGTCACCATGAGATGTGGGAAAAGGGACACCTAAACATGAGTTTTTTGGTGGCTTTGGACTGATAAATTATTATTAATATACAAAATATAAATCATCATTATCATCATTTATCTCATATTGATCTAGTTTTATTTATTTGAGGTTGTTTCAAGGATTTTTTTGTAATTTCAGTGTGGGCAAGAATATTGTAGGTTTAAGGGATTTTCATCTACTTGTGAAAATGTGGATTTTCTAAAGATTATTAGTTTTGTATTTATTTAACACTTAACACGTATCCACCTTGTGAACTATTTTATAGTTATATTAAGATTATCTCTAATACCATATATGTATGCGCTTGTAGATAAACAGATTAGAAGTCTAGAAGGTGAGCATGCTAAAATATATGACAACTTGGCATAAATACTTTTAAATTTAGTCAAAGAAATTTTATACAAGGCTCTTTTCAATTTTACAAACTTAAATGTCTTACCTACTTGTCCAACCTCTACATTTATCATGGTTGCCACTAAAATCAAGTAAATCTCGAGAATAATGTTGGAGGTTGATGACCATAACATTAATCAAAGGAAAACTAAGGTGCAAGGGTCAAATCCCATAACAAGTAGTGGAAAAATTACTATGGGGAGGGGTATTTTTATTTTTTCCTAATGGATTTATTTTCCATATATTATACATTGTAAATTAATTTTTTTTAATAAAATATCTATATTTATGACAAAAATAAAATCATTGCATTGGTAAAATCAATGATATTGTAAAAATCTCATTCAAAGTGTTTGGTTTTAATGATGCCTTTGGTTCATGTTTATGGGCAATGTCATCATGATTTAAACTACTACATTTATATCCTAACAAAGTTTCAAAAAAAATATAGGAGTCATCCCTTTAAATCATTTAAGAGTAATAAGGTTCATAAATATTCATAATCCATCCCTCCATTACCCATTGATTATTATTTATAGACATAAATCTTGACAGTTAGAATTTCTAAGTATATCAAGAAGTTATGCTCATATATGAAGAATTCATTCTAAGCATGTCTTATTGACATAACTAATCTCTTTCATGTACTTTATAGGTATCTAGTAAAATTATTATCTCATGTTAATTAATGTATCTTTCACATATCAATGGGCATATAAAAAGGTAATTTCTTCCAGTACTAACAGGTATATAGGAAGGCATGCATATAAAGAGGTCTAGTATATCAATTTGATAATATATAGAAAGGTGAACCTTTTAGATTTATAAGGCACCAATACATATCCCTTATAAAATTTGATTATATTTACACACATGGTGATAGATGGAATGCAGTTTGTTCTACCAGATACTCAGCTTCTTTGAGGTAACAACTATGTAATGTGGAAAACAAAGGTTGAAAAACACTTGGAATTTGAGGACATATGGACATTTGTTGATAGCACATGTACCTAAAACACTAATGATGTTGATTATTAGTGAAAATATGATAAATCTAATTATAAATCTAAGCTCATAAACATGTTTAGATTCTTATATGAGGTAAAACCTCATATCTATAATCCTACTACAACTCAAAATGCTTGGGACAACCTTTAAATAGTATATGAGGCAAAGAATTAAAATTAGATTCTTCATCTATAAATCTAGATCCATTATCTAAAGTTGAAATATGAGGAAAAATTTAAGGCCTTTCTTTGTATATTTACAACCTTGTAGGATTTTCTTGAAGCATTGGGAGAACTAGTGAAACGTGAATCTTTAGTTCCTATTGCCCTAGGAGTTCTTCTCCCCACATGTAGAATTATTGTGACCATGTTAAATGTAATGGGTCTGAAACCAACCTTTGTTTCATTGGTTAACATGTTTCAAAAAGAATAAGCCTTGTAAAATATAGAAGAACCTAATGAAGAGCATGCACTTGCTTCATCTCAGAAAGGGAAGAATCCCATGAATCCTTCTAAATATAACCATAAGTAAAACAATTAGCAACACCAATAAGGGAACAAACCTCATTCATATAAGGATATGTCTAATTTTTGGAAATATAGGTTGTGACCTAAAACATTATTAGTATAATGGATTCACACAGGGATCATCCAGTAAGAAGCCCACTTCACATAATCCACCTCATTAATTGAATCCAAAAACCCATTCCAAAAGGAATTGGAAGAAGAAAAAGTAGTTTTGGAATGTTGTTGAGGATAATCATTCTTTAGAAGATAATCATGTGCATATTACACAGACACATGAGGAACCTTATTATTCAAATTATATCTATTACGCTGATCCTAATTCTATAAGGCACATGAGAGGAAATAAAGAATGGTTTTCCACTTTACACAAATTAGGATATTAGGGTAATTTTCTCTTAGTGATTACTCATCATACATTTTTTAGGGTTGAGTTGATGTTTCTTTACATCTTGGTAACCACACTACCAAGATCACATATGTCTTGTATGACCTGGGACTCAATAAGAAATTATTTTTGATAAATCAACTTCTTTATCACAATCTCAAAGTTGAGTTTGATAAAAAACATGGTGAGTAGTTTTGCCTTATCAATAAATTTTTTGAGGCTATATAAATATTGCACAAGCTTTGAATGTATGCAAGATGTTTTAGATATATATTTTACACAAAAATCATTAGGCACTTATTATCAAGGTTAAAAATAAATCCTATCTATGTCATAGTAGATATAATCATTTGAATTATAGGTATTTTATTGCATTAATAAAACACATGGTTAGAGGTCTTTCCAGACTTAAACAATCTTTTCATATTTTTCTCGATTACTTAGATTGAAAAAAATGAAGAGATACTTTTGAAAAATTAAATATCAATCTCATCATCCACTAGATCTAGTGCACACCGATTTATTCAAACCCATGACTCCTATCCAAAAAGGATATAATTATTTACAAATATTTTTTCATGATCATTCCCTTAAGATGTGGATTTCCTTATTAAATACTAAATATAAGGCATTCCAAGACTTCAAAGAATTCAAGGCCTATATTGAAAATGAAAATAGTCCCAAAATCAAGGTCCTCTACTTAGATCATGTGGGGGAAATACACCAATAAATAGTTCATTGCATACCATATAGAGCATGGAATACATTTTCAAGACATTGTTCCTTATATACCACAAAAGAATTGTGTTGTAGAAAGGCATTTGATGAGAAAGGTGAAATCAGTTCATCTTCCACATAAACATCTAACATAGGCATCAGACCTGTAGGATTTTGAGGTGAAAATAAAGGTGATGGTCAATCATAATCTCTAGTACCACCAACTACTATTCAATGTATGTCTAAATGGTATACGAGTAAAATTTGAGATGTAAAACTAGATGAACCTCCAAACACTTCATCTATAAGACTGAATAATCATAGTATGGCTTGTGCAGAGGCAAATTTGGCCTTAATTATCATAGTTTTAGAAACATTTGGGCCCTCCATAGTTTTTGAATACCTAGAGTCCAAACCTTGGAAAAATATCATGGATGTAGAATATCGATCTCTCATGACTAATGACACATAGAAGTTAGTTGATCTTCTAATAGGGAAGAAACCTATCATATTAAAATGGATATTTTAAACCAAATAAAAATTTATGGAAATATAGAAAATCATAAGGAAAGACTCATAGTAAAGGGCTATACTCAGAAATAAGGTATAAAATATGAGGATATGTTTTCTCTTACAACTAAGATAAAGACAACCAGGATGATCTTTACAATGGTTTCATAGTTTGAATGTGATGTTCATTAGATGGAAATTAAATGTGCCTTATTAAATGAATATATATATATATATATATATATATATATATATATATATATATATAGGAAGAGGTCTATATGACTCAATTAAAAGGTTATACCACACTAGATAAAGAGCAGAAGGTGTGAAAAATCATAAAATCTTTGTATGGTCTCAAATAAGATCTTAGAGCTTGGTATATAAAAATTGATGAGCATCTCGTAAAGCATGGATTTTAGAGGAATCCATATGATCCCAATCTTTACCTCAAATATCAAGGGGGATATTATTATTATTATTATTATTATTATTATTATTATTATTATTATTATTATTATTATTATTTTGACAATCTATTCATCATTGGATGCTTAGTGAAGATGATTGATGTAACAAAGAATGATCTTAATCAATTATTTGATATGATAGATCTTTGGATATTGTGTTATTGTCTTGGCTTGGAAGTGTGGCAAAAAGTTAACCACATAGTCATGTCTTAGATGAAGTATACAAAGACATTAATTGAGAGGTTTTATATGATGGATTTTAAACACATAGTTACACCTATGGAGATAAGATTTTACATGTCTCACTTAGATCCATCACCATGAGTAGATGACACTCTTTATTGCTAGTTGATTGGGAGTCTCATCTATCTCACATACTCTATGCCAAAAATTAGCTATTTTATAATCTATCTTTCTTGATTTGTGTAAGATCCGTAGGTAATCCACTATAAATAAGCTAAATAGATATTTAAATATATTATAGGAACAATGGATTATCACCTAGAATATATTAAAAAAATGATAAGTTCTTGACAAGATATATGAATTTAGCTCACATAGGTTCAATTGATGATAGAAAATCTACTTATGGATTTGTATTCCTTTTGGGATCTGGTCCAATATCATGGGGGATCCATAAGTATAACTTTATTTATCATTATTATACTAATGTGGAATATCATTCTATAGAGGAGATGTCTATTAGGTGATTTGGATATGTCACAGACTAGAAGGATTGGGAGTTCGAAAGACAACCAATAATTCTAAATTATGACAATCATGGTGTTCTTAAACTTATTCAAAATCTATTATTTCATGAACACACTAATCACATTGAATTTCAAGTCCATTTCATATGCAAACATGTTAAACAACACAATATCTAGCTTGAGTATTGCCCCACTCAAGATCAATGTGTAGATGTCTTCACAAATTCACTTTCATATGATAGGTTTGAGGCATTCAAAATTTCTCTCTTTTACTCTTCAAACTATAATAAATTAAGTGGGAGAATGTTGGAAAAAATTAATTCATGGTTTATTATGTAAATGTGGTTGTTATCCTATAAAATAAACCCCATAGTGTTTAGGCTAGTTATTAGTCTATGTTATCATAGAGTAATATTAGTAGATTACAGAGTGTTTTTATATTATTTCTCACCCTAGTTTATAGGATCTATTAGTACAAATATTAATAGTATAAATATGTTTTTTTAATTCATTATTTTATATCTGAATAAATCATCTTTAATTTAGGCTAAGAGAAAAGTCATAAAAAAATAATGTACTTTAATTAGAGTTCTTCTAGAATGTACATTATCAATATAAGGGAATTTACTATTATGATTAATTTGATGTGTGTGAAGATTTATTACTTTTTTTTAATCATGGATAACTCAATAATGGTAAAAGTAACATTAGAATCTAAACATGGAAAAGGAATTAGATAATAACTAGGCAAAGGTTTGACTTTGCTTATTTTACTTGAGATTAGACTCAAATTTGTGGTTACTTTCCCACATAATAATATTTTTTACTATGGTTAATGATTCATAGATTTAATAAATTCAATGATTGATATAAAGGACAAGGATCTCACATATACAACCCAAATGGTAACAGAAATCTAAAAATGGAATCTAGCATGCCCTCTTCATCTTATTTTAAAGGACTTGACATTGATAATTTACAATTATATACTATAGAGAATGTTTCTTTGATTGATAAGGAAAAATAGGGACCTATAATAGTTTGAAGAAGATTATCATCTAGATTTAAATGTAGAGAAACCAAATTTAGAGAAACACTCATAAATAATAATATATAGTTAAGATGGGATTAATTTTAATGTCCTTTAGACCAAATTGGTTTATAAGACCTATCGAAAGTGTATTTAAATAGTTACAGAATTATTTCTATGACTAATTTATTTAAATATTATGCACACTTTGTTTAATTAAATATATTTGATATTTCATAAATAAACATATATATAGGCACACATAATACTTGAAATCACTATACATTTAACTAATATATATCGGGGACCATGAAAATTTTGAAGAGGATTTTTAGCTAGAGTGAAAATCAGAAGATACAAGTTCATGAAAACACCTAGATAGAATAATATATATATATACATGTACATATAATTATTAATATTATTATATATTGAAGTATATACATTAGTGAAAGTGAAAATTTTGAATAGGATTGTTAGCTAGATTGAAAAATAAAAGAACTAAATTCATAGAAATAATGTATAATATATTCATGTATCTAGATGTACATACAATGCTTAAGATTATTCTAAATTAAACTATAGATAAAAATGACCACCAATAATTAGAAGAGGATTATCAGTAGATTGAAAATTAGAGAAACTAAAATCAAAGAAACACACACAAAATGTTTTATTCTTTTAGGGAATTAGGTGTTTAATTCCTAAGTAAATAAAGGGTCTGAGCAATATAAATTAGTAAATAGATATGCCTTAATTAGACTACTGATTTGTGTAAATGGATATTATTTTTCCTTTTCTAAATATAGTAAGGAATGAAATAAATTGGAACTTAGCTTATTCTCGCTGATTTGGGCTGAGACAAAACTTGATACTAGAGGAGTAAGACTAGAAAATAGGCTAGATTAGGTCCCTAGACTTTGTTTCTAAGTTGGATAGGAGAATAAAAAGTGGACACCCTATTTTTTGGCACTATATTCCTATTATGGCACTATTTTCTTGAGGTTGAAAGCTTTCTAGGTTATGTTTGATAGGTTTATGTTACCATATTTATGAAATTTGGAGGCCTAAAAGCCTATAGAACTCATTATGTACCTGATTCAATATTTGAAACCCTTAAGATCTCCTAGTACTTGAACTTAAATTGAAATTGGGGAAAAAATATAAGGGGTTAGTGTGTAAAGGATACAATGGACGCACTTCACACCCCGTGTGTGGGCATGTTGCCTACATAACAATACTATGAAGAGGGATCAAGCTAATGTAGTTTTCCTATTGAAGTGCTTGGTAAAATTATGTGATGTATGAAACTAGATGAAAAATTAGAATATATATTGGATGACTAGGTACTGGTCTGAGTGCTTGAATATGATTGAATTGATCTTGGAAGGTTGTATGTAGAGAATAGGGAAGAGTGCTTGAGTGCACTTGCTTGTATTCTTGATTTTTTCTTGTGAATGAGTGTCAACCATTCTAAATGGAATTTTAATGGCCTTTTATAGGTTAAATGATGATCTAGGTTAGATGAGATTATATTAGATTGAGAAGGG
This sequence comes from Torreya grandis, assembly GCA_037957365.1. Taxonomy (NCBI): domain Eukaryota; kingdom Viridiplantae; phylum Streptophyta; class Pinopsida; order Cupressales; family Taxaceae; genus Torreya; species Torreya grandis. Next base: position 1,203,938 of record JARHVA010003903.1, on the reverse strand, counting down.
AAAAGATAAGGATTTGGGAAAATATGATCATTTGAGGCTAAAATGAGCTTGGACAATAGCACTAGAAATAGGACACCTTGAGTTATAGTACTCTTTTCCAAGTTGGGTGATATTGTTCTAAGGGGATGAGACCTAGGGGGATGGATACAAGTCTTAGAGGGCTGTTTGTGTCTCAAAAATCTGATTTTGAGAAGATATGAATGATTGGGAATTAGTGAAAGTTTAGCTAAGAAGGGTTGTGAGTAAGAAAGAGGACCTATAGGTTGGGTGTTATTAGCCATACCTATGTCATTCAATTTCACATTTTAAATGATTAAATTTTCCCTCCTTTTATTCTAGTGATGCATCAAATCAAAATACTAACATAAAGTAAAAATAGAAAGCATACCTAAACTTACTTATAAGGGAGAAGCTCATAAAGTTGTGTGATATTAGATTTGCATATAGAGAGCACATTGTGAAGTGTGAATCTACAATGAAAACATAAAGTAGATCAGTTCCTACTAGATACACTTTATTGAAAATAAGAACATATGAAAGTTCAATATAGGAAGAGAGAGGAATGAATACACCTCACTGGGTATGTGAACCAATACAAAACCTATTGTGATGCTGGATTGTGCTGGGTTGTGTTGAGTATGTGTTGAATCAAGAGTAATATTACAAATGGAGATAAGTGTTAAATTCCCCACAATGTGGCTCAATAATGTAAAGGATGGCCCTTTAGATCCATCATCACTAATTAAGTGAAGTTAATGAATCATTCATGTGCTAATCGATGTCTAGACTATATGTCTAATCCCTCTAAATAGATGGCTCAAGAATATAAAGGTTGGCCATTTGGCTTCATCATTGCTATGTGAAGTGAATCTATGAAGTGATACAAATATAAAATAGATGTCATATGAGATGGATCATGGATCCCATTAATGTGATGGAAATTTGATAATGTGCCATGGATAGCTGAATGTGTGCTAAAAACTAGGCCACTCTTGGCCATTTTAAAAGATGGAGATTAGGCTCATATGAAAGCCACTTGGAAATTGATGTAATAGGCTTATATGAAATCCAAATTGGGAACTTGGGTACTCAAAAATATAATGATTTATGAAATTTTAATTTGAATTTGACGCTAACCACCTACATATAGAGTAAGGCATGTAATTGTTGATAATCCCTAGAGTAAACTAAACATGGAAATAAAAGATCAATGTGCCATGCACATTGCCCCAAATCACTGATGTCTAAAACATGTATTTTGATCTAGAAGTTATTAAAACTACCCAATCTAAATTGAAAGTGATAACCATCATGCCACACTTGATAAACCCTATATCTGATAAAAATATGCCAAAACTATTGATTTTAATTGATCTAGAAGTACAAAAATTGTCCCTAAATTAAAATTTTTGCCCATTTCTAGAAACCCTAAGTATTTTTCTAATTGGAAAATAGCATCAAACTATGGACACCTATATTTTTGCTGCTACTATCCATTTTTGTCAGTATTGTCTAGTGTGAAAACTGACTACTATTCTAAAATTGTAACTATTTTTTTCTCTGATTTGATTAGTTTGACCTCTAAATTCTATACTATGTATTTGGAATGATACTATTTCGACTGTTGGGAGGTTTGATCTCTATGATAAAACCCTTATTTTATTCCCCCTCTTCTGAGGGTAGGAATGATGAACCTGTAATGACTACCCTTAGAAGAAAAGAGTCTTGTAAGTGTGTTAAGCTGAATAGATGGATGATATAGCATTTGATATTTGATAATATGTTTCAAGATATAGCAATTTTTGTATTGATAGACTATTATATCAACAAGGGTATGCCTAGATAGATACAACAATTTGAAAGCATGCATAATTTACTAGACTCAAAATAGAAATGTTAGATGTTGGTTGTTAGTTAGAGGAATGGAGCATGATGTCCATCATGGCATCTAAAAAATCAAGGGAAATACATGATATGGATCATGGCATTGCACACATTTGACAAGCAACAAGAAATCAAGCAACAAGCAAGAAACATACTAGATTAGCCAAGGGGCCATGTAAACAAGGGACATGAGCACATGCCACTCAAATTAGGAATAAGCATGGAAGGCATGTTCAAATCCCACATACACATAAAATTAAAACAAGCAAAGTTGGTACATGGGACACAAGCACATAAAAGAGTACAAGTAAAGGACATTTTCAAATGTCCTAAGGCACACACATGAAAAGAAAGAAAATGTTCTTAGGCAAAAGTAGGAGATAAGATATAATTAAAAATGCAATCATACAAGCTATGCTAAACAATCAAAGATAGCATGTAAAGGACATTTTCAAATGTCCTAAGGCACACACATGAAAAGAAATAAAATGTTCTTAGGCACAAGCAGGAGTAAAGATAGAATTAAAAATGCAATCATACAAGATATGCTAAACAAGAAAATATAGCATGTAATAACTAAAAAGATACAAACATATTTAACAAATCAAAGAAAATGTGAGAGTATGCAAAACAGGTGTAGTTCAAGACTACATATATGCTAAGAAATATACAAGTACTAGATACTAGTGAGATGTTGATATAATATTATATGTAAGATATAAAGTAATGCACATCAGTATGATAACTTAGAGTGTGTGGTGTAGGAATGACATAACCTGGATGGTGTAGTCATGTAGAAGATGCCCCTAGTGGGTGGGTATAACAATGTATGTCTCAAATGTAGAAGTAAGAATGCCCCCTCTATGGGTAGAATAAACCAATCAAGTATCTGGATGTCATACCCAAATAAGATCAAGTGAAGCATGGTAATGTATAAAATCAACATACAATAGCATGAAACAAGAAGTGTAAGTCCTAACATGATAGTAGTAATGTAAAGCATAGATGATGCATATAATCAAAATGTTTTTGGTATTTTTGATATATTTAAATGTTTTTATGTTTTTGAAGTTCGGTATTCTTTTTAAATTTTGATATAATCTATGTACAATCAATGAAAAAAAATTTATGTACAACCAATGCTATAAAAAAATACTATATACAAATATGCTAATAAAGTAATATGTATAGAACGATATAAAAGACTAGGCTAGAGAGGGAAATGGATCCAAGGATGGAGCCTTCTAGGGATGATGATGGAGGAAAGGGCCATGTCCATCATCAAATGCCTCAATATCATCACCATAAGTATCATCATATGCTATAGATTTTATGTTCATGGTGTCATCATGCTGAAGGTGAACTAAAGGTTGCTCTGGTGGTGGAGATGTTGACTCTACTCTGGGATGTTTAGCCCTACTAGTAGATAAATCTAGTGTAAGTGGTGGCTCTAGTGCTAATGGTGGTGCTATAATCTAAATAATACCTTGATCCTATAACTTATTCAATGTCTACTCTAAAGTTGTGCATGAGTTTGTATCATGACCTATAATCCTATGAAAAGTACAAAATGGGTGACCATCGTACTATGTCAATCTATTGATAGATCTATGTTATATTGTAGGTAATGTGATCAGACCATGACCAAGTAGTTACTGTAACATGAATTGAGGTTAATGTTGTGTGCTACCTATCTAAATCCAAATAACTAACTTCTTATCCATACAAGTAATCATGTGAACTATATGTGCCAAGTGATTTGCCTATGTCTGTGACTGTGGAGTATACCCTGAGAGTGTAGTATGAGATGTTACAAGTGATGTAAACTATGGGATGAGATATTTAGATTTCTATCAGTACTCTCCTAGGCTGACTGGTGTAAAGCTTAGTCTACACAAATAGTCATTTATGAGTGTGGGTATTGTATCATCATTTAAAGAAGCTTGTGAATCTATATTAACATTGTTTATGTATAGTAACTCCAAATTTACCACAAGGGGTAACTGTGCTATAGGAGTCTCATCAGCTATAATAGTAGAAGGAACTATTTCCAAAATAATTTTAACCAGTAGAGTAACTATTGAATCAATGGGAGTTGCTGGTGTTGTTTTTTGTGATGGTGGATATGTAGCAAGTGTAAGAACTATGACTAATGAAGTAGATAGAATGGCTAGAGTTGCTATGACTAGTGAAAAAAATATTGTTGATGGTATAACTATAAGTGGAATAGTGTGGGAAGTGCCAGTCTCACCAACCTCATATATATGTATTTGATCTAGAGAGATGCTATGAAGTGGTGGTTGTACTGTGAGATATGGTGTCCCATCAGATGAAATAGTTAGACATGACTTTATAAGTCAATAATATCTAAATGGTTGTTTGTCTATTGGGCATGTGTATAGATATCCCTCATGGATAAACTTAATGCATCAATGGAGGGTGGAAGGGATAACACCCATAATATGTATCCAAGGTCATCCGAGTAAAATATTATAGTGGAGAAGCCCTGACATGGCCTAGAACTATGTTGGGAGGGTTTTTGGGCCCACCATGATATCTAATGTAATAGCACCCAATGTCTATCATGATATATCATTGAATCCTTGGATGTTCTTATATGTTTTCTACATTGATGCCAAATCTACACCCATGTCCTGTAAGAATGTGATATTACATAAATTTATTATAAAACCACTATCAACAAGAACTCTCTTGACTAGATTGGTTGGACTTGTACTTATATGAATAGTGGAAATTTTTGATCAATAACTATCTAAGAAGGCATGTACTCACTATCAAATAAATTGCATCTTTTATAGTTTTTAAAGTGTTGACCACTAATGCAAAATAATAAGGTTCTAAATCAATAGGTGGAGAAGTCTAATTTAATGCCTAATAAAGAATGTATTTGAATACATTGGATTTCTTAAGTAGCTCTAACATGGAAATTTTATCTAGAGTGTTCTACAACTGATAAACAATGTCATATGCCTTGTACAAATTTGCTTGGGTGGGTGGGTTGCCTAGGATGGGTTGGAATAATAGGGTGATAGGGATCCTAGGTAGGAGGAGGAGGTATAGTGGCACATTGAGTAATAGCTCAAACCACATTATCTATAATATTTATAGGAGTAGTAGTAACTACAGGAGGAAATCAAAGATAATTTATGGGTTGAGGAGGTGGAGGGACAAAGGGTGTCAACTAGGCTCTCTAGCAATGGGTAGTTACTTGGGGAAGAGTGAAATGGACCATGCAACATGACTCGATACAGGGAAGGGGCTCCAAGGGAGATGATGCAAGAAATGGATTTACATATTTAAGAATAAATTACTTAACATCATCCCATATAATGAAAAATAAATAGGAAATGTATAGAATGAAACTTTGTAGTAACATATGATAAACTTCATCATTCATGTACATGATAGGACTAATTATGAAATATTTATGATTTTCAAGAAATGAAAGAAAAAATTGTAGATTAGACAACATCATTTTTGCAATTTTAGTCTGAATGTAAGGTGATACCTTGAAAAGTGGAGGAGGAGCTAGTATTTGCAGCTAAGGGTTTGAATGATATTTTTCAAGATTAGTGTAATAATTTGAAAATTTTAGAGCAAATTTGTATATTTAATCTTGAAAAATTTAGAAAAAAACTAAAAATATTTCTAAAATTAGCATTATAGTTTTCCTAGTGTTTTGAATGTGTTTATATGAAAAAAAGCCATGGTATGTGCAAACCAGGGTTTGAATTAAAAATATGATTATTTTTATAATGAATTGATATATTTTTTATTTTTAAATTCAATAAAAATCAAGAAATTATAGCAAAAAAATTAGATATAATTAGCCCTAAGGTTTTTGTGCAAAAATTTGAAGCTGGGTTCACCAAATGTTTTATTCTTTTAGGAAATTGGGTGTTTAATTCCTAAGTAAATAAAGGGTCTAAGAAATGTAAATTAGTAAATAGATATGCCTTAATTAGCCTATTGATTGTGTAAATAGATAGTATTTTGTTTTTTTCTAAATATAGTAAGGAGTGAAAAAAATTAGAACTTAGCTTATTTTGGCTAATCTGGGTTGAGATAAAACATGATATTAGAGGATCAAGACTAGAAAATAGGGTGGAATAAGTCCTTAGACTTAACTTCTAAGTTATACAAGAGCATTTAAAGTGGACACCCTATTTTCTAGGGTTATATTCCTATTCTAACACTATTGTCCTAAGGCTAAAACCTTTTTGGGTTCTATCTGATAGGTCTATGTTACTCTATCTATGAAATGTGGAGACCTAGAAGCCTATAGAGCTCATTGTGTGCCTGATTCAATATTTGAAACCCTTATGATCTCTTGGTACTTGAACTTGAATTTAACTTGGGGAAAAAGAGAAGGGGTTAGTGTGTAAAGGATATTCTAGATGCATTTCACATCCCATGTGTGGGTACATTGCCTACATACCAATACTCTGAAGAGGGATCAAGCTATTGTAGTTCTCCCATTGAAGTGCTTGGTGTAATTACGTGATGTATGTAATTAGATGCAAAAATGGTATGTAATTTGGATGACTAGGGACTAGTATGAGTGCTTAAATAGGCTTCAATTGCTCTTGAAATGTTGTATGCAGAGAATAGGGAAGAGTGTTTGAGTGTACTTGCTTGTATTCTTACTTCTTTCCTGTGAATGAGTGCCAACCCTTCTAAATAGAATTTGAAATCCTTTTATAGGGTAACTGATGATCATGGGTTAGATGAGCTTGTATTAAGCTGATAGGGGAAAAGATAATGATCTAGGAAAATCTGACCATTTGAGTCCAAAGTGAGATTGGACAACAATACTAGAAATAAGACACCTTGAGTTTTGGTTCTCTTGTCTAAGTTGGGCACTATTTTCCTAAGGGGATGAGACCTAGGGGGATGGATCTAGGTTTGAGAGGGCTACCTCGATCTCAGAAAACTAAGTTTGGGAAGATACAAATGATTGGGAATCATTAAAAGTTTAGTCGAGAAGGGTTGTGAGCAAGAAAGAGGACCTATAGGTTGGGTGCTATTATCCATACCTAAGTCATCCAATTTTGCATTTTATATGATTACACAAAGTATAGTGCTCCAAGTGAGAGTGGATAGGAAATTTTGAGTTCACTACTAAACTTGGACATAAGGTTAGAAATTTGGAAGACAAAATTTTAATGATATATAAAGTAAATGGAGAAAAAATCCCCTTATAAGATTCCATAAGGGTTTGATACACCAAATTGGTTTCTTTATTGAGATGCTATATGTTTTCCATGATGATAAGAGTTTGAGTTTGAAAATTTATGTATACATCATGTTTTTGGTGTCATTATTGATAATGACCTAGAAAAGCTACCCTACCTACATATATACATGCATGTATCATGCTTAAAATTAGTTGACATTAACTTATATATACAAATTATGACCACCAATTATTTGAAGGGGACTATTAGCTAGAATAAAAAACCATGTACAGAAAATTAGATAAATGTCTAGAATTTATAATATCTACACACACAAAATATATATGTGTGTGTAGATATTATAATTTCTAGATGTTTCTCTGATTTTGGTTGCTTAAGATCTACCTAATACATATAATGCTTCGAATATACTACATTATCTTAAGGTAGCCTAAAAATTTAGGTGCCATGTGACAAGGTTGTTTTGTAAGTATTATTAAGTATATTTAAGGTCAATTCATCTTTTAAAGTATTAAGAATGTTTCATATAATGAAAATGAATACCAAAACCTCATCAAAGATTTATTATTTTCTATGTACCATCTAGGACTAGTGACCAGTTATAACCAATGATGGGCATATATCACTAAAACACCATATAAAAATCCTATGGAGATTAGATTGTTATTTCAACACCTCTTTTAAGCCACAATTCTTTGCTTTGACATCTAGTGTGGCTCTGATATCACGTTATTTTCTATAGACCAACTAGGATTGAATGTAGGACCTTCCATTAAAATGTTTAATACTCTATCACCTATCTACAAGCCCTTTGAAGTACAAAGTATGGATTATTCTTCCAAAAATATTTGTAAAATATAAATAAATTTTAGATCATGGTTATATTGACACTTTTCTCAAATGATAATAACATAAATGAGTTCAATGATCCAAAATAAATAGAAGGGTTTGAATGTCTTGGGCAATTTAGTAGAATGGATACCCCTTAGAAACTAATATAGGGAGTTAAATATCTTGAGATATTATAGCAGAATGAATAACTCTTAGACCTTGGGACTAACATGAAAAGAATAGACATAAAATTGAAAACTTACTATTCTTATCATTAAAGTAAAAAACCAAATTAGATTTACATTTGAAAGTATACTAATTTATCATCACAATAAAAATCCATCCATTTAATTTAAAAGTTAATATCCATACCTATAGTTCTATCCATAAATTCCTTGGCCACATGTAGAGGGATATTTGTAATCCATTCCATCTCCACATATTCACCCAAACCTCTCATTAAAACTTTGATTTCATCCACAATGCTGTCCAAATACTTATGATTGTCAACAAATATGTTGTTTTAATGATTGTTGTGGCATTCATCTAAACAAATACCATTTTAAACTCCCAAATCATTCCCAGTAGAAACAATTAAAGAAGATAATGCCATTACAATGAATTTAGGGACTCATAAGTATTAATGAGTGTTGTTTTACCTACATAAAATGGAATTCAAAATTTATATAAATTGTTTTTAAGAGAAAATTTATGGGCCTTGTTACAAAGACCAAGAGGATTGTTGTGTGATTCTAACAAAGTATCGAGTCTAAAGAAGAAAGGAATAGTGTCTTTATTTAAACCATCATCCTTGAAGATTTTAAAGGTGTTTTTTAGGTTCATTAAATTTTAAGAAGGTATTACCAAGTGTTACAAGTATAATAGTAGTATAATAAGGCTATAAGTCTTAGGAATAGATCTAGAAGACTATTACAAGATACATTGAGAAGTCTACATAAATTAGAGTTGGTCATAAATATATTAATTAATTATTCTAATTTTATCAAAAATTCACATTTCATAGTCAATCAAGGACTTATATCATTTTTATTAGGGTTTCTATGTATTTTTTGAACATTATCAACTAGTTAAAAATCTTGAACAATCTTAAGATGATCAAAATAGACCTTTCTCATGAATATCAAAGTATCTTAATAGGCTGTCATAGAAAAAACTCAATATTAATGCAAATTTAACTATTGTTACTTGTTAATGACCTTTAAATTTTGGAAAATAATCTATCTTTGTTCATCATCACTAATTATTTGACTTCTATGCATATTCTAATTCAAAAACTTAAGAAAACATCTTTACTTGACTGTGCATAACCCATAATTTTATTTATGGACCTTTGTAACATCAAAAAACATTATAAAATCATGAATATAGATTAGACAACATTCAATATATATACTTACACACTCAAAGAATATTTGAGATTACATCAAATCTTATTTATTCAAAATTCTCTGACTATACATACCTTGTAGACTAATAACCTAAAAACTTAGAAGCCTACAATCCAACTTCCTCATCCCACTTTTACAAATACCTACACATTTTGATTTTATACTTTATTTATCTCCTTATAAAATAGTTTTAACCTTATCACTCAACCAAACTAAGCATAATCTTCCATTAATCTCTCAAAATCAACCTTATAACTTATCAACATGCCTTATTTGGTTTTATCTTCCTTTCCAACATACAATCTTCTATCTTTATAGAAGAACATAATTTTATACATAAATCATCATATACAATATGATTAAGAGATGATCATAACTTTATGAATTAGTTTTTTCTTTGAAAAATCCATATTGAGATTGAATTATTCTAAAATCCTTTGCTTTCATCGATAATTATCTTATCTTACTTTAACATCAATATTATTAATATTTTCAAGTTTATTTCTCTATGTGAGTTTATAAATCCTATGTCTATAGAACCACTGAATCATTTGAATCAATGGGTTATATGGTAGATATTGTTAGAGGTATAATCACTGATATGGGGGTGAATCAGTGATGAGAAATAATCCAATTCAATTTCCAAATGCTTGAAACACTTAATCATTCAATACAACCATTCATGAAGCATACAAGATGTTTACAATAATGAATAATGAAGATAATTCAAGATCATACACATAAAACAAGATTTATGTGCGAAACCATCTTTGGGAATAAAACCCACTCTCGATCCTACAAACACATGGACTACTTGTCTTATAAGATGATCAAAATCATGAGATCGGTCAAGTCTTTCTAACTAGAATTTAGTGAAACACCTATTTCACAAGGAACACCTTCCCCTAAGATGATCAAGTGTTTCTGACCACCTTTTGGTCAAGACCTTCTGATTAGATTTAGTAAAACATTAGTTTCACAAGGATCACCTACCCCTAAGATGATCAAGTCCTTTTGACCACTTGATGGTCAAGTCCTTCTGACCTAGATGTTGAGTACCCTCCCAAAACTTATGAAATTAACATCTCCTAATCATTGATTTCCTATTAAACTAATGGTGATATAATGGATATTATCCTCCTTCACTTCTTCACGTAACCGCACACATCTAAAACCACCTTTTGGATCACTCTAGACCTCTTCACTCATCCTCAATCTTCAAAATTACAAGAGAACTATCATTGATATAAAAAATATGACCTATAGGTCATATACATAGTCATCAATCTGATCTATTCTATAAACCATCCACTAGGCACACTAGCTCCACAACTCTCACACACACCTCTTCTCAAAAGTCTCTCACATCTATACCATAATCCTAAAAACCATCACATTTGTTTCACCTTTTATATAATATTCATTATTATTATGGTCATAATATTCCTTGTTAGCCACAAGACATTCCTTCATCCTTAAAGCATCTAATCATAGATCACCTTTAAGCATAACCCTATTTCAAATAATCTTGAGACACCTTTTATGTTTTATGAAGACCCATTCGCCTCTTTGACACTTATCTGAGAAAATTTAAGAACACAAGAACACTTTAAAATACATATACCCATGCCACACAATATATAAGTCCTCATTAAGTGATAAAAACCATCACAACACCCTTCTATTAAATCTCAATTCATTTAAATAATATTTTTGGCACATAGTCACTTTCTAAGAATTTATTCATACTAAATATGGATTGGTAAAACCTCCAAAATCTATATATATGGTCATCATTTAGTCTATAACACTCTATGATAGTTATCTCATCTTGAAACATCAAAATACCATCAAGAAAAACTTAAGTATCCTTCTCAAGTTACTTGCAGAGCATAAACAAACACATAATCAACTTTGGATCTCAGTAACTTTGAATGTATAAATAATTACAACTTTAAATACATAATTTTAGATACACCTTAAATTTGTATACAATTTTTATTTTTACACCATGGTTAAATAATGCATATATCAAAAGTTATGGCACAAAACTACAAACTATCCTCCCTCGTAAATTCAAATATTTGAATTCCAATGGTCACTGAGCAACTATTAAACTTCAAACACTATGTTAAAATCTCATGTCATCACATCTTAGATCAAATATGCACTATTGATATTCTTTTAAAATATCTCAAAATTTAACTTGAATAGACTTTTAAACATCAAACATGTTGACCTCATCTCATACACCCTTGCAATATTGACCAAATATGCACCGTCCGTCTCTATGGATCAACCTGATCCTTACCTTACAATGTTCACCATTAGATCTTGCTCATAAATCCTAAGATTATGAAACTTATATCCCTCTCATACCTTTTGATCATTTTAATAATAGTCTATGTTCTTGTGCCACTTGGTATTCTCTCATGTATTATTGACTATTTGACTTGTCCCACACCATTAATCTTTGTCAGTACATACCACTAATCACCATTGAACTTCTGTCAGACTAGTGAGTTTGTGACACTTGTCACCTACACATGCAACCTTTTACATGTTAAATTAATAACCACCATTGATCTAAATATGTAAAATTAATCACTCACCATTGATATTTTGTACAAATGACCTCAATATTCGACATGGATAAACTTGATGATCTCTAACATATCACAGTCTACTCAAGTTATAAAGTTATTCGACATTGAAGCTTTATAACTTGAGCTAGACAACTCTTCAAGTTTACAAATTTTGAGGATAGATTATTAGAACTATAGAAAACATATTAAAATAAACCTTTGACCATTATTAACTTTATTTTTACCTAAAATAAATGCATAAGAATACTATTTTATACATATCTACATGATGTGCAGTGACAATCTGGCTAAGTATGGGAACCTCTACAATCTATCTAAAAAGCCAAATTTAAACCCACATATATTTAGATACACTCAATTACATGACATAAAAATTGGAACATAACAACTTGGGACTAATGTGATCACACCCATATGACAAACTCCCCATGACTTATCCATACATGGTAATGGTGACATCATCAAACTACCTACTCATATTTTTTGCTATAGAACCAACTATGACAATATGAACATAATGAAGAGCCAGATGTATACCATGTACTTTCACAAGCTCCCCAATCATGCTTGAAATTTGATATTACCCATAAAACATGTTAAATAATTCATACCCATACCTAATCATGCCAAAATTGAAGATCAACAAAGCCTACTTCAAGCAGAGTAGAATAAATAGACTGCACACTTTATCATTGACACTTAGATTATCAGGACATTGTTGCTCTCAAAATATGTCACTTGTTTTTAGGGACAAAATATCAACTATTTTGGTCTTGTCGGCCAAAATTATCTCTTCCCTTCTCAAAAAATGTTCTGAGTGCTCAAGTTCTTCAATTATTCAAATGTTTTCAGTCAAGGGACTCACAAGTTCAATGGGTTCAACAACTTCAACAAGTGAGCTCTCATAAAGGAACAAGTTCCAAACACTTAGGCAATTTCAAGGCTTGTTCAATGTCGAGGTTCAACCAAAAGGTCCATCGACAGGCTTTATATAAATGGAATGAACCATTGAACCATTAAACCTCGTCTCCAAAGGTTCAAGGTTTAATGGGTTCAAAGGTTAAATGACATCAGCAGACTTAAAGAGTTAAGCACTTTGGAAAGTTTAAAGTTTAACCACTTTAAAAAGTTAAATGGCTTCAAAGGACTTAAAGAAAATAAGACTTTGAAGAAGAAAGATTGAACCATTGAACCGATGAACCTTGAACTAAAAGAGTTCAAAGTTTAAAGGTTCAACGAGTTCAGTAAAGTTTGAGAGACTTAGAAGAACAAAGGATTCGAAGAGCTAAGAAAGAAAGGATGAACTGTTGAACCTTGAACCTTGGAAGGTTCAAAGTTCAAAGGTTCAATGAGTTCAATAGAAAAGAAAAGAGTTCAATAAAGTTTGAAGGACCAAAGGATTTGAAGAAAGGATGAACCATTGAACTTTGAACCAAAATGGTTCAAAGTTCAAAGGTTCAAGGAATTTCAAAGTTTAAAAGGAAGCTTCAAACGAAGGAAACAAAAAATTCTAGAGACAAGTTTGAAGAGATGGTTCAACTGAAGAGGAAAGAAAGAGATTGAACCAAGGAGCTGATTGAACCAAAGAGCCGATAGGACCACTCGAACCATTGAAACGATGCACCCCACAGGTTCAAAGGTTCAAGGTTCAAAGTAGTTCAAGAGACTAAGTGACCATGACATCCCCATGGACATCAAATTTAGGGTAATGAAATGCCCATTTATTTTTAAATATGGCATGGAACTTGAAGACAAACTCAGCAAATCGCTGAAGAGGAAGCTGAAAGACCCTGATGAAGGTAAGAAGATGGCTTGAGAGCTCAAATTGCAATAGGAAAGAGGGAAAGCTATAAGAGATATTGAAATATTTATAGGGGAGTTATTCCAATAGATGGAATAGTCCACCAAGTAGACATATGAGTGTGCAAACATTCAGAAGCGTGGCCTATTTTTCTCCCTTTGAATAAAAGTGAGTGGACAACTGTGTACATATCTGGAAATAGACCAGATGACCCATGCTTAGGAGAAGACATTTGAGATGATTATATACACCAAAGTCAAGGCCAATGACATGTTCTAGCATGGCCCTCCCATAGATATTGAAGGCATTCAATACAACATGGGCCATTTAGTGAAACAAAGCACCAAGTCTTTCTTGGCTGCTATATATTGTAATCTCTCATTTTAAGAGAGGGAGATATTTTTGTTATTAGAAGCAAAAATTTGCCCAAATTGAAAGGCATTACTGAGACTTTGAGCTCAGATTGTTAATCATATTTCATTATTTGAATGAGAAAGCAAGTGACCTTTCAGACTTTGTGCTAGAATAGCTTGTGTTGTTGATGAAATTATTCTTATGTTTATTTTCTGAATGCATTCTTGTCCATTTAATTAAATAAATGGAACTAGTGGAAGTAACCTAGAAGGTGTCCTGAAGCCAACTATGGGAAGACTTTGAGCTAGCATAATTATCATTAGTGTGTGTTTTTTCAATTTGTTTCTATGTAAAGGATCTTGGGATGACTTTGTACCCCCATTATCCTTCATATATTTCACTCTTTGGTAGTTGAGGTGGAGACTTTGTGCTACACCTCATTCTATTGGTTATTGTGCCTTATTACATTAACTACCTAAGAAGGAACCTGGTTGTTGACTGAATATTACTTCTAAAAGAAGTACCTTCACCAATTAGCCAAGATTTCTCCTTTGACCTGTGAACATCATCTCTAAAAAAAGAGAGATGGAGGGTGTTATCCTACCCCTGAGTGTTATTTCTTGCATATGTTAGTATATTATAGTTATAGGGAACCTCTCCTTGATGAGAGGAGAGATTGATCCCATTTCGATGTGGTAGACCTGCACATTTGGCTAATTAAATCTCCCTAGGCTATGGTTGAAACACATATTTTGCTGTCAGTTAGCTGGGGACAAAATATTCACCCAATAATTTTTTGGCAACTCCGCTAGAGAAGAATGAGTAGTTTTAGTTATTTTCCATCTCCATATCCTTATCCATTTCCATTATATACTCTGATATGTGAAACTAGAGATTCTAGAGATCAAATGTTTCATTACTATTGTCTACTCTACCAACTCCATGCCAATAGTTTTTAGTGACTCCACTAGGGATCAAACAAATAGTTCCAGTTATTTTCCATTTTTACTTCACAATCTGGCATCCTCACACTATACAAAAAGCCAGAGAGCTAAAGGGATTGTTGACCCTGTATTCAAATTGGCACATCAAAGTGATTTTGACCTATATCCTTCTCCATGTCACCTTCAGTGAACCAGGAGTCTTCCTCCTATAAAATTTAGGTCACTAATACAAGACAGAGCTTCTTTTTTCCTTTGCTAGAAGAGCTTTGCTCATACATACCCCACCAAGATTCGTTATTCCACCTTTCCATATTCATACAATGGCAACTCAAGGCCCTTGGGGTAACTCTTTTGGCCCTCTCAATTTAAGTCCACCTCTACATGAACTACCTCATAGTTTAATAAAGAATTTACCCAAGTTCTTTGGTGATGGGAGAGTTCATCCTGATGAATATATTACAACTTTCAACATAGCCTGCGACATGATAGATATGGAGTATGAGGATGTTGTAGTCAGGCTATTTATGGAAACATTGCAAGGCACTATTGTAGACTAGTTTTATCATTTATAGGCCTAGATAGTGACTAAGTGGAACACTCTCAAAGCCAAATTTGAAGCTAGATTCAAGCCTATAGAAGATACTCATTCCCTGCTAGCCCAGCTCACCTAGATGAAGAAGGAACCTCTTGAACCTATGAGGTACTTCATAGATAAGTTTGACAAGCTGAGAAACAAGATTCCCATAATTACTCAGCTAACAACTAAAAATCTCAAATGCTTCTTTATCGACTCTTAGCTACCTAAAGTGAGTTTTCTACTGAGACGTGCTGGCCACATAGACCTTATTGCAACACAGGATTTGGATACTGAGGTGGAAGATAATCTCATCTTGGTAGGGAAGATAAGGAGAGATCTTAATAGAGGTAAATCTTCTTCATCCTCTAAATATCCATCTATAAGCACCATTAATATAATGGTGTAAAAGCTAGAAAATGAGTATCTAACTCTCAGAAAGTAAATGGTGCAAGGGATGTCTGCTCCTCCTTCAGACTGAGATATACCAAGGAAGAAATTCTCTAATTAGTCATACCAAGGCAACACTACTAGGAATCAAGGGCAGACAAATCATCTTCCTCCCCCTTAGGGTAAACTTGCTATTGAAGCAGCTCCAGCCAATTCAGCAGTTGGATACCTTGAAATAGAATCAAATTTTTCTTTCCAATCTAAGCTGAACTAGGAAGATGGCATTGATTTCTTTGTGGAAGACCAAGATGAATCAGCTGGTGACTCCAACATTAGTTTCCTAAATTACCAAGATAAACCCAAAAGTAAAGGTGAAGTATTTAATGGATCATACGCTGTATTCACCCGGTCCTAGAACCAGTCAGCCCAGTAAGTTGATAAGAAAAAAATAGAGGAGTGATCTCAGCTAGTAATTTCAATTACTAAGTGGGGAACTCCTCTGCCTTTCTAGTCAAAGGACTTAGTGAGCAATAAAAAAGTAAGTACTTCAAATTTTTATACACCTTCTACTTCAAATCTGTAGACCAATCCCCCCCTAAAAATTAAAAGAATGAATTGCATTCCCCTATTCCTAATTCATTTTAGACATTTGATATAATCAATCATGTTAAGAAGGCCAAAATTCAAATGTCTGATTTTGAATTCCTACAATCTAACCCTAAACAATTGGATAGGTTAGTTCAATGTGTGAATAATAAAACCGTCCCTACAATACAAGAAATTATGAAAGTGACTCCTAGTCCCCCCAATAGTACATCCTCTTGGAATAACCTTGTGATTACTCCTCTAGCTGCTCCTATGAAAATAGAACCATTTTATGTTTCCCTATTGATAAATGGACACCAGCTGAATAATTGCATCATAGACTCAGGTGCATTTGAAAATGTCATACCCACTAAAGTGGTAGCGTTTCTTGGACTCACACTGACCAAGACCTTTGGGAGATGTTTCTTCATGGAAAAAAAACAAGTACCTTTGCTGAGACAAATCAAAGATGCCCAGTTTGCATTCATGGCCTTTCCAGATAAGAGAATTAAAATGACAGTCCTGGTGGCCGACGTCCCAAGCTCATATGACATCCTTCTTGGGCAAAATTTCTATAAATATGTTGGTGGTGAGTTAAGCATGGACCTGTCCAAGGCAAGGATCCCTATCAAAGGCATCATGAAGAAGTTGCTCCTTGAGAAGGAATCGAAGTATATTGTCACCCAAACATCAGCCCCTGAAGCTCAAATTCTATTTGAGTCTTGAGGCATGGGTAATTACTTCTTATTCACAAAGGAGGTTCATGTGGCATCTGATAATTTTTTTTAATGTGACAATCTAACAATTGATTTAGATAAAATAACAAAAGACTTAATAGAGCACAGTGCAAGCCTAGAGGAATCCTCCCCTCCAAATGAAGAAAAATCTAAGGAAAAATTAGTTTTTGATGATGTCTAGATTTTAGAATTCAATGGCAGTTGTTTCTCTACTGGTTCTAGAGCTAGGATTGTGTTGATATCTCCTTAAGGAGATATTTTTCCTTCTTTATACAAGTTGTAGTTTAGCAACACCAACAATACTACTAAATATAAATCGTTGCTACTCAGATTAAAAGCTGCTCAAGATAGGGGCATCAAACTCTTTCATGCCAAAGGAGATAATGAGCTAGTGGTTTGTTAGGTGAGAAACCTATATCAAACCAAGAATGGAAGATTGCATTATTACCACAATTTAGTTCGGGATCAAATTGAAAACTTTTATGCTTTCAATAGCTCTACAGTGCCTAGAGAATTCAATGACTGAGCTGACACATTAGCTATTTTGGTGACTCTCTTAGTTCCTCACCCAAATTTCAAAAGAGACAAGTACACCATCAAACTAGTCTTTCGAACCAAGTGTGACTAATAATACCAATAATTGGCAAGTGTTCAATGGTGATAGTCAAATCTTTGCCTTTTTAGAATAAAAGGATAGCTTTTAACAGCTTCATTTTGAAGGCACTGAGCCTCAAAAACTGAAATCAATCCCTGGAACAAGCTCAAATATAGGTGAAGAATTCTTATAGCTCAAAGGGAATAAAATCCCAAAAGGACTGGTTTCCTTTGAGAAACTATTTGACAAGCATGATAGGTTCATCAAATAGCAATAAATGGATTCAAGCTCCTCCCAGGAGTTTGATCAGATAAATTTGGGTACTAAGAAAAATCTCAAGATGGTGAACATTGGGAAGTGCTGCACTCTAGAGGAGAAACTCAAATTTATTGACCTACTTCACCATTACATGGATGTTTTGGCATACTCTTATGATGATCTGAAGTTGCTCAGGCCTAAAGAAATTTGCCATGAAATTCCTCTCAAGAGTGATTCAGTGCCTCACAAGCAGAAATCTAGGTAGTATAACCCAAAGATATTAGGTACTATTTTGTCTAAAATATAGAAAATGTTGAATGCAAGAATAATTTTTCTAATCCATAATTCTACATGGATTGCTAACATAGTTCCTATGAGAAAAAAGAATGGCAAAATTCACCTCTACATGGACTTCAAAAATTTGAATTAGTCATCCTTAAAGGATAACTACCTTCTACCCATCATGGACCAAGTTCTTCAAACAGTGACTAGTTCAGAGATGTTATCAATGTTGGACAGTTTCTCAGGGTACAATCAAGTGGAAGTCAGTGAAGCAGACCAACATAAGACAACCTTCACCACAACTTAGGGCACTTTTGCGTATCAAAAAATTCCATTTGGTCTGATAAATGTTGGCACTACTTTCCAAAGAGTGATGGATCTCACTTTTAGGAATGAAATGGGTAAGTTCATTATGGTATACCTTGATGACCTAAATGTCTTTTCCAAGCATCACCCTAATCACCTACATCATTTGCAACAAGTGTTGGAATGATGCTAATAGAAGGCATTTCTCTAAATCCCAAGAAGTCTATCTTTGGGGTTACAAAAGGGAAACTTCTCAGACACACTATATCCCAAGAAGGCATAAATATTGACTCAAAAAGAGTCAAATCCATTCAAGAGCTTACTCTACCCATAAATAAGATTTCAATTCACTCTTTCTTCAAAAAGGTGAACTTTCTACGAAGGTTCATTCCTGAGTTTGCTGAGAAGACTCGCCACATTATGGACATGATGAAGGGAAAGGCCACTTTTAGATTGAATGAAGAAGGCAAATTGGAATTTCAAAACATCAATATAGCTATTGCCCATGCCCCAATTCTAGTTTATCTAGATTACACCAAAGGCTTCATAATGTATAGTTATGCTTCTGAACACACATTTTTAGCAATTCTGGTTCAACAAAACCAAGAAGGTATGGAATCTCCCATATCCTTTATGAGCTTTCCTCTCAAAAATCATGAGCTAAAGTATTCAAACATGGAGAATCATGCTTATGTAGTGGTAAAGGTGATAAAACACTTACATTTTTACATCCT
The DNA here is from genome assembly GCA_037957365.1 of Torreya grandis. Taxonomy (NCBI): domain Eukaryota; kingdom Viridiplantae; phylum Streptophyta; class Pinopsida; order Cupressales; family Taxaceae; genus Torreya; species Torreya grandis. Next base: position 1,184,429 of record JARHVA010003903.1, on the reverse strand, counting down.
GAACTCACACACTGTTGCCATGGTTCCTGATATGATAGTTAAGTCCATATTAACTCAGCAAGAGTTTAGAACCAAAAGGGGAAATTAGATTGCTAAAATTTAGGAGTTTGATCTAATTATCAAACCAACAAAGCTGGTATGTGAAAGAGGTCTCTACCAATTAATTGTTGATACTAGACCAGAAGAAACGGAGGTTGAAGACACACCAACAATCCTCTTTGTCACCACTATGAATGAGTGGTATTCAAATATTGCTCATTTCCTTACTTATGGTGAGTGTCTTACTCACCTATCTTGTAAAGAAAAGAAGACTGTTAAGTTAAAAGCTACCAATTTTGTCCTATGGGACAACAGTCTATATATGAGGAACCTCGATGGGGTGTTCCTTCGCTACGTAGATAAAGAGCAGTAGAACCAACTTTTGGAGTCCTTCCATAATCTAGCCTATGGAGGACATTTATTTGTGCCTATAACTACCCATAAGATTTTGTGAGACAGATATTATTGGCCTACCCTATTTCAAGATGCATACAAATGGGTATGTAGATGTGAACTATGTCAACAGTTCATTGGAAGACCCAAATTGGCTACATTACCTCTCAAGCCAATGGTAATAGAAGAGCTATTTAAACAATGGTGAATGATTTCATTGGTGTTATAAACCTGTCTTCAAGTTCTAGACATGATTATGTCCTCACAGCCACAGATTACTTCACCAAATGGGTGGAAGCTATTCTAGCCAAGCATGCTACTTTAGAAGTAGTATGCAGTTTCCTCAAGGAAAACATCATTTCTAGGTTTTGGGTCCCAACCAAAATTGTGATAGATAATGCATCCTATTTCTCTTCTCATGAGATCACTCAATTCTATTTTTATTATGGGATTACCCTCTCCCACTCCTCTGATTATTTTCCACAAGGGAATGGCCAAGCAGAATCAAGAAACAAAAACTTGGTGACCATCATCAAGAAGCTAGGTGATGACAATCAAAGAACCTGACATAAAGTATTGTTTGATGCTTTATGGGTAGATATAATTATGCCCAAAAGGGGGATGGGTATGTCACCATTCTAAATTTTGTATGGTCTTAATCTATAGATATCAATCACCCTAGAATTGTTGGCACTAAAATTGGCAAAGGCAGTCAAAGATCAAACATATGAAAGCTCCATCGACAAGAGGATCATGTGCCTGACTAAAATTGATGAGAAGTGAACTATGGTGGTATAACGAATTGTTGTGCATCAAATTTTGGTAAAGAATCTCTTTGATTAGAAGGCAAAAACCCATGATTTCTAGATTGGAGATCAAGTTCTGTTATGGGACAAGAGAAGAGAACCAAAAGGAATGCATGGGAAATTTGATTCCCTATGTAAAGGCCCATTTTCTATTCATCAGATCAATGGTGAAAATAGTTTCTTTTTAAATTATCAATATGGCACACCATTTTCTCTTCCTCATAATGGGCAACATCTGAAGCACTTCAATTCTTGAAGTATCAGATAAGATTACATTTTACATATGTATATTTGTATAGTCTTTAGTTTTATTTTGTGCTTTTTGTTTTCATTTTTTGGCACCTTTCTTTTTTAGGTAGCATGACTCTATAGCCTAATGGCATACATGAAGGCACTGGAGATTCTAGTTTCTACTCCCCTCAGCTATTTCAAAATTTTGATCGAAGGAAGTTCCCCAACTGGAGCCAATTGTTGTTCCCAAAATTTGTCACTTGTTTTTGGGGACAACATATCAACTATTTTGGTCCTACAGGCCAAAATTATCTCTTCCCTTCTCAAAAAATGTTTTGAGTGCTCAAGTTCTTCAATTATTCAAAAATTTTCAGTCAAGGGACTCACAGGTTCAATGGGTTCAATAACTTCAACAAGTGATCTCTCACAAAGGAACAAGTTCCAAACACTTAGGCAATTTCAAGGCTGGTTCAATGTTGAGGTTCAACCAAAAGGTCCATTGATAGGCTTCAAACAAATGGAATGAACCATTGAACCCCATCTCCAAAGGTTCAAGGTTTAATGGGTTTAAAGGTTCAATGACATCAACAGACTTAAAGAGTTAAGTGCTTTGACAAGTTCAAAGTTCAACCACTTCAAAAAGTTTAATGGATTCAAAGGACTTAAAGAAAAGAAGACTTCGAAGAAGAAAGATTGAACCGTTGAATTGATGAACCTTGAACCAAAAGAGTTCAAAGTTCAAAGGTTCAACGAGTTCAATAAAGTTTGAGAGACTTAGAAGAACCAAGGATTTGAAGAGCTAAGAAAGAAAGGATGAACCATTTAACCTTGAACCTTGGAAGGTTAAAAGTTTAAAGGTTCAATAAGTTCAATAGAAAATAAAAGAGTTCAATAAAGTTTGAAGGACCAAAGGATTCAAAGAAAGGATGGACTATTGAAATTTGAACCAAAATGGTTCAAAGTTCAAAGGTTTAAAGGTTCAAGGAATTTCAAAGTTTGAAAGGAAGCTTCAAGTGAAGGAAACAGAAGATTCTAGAGACAAATTCAAAGATATGTATCAACTGAAGAGGAAAGAAAGAGATTGAACAAGGAGCTGATTGAACCAAAGAGCTGATAGGGCCACCTGAACCATTGAACCATTAAACTAATGCACCCCACAGGTTCAAAGGTTCATGGTTCAAAGTAGTTCAAGTGACTAAGTGACCATGATGTCCCTATGGATGTCAAATTCAAGGAAATGAAATGCCCATTTATTTTCAAATATGGCATGGAACCTGAAGACAAACTCAGTGAATAGCTGAAGAAGAAGCTAAAAGAGCCTGATGAAGGTAAGAAGATGGCCCAAGAGCTCAAATTGCAATAGGAAAGAGGGAAAGCTACTAGAGATACTAAAATATCTATAGGGGAGTTGTTCTAGTAGGTGGAACAATCCACCAAGTAGACATCTAAGTGTGCAAACATTCAAAGGTGTGGCTTATTTTTCTACCTTTGAATAAAAGTGAGTGGACAACCGCGTACATATCTGGAAATAGACGAGATAACCCATGCTTAGGAGAAAATATTTGAGATGATTCTATACACCAAAGTCAAGGCTGATGACCTATTCTAGCATGGCCCTCCCATAGATATTGAAGGCATTCAATGCAACATGGGCCATTTCATGAAACAAAGTGCCAAGTCTTTCTTGGCTACTATTTATTGTAATCTCTCATTTTAAGAGAGGGAGATCTTTTTGTTATCAGAAGAAAAACTCTACCCAAATTGAAAGGCATTACTGAGACTTTGAGCTCAAATTGTTAATCATATTTCATTATTTGAATGAGAAAGCAAGTGACCTTTCAGACTTTGTGTTGGAATAGCTTGTGTTGTTGAGGAAATTGTTCTTATGTTTGTTTCCTGAATGCATTCTTATCCATTTAATTAAATAAGAAAAACTAGTGGAAGTAACCTAGAAGGTGTCTTGAATCCAAATGTGGGAAGACTTTGAGCTGCCACAATTGTCTTTAGTGTGTGTGTTTTCAATTTGTTTCTATGTAAAGGATCTTGAGATGACTTTGTGGCCCCATTATCCTTCATATATTTCACTATTTGGTAGTTGAGGTGGAGAATTTGTACTACACCTCATTCTACTAGTTATTGTGCCCTATTACATTTACTAACTAGGAAAGAACCTGGCTGTTGACTGAATATTACTTCTGAAAGAAGAGAAGTACCTTCACCAATCACCTAGGATTTCTCCTTTGACCTATGAACATCATATCTAAAAAAAGAGAGATGGATGGTGTTATCCTACCCCTGAGTGTTATTTCCTACATATGTTAGTATATTATAGTTATAGGGAACCTCCCCTTGATGAGAGGAGAGATTGTTCTCATTTCAATGTGGTAGACCTACACATTTGGCCAATTAAATCTCCCTATGTTGTGGTTGAAACACATATTTTGCTATCAGTTAGCTGGGGACAAAATATTCACCCAATAGACACATCATCCACTCACCTAGACACCTCCATGACATCACTAAAAAATCTCCAAAAATATCCCCCTTTTTCATTGATGTCAACACTAATCATATCTCACTTTCCTTCTCTATCTTCAAGCACTCTCACAATATAAACTAATCCTAAAGACCTAAAAAGACCACCAGTAGGAGGGAACCACCTTACAAAGATGATGCAAATTCCCCTTACCTTGATCCTACCTCTTCTTTAGCTTGAATACTTCTTCTTGTTACATGCCAACACTTTGCTCATCCAAGCACTGCAACCAATGAATAAAGAACACACAAAAGCACTAAAATATTATGGAACTCACCAAAAAACATCTAAGAGGCACTCCCTCTAAGATATTTGAGACATTGCACCTCTTGATCATATTCATTTATTCACACACTATGAAGAACCATGACATAAGATTACAAGCCTTCTCTCTCAATCCACCTTTGGAGCAAGCTCATGAACTTGTTGCTCCTCCTTAACCAAAATACCTTTTATTGATTCATAGAGAAATAAATGACACCCAAGCTTTGTCTTAGATACACAAATTTAGATTTTGACAATGGGTTGGTCATAATATCTATAATTTTATCTTTCTTAGGCACATACTTTAACTTAACACTTTGATTACTTACTTGTTCTCTCAATAAATGATATCTATTAGGAATGTACTTAGTTTTTTAGTGCATAATAGGTCTTTTTGAGATACTAATTATACTAGTATTGTCATAATAGATAGGAAAAGGTCCTTTTTATCTTAACTTATAATATTCCAAATTTTGTTTCATTAACATGAATTGTGTGAAATAAGAAGCATTTGCTACATACTCAACTTTTGTAGTTGATAGAGACACTAAGGCTAGTTTCTTGCTTAGCCAAGACACTAAGCATTCTCCCATGAAGAAGACTCCACCACTGGTACTCCTCCTATCATCCACACATCTTACCCAATCTACATCAGTATATGATTTCAAAGTGAATTATTTACCCCTGGGATACCATAAACCATACTCTATCTTTGAGATACCTCAAGATCCTTTTGACTGCTTTCAAGTGAGATTCTTTAGGATCAGCTTGAAACCTTCTTACAAGACCAAATTCTTAAATGATATCAAGCCTAAAAGTAGTAGAGTAAAAAAGACTTATAATCCTGGATATATACAAATTTTGATCAACTTTTGGTGAGTTATCTTGTTTACTTAACTTTCATCCTATTATCATTGGAGTACCCATTGGATTACAATCCATCATTTAAAACTTCCTTAGCATATCCTTGATGTATTTAGCTTTTGAAATGAATATCCCTACATCAAGTTGGTTAATATACAATCCTAAGAATAAATAAAGTTCCCCCAACATTAACATTTGAAACTCAGTCCTCATAGTATCTACAAACTCTCTACTCATATTATCATTGTCAGATCCAAAAACTATGTCATCAACATATACAGCCACTATCAATTAATGACTGCCTTCTACCTTAATGTATAAATTATTATCACCTACCCCCTTTTTAAAATCTTGACTCAAAATATACTTATATAACCTATCATATCAAGCTCTAGGATCTTGTTTAAGATCATAAAAAGCCATCTTTAGTTTACACACAAAATCTTGGTTATTTGACATGAAGTATCCTTTAGGTAACTCAATCTAGACTTTTTATTCTAAGTTTCCATTAAAGAATGTATATTTTACATCCATTTGGTATAATTAAAAACCTTTAAAACTTACATATTTCAAGAAGATTCTAATCACTTCCATTTTTTCCACAGGAGAAAAAGTCTCATAAAAATATATTCCTTCAACCTGAGCATATCCTTTACACACCAATACAGTTTTGTTTTTTGTGTCTTCTCCTTTCTCATTCATCTTATTTTCGAAAACCCACTTGGTACCTATCACATATTTATATTTTGGCCTAGGAACTAAGTCCCATGTTTCATTATTTATTATTTGGTCAGGTTCTTCATCCATTACACCATTTTAAATTTCATATTTGATAGATTCCATGAATGTTTGTGGTTTAATCATGGATAAAAGAGCTGTCTTATTGATTTTGATTGATCAACATTTTCCTTCTAGTCTACAAACCTATGCTAACATTTCCAATAACTTGAGAGATTAGATGATCTTTCTAAATTATTCTAGATAAAGCTTTAGATTCTTGTCTTTCTTCCTCCTCTTCATCTTCATCATTTGTTTGAATAAATAACTCATCATTATTTGTAATAGAATTATGATTTGAGTCACTTACCTACAATTTTGGATTCTTGACTCTACTTGTGTCATCTATCCTTACATTTAAACTTTCAACAATCTTCTGAAGTCTCTTGTTGAAGCACTTATAGGTAGTACTAATAGAAGAGTAACCTAAGAATATTCCCTCATCAGACCTTGAATTAAATTTTATAAGATTCTCTTCATCTCTTTTGATGAAGCACCTACTCCCAAACACTCCAAAATATTTGACATTAGCTATTTGAATCTTCCATAACTCATACAGAGTCTTATCATCATTTACTCTGATTTGACACCTAATTAGGATGTAATATAAAGTGTTGGTTTCCTCTTCCTAAAAACCATTTGATAATTTTGAATCTTGAATCATGGTTATACTCATCTCTTAAATAGTCCTATTCTTCCTTTCAATAACACCATTTTATTGTGGTGTTTTAGTAGTAGAATATTGTCTCCTTATTCCTTGTTTCCAAAAAAAATCATCAAATTAATGAGACCAAAACTTACCTCCTCTGTATGATCTTACACACTTGATCTTTGACCCTTTATCATTTTCCACAATCACCTTGAGTTCCTTAAATCTTACAAAATCTTCTAATTTTCCTTTAAGAAAAAATATCCAAGTCATCCTAGTAAAATCATCAATAAGAAGCATGAAGTAGCTATTACCTTGAATACTTTGAGTTCTCATAGGTCTACATATATTAGTGTGGATCAACTCTAATGGCTTTGTATTGGATAACTCCTTGGATTTGTATCTTCTTTTGGTTTGCTTCCCATAAAGACATGACTTGCAAAGAGAATGATGAATCTCAAAAATCTTGGGCATATGCCTTACCAACCCCTATGAAATGATCTTTACCACATTATCATAATTTACACGTCCAAGCCTTCTATGTCAAAGCCAACTTTCTTCTAATTGGCATATGAAGCACTCCTCCTTAAATTCATTGAATACATACATGTTGTTATCTATTTTTTAAACATTTGTAACTAGTCTACGAACCTTTCTTACTTCACATATATCATCATGAAAAGTTACAATATTTCCTTGATTACACATTTGACTCACACTTAAAATATTATGTTTCAAACCTTCTACATATAAGACATTATTAGTCCTATTATTACCATTGTCCAAACTCATAGTACCTTTTCCAACTATGTTAGTAGATTTGTTGTCACCAAATCTCATTAAACCTGGGTTAGTCTTCTTGAGAGAGATAAACTTGATCTTATCTCCTTTCATATGATTTGAGAATCCACTATCTATGAACCATCTCTTGCTCCCATATTCTTGAGTATGCAAGGTTGTTTGAACAAACATTAACTCTTCCTTTGGTGGACCACTTGAATTCTACTTATTTTATTCTTCATTATTAGGCTTGGTCTTCTTGAACTATTTGATGGTGTCAATGACTTGTATATCCTTTTTTCTAAAAAGATATTTTGTTGTTCTTGGATATATGAACTTGTTGGTTAAAATTGTAACATATAAGATTCCTTTTGTTCTCTAGAGAGAAATCACAATCCCTATATCTATAACCAAATTGATTCCAAGAGAAGCAATACCGATTGAAGACATTGTTCATATTTGACCTTCATTTCTCTTGATCATTACCGATCTATGAATTTTTATTCTTAAACCTTTTGGTTGAGCTGAAATACATTTTGTCCTTAGATAAAATCACATTTGAGTAAGTCATGACTTTATTTTCAAATAGTTCCACCCTTTGGTTGAGACCTTTATTCATCATGACCTATAGATTCTTAAATATTACTTCTAGATATTTCACTTACATCTTCACATCATCCATGATTGCATTGATGTTTGATAAAGCACATACTAGTTTGTATTGAAGGCAAGACATAACTTCTTTGTTAACCATTGTAACCTTGATCACCTTAAAGTGGTTAGACTTACAATAAGGACCTAATTTTATAACAATAGTTATAGGTACAATCACTGAGAGGGGAGGTGAATTAGTGATGACAAATAATCCAATTTTATTTCTAAACCCTTCAAGCACATAAGCATTCAATATAACCATTCATGAAGGATACAAGATGTTTATAGAAATGAACAACGAATATAATGCAAGATCATACACATAATACAAGATCTATGTGGGAAACCCTCTTTGGGAAAAAACCCACTTTTAATCCTACAAACACATGGACTAATTATCTTATAAAATGATCATAAACATGAGACTAGTCTAATCCTTCTAATCAAAATTTAGAGAAACACCTATTTCACAAGGAGAACCTACCCTTAAGATGATCAAGTCCTTTTAACCACCTTTTAGTCAAGTATTTATAACCAACTTTAGTGAAACACCTATTTCACAAGGAACACCTGCTCTTAAGATGATCTAGTCCTTCTCACCACCTAATGGTCAAGTCCTTCTAACCTAGATGTTGAGCACCTTTCCAACACTTATGAAATGAACATCCCTTGATCAATAATTTCTTATCATTATGATGGAGATATAATGTATATCATTCCCCTTCACTCCTTTCCACAACCACACACATCCAAAACCACCTTTTGGATCAATCTAGACCTCTTCACTCATCCTTAATATTAAAACTTGAAAGAGCGCTATCCTTGATATCAAAAATATGAACTATAAGTCATACACATAGTCATCAACCTAATATGTTCTATAACCCACCCATTGGGTACACTCACTCCACAACTCTCACACAAACCTCTTCTCACAAGTCTCTCACATCTATACCACAAGCTTAAAAACCATCACATTTGGTTTCAACTTTTATATAGTCTTCATGATTATTATGATCACAATATTGATTTTCTACCACAACACATGCCTTCACCCTTAAGGCATCTAATCATGGATCACCTTTAAGCGTAAACCTCTTTCAAATAGGCCTAAGTCACCTTTTAGGTCCTATGAAGACAAAATTCCCTCTTTGACATTTATCTCAACAAAGTTAAGAACATGGGAACACTTTAACATACATGGACCCATGACACATAATCTATAGGTCCTCCTTAAGTAATAACCCTTATTCTAGAGCTCAATTCACTCAAATAATATTCTATGCACATAATCACTTTTTAAGCATCTATTCATACTGAATATGGATTGATCAAACCTCCAAAATCAATACAAATGGTCATCATAGAGTCTACAAAACTCTATGATAGTTAACTCATATCCAAACATCAAAATACCATCAAGTATAACTTAATTACCCTTTTCAAGTTACTTGTAGAGCATGAATGAACACATAGTAAACTTTGGAGCTCAATAACTTTGACTGTATAAACAATTAGACATTCAAATACATATTGATAGATGCACCTTGAAATCCTCTAGAACTTTGATTTTTAAAACATGGTCAAATTATACTTATATCAAAGGTTATGGTGAAAAATATACATACCAATCTTCCCTTGCAAATTCAAACATTTGAATTCTAATGATCACTGAGCAACTATTAAACTTTGAACATTATGTCAACATATTGTGTCCTTGAATATTATATAAAATATGAATAATTGATATTATTTAAAAGTAGATCAAAATTTAACTTGGATAAACTATTAAACATCAAACATGTTGAAATCATCTTGTACACCCTTTCAATATTGACCAAATGTGTACTGTCGATCTCTACGGATCAACCTAGTCCTTACCTTGTAGTGCTCACCATTAGATCTTGCTCAATACTCCCAATATCATGAAAATTATCACCCTCACATGTATTCTAAGCACTTTACTGATAGTTCATACACTTGTGTGGCTTATTAGTCTCATGTGCATTATTAACTCCTTGACTTGTCCCACACCATTGATCTCTACTAATACGAATTGCCACTCATGGTTGATCTTCTATTAGACTAGCGAGTTTTTGACACTTGTCACATGTGCATGCAACCTTTAACATGTTGAATTCATATGCACCATTGATCTCAATATGTATGATTAATCCCTCACCATTGATATTCTATACAAATGACTTTAGTCTTTGATGTGGTTAAACTTGACAGTCTTTGACCCATCACAGTCTACTAGAGTAACTTTGAAGCTTTATAACTTGAGCTAGACAACACTTCAAGTCTCCAAATTTTTAGGGTATCTTCTTGGAACTATATGTTGAGACTAACACCCCATTTATTTTTGTTTTTCAAAAGGAGGACCCTTGTATTTATTTATATAAAGTATATATTTTGGATTGAATGTGAAGAATTATCTTATCTTGGATTTTGAATGTAAATCAATTTTAAAAGGGGAACATGTGCTTTGATGTATTTGATCATGTTTATGTTTCACGGTTCAAAATTGATAATAATTGTCTTCAAGGTGATTAGTTATAGGTTGTATGGAAGAAACTAAGATTACTAAGTAATAAACCCTAAAGGGGGTTTGAATTTGAATATTAGCAAAAAATACTAGCAGGAAATTTTATTTCCTTTTGATTAAATATTCCTAAGTATAACTTTATATTAAGCTTCAAATATGTTTTTTATTTAAAACATGACTGAATATTAATATAAAACCTTAGGCTAAAATTTATACATGATCAGGTATTACTTTAAAGCTTAATCTCTTTTATAGATCTAACATTAATCGCTTGTTTGCTAGATTTGATTCAATGATGCGACAAGCCCAAAGTCTTTTAAAAAGGACATATAATTAATGATTTGGGCCTAGTGAATATCTAACAGTGATCATTTTCTTAGAGGATTTAATTTAATAGTGTGAATTAAATTTGACACCCAAAAGGATGTTAACATCTATTAACCACTCAGGACTTAATCTGATGGTTCACATTGCCTCAAAGATTCTAATCTAAGGGTGTGTATAAACCGAAAAGCTTTAGGATATCCTAAAGGCTTTATGTGTGGCACTCGTTCATTGGAACAGAAAAATTTATTGTCATAAAATTGATAGGTTCGCTCCCATAATTTGATGTCTATGAGGACGTATTTGATGGGATTAAACCCATCAAAATTAACATGAGACATAAAGATTCCATTGTCTTAAATTTGACAGGTTTTCTCCTATCATTTGATGTTTTCAAAGATGTATTTGATGGGACCGAACCCATAAAATTTAAATTAAATAATATCAAAAGCCTTAGGATATCCTAAATGCTTTATACATGGCACACATTCATTAGACTAAAAAAATTTATTATCTTAAATTTGGTAGATTTGCTCCCATTATTTGACATCTATGAAGACGTATTTGATGTGACTGAACCCATCAAATTTAACCTAAACAATCCCCAAAGCCTTGGGAATTCCCAAGGGATTTGCATGTGGCATTCATTTATTGTATCAATAAATTCCACTATCTTAAATTTGATAGTTTTAATTCCATCATTTGACGTCTGTGAGGACGTATTTGACGTGATCGAACCTATCAAATTGTACTTAGACAATTTTTACATCATAATAAAAGGGGGTAGTTCTAAAAACCTTTTAAGAAATTCCTATATTTTTATGAAGATGAGATTAGTATATAAATATCTTAGCCTAATTCATTTTGTGTTTTTTAAACATAAAATTATAAATGACATTTTTAAACCTAAGATTTATATGATCATGTAGCTGATTAAAAGGTAAGCATCTTGTAGGATTCAACGGTGATAGCTTGTTAACTATATTTGATCTAACAATGTGTCGAGCCTAAAGCCTTTAAAAAAAAAGGATGCGGTTAATGATCTAGCCCTAGCTAAGATCCAACGGTGATCGCTTGCTCACTGGATTTGATTCAATGGTGTGATGAAATTGAGGAATTTTCAAAGGCCTCACGAGCTTGACACCTGGCATAATTAATGAGATCAAAGATAAAGAACCAATGAAATGTAAGGACCTAGATTTAGCTTTTTAAACCAACATAAAGGGGAATTTTGAAAATTAATGTTCACTCTTCAAATGGCATTTATGAAATTTGTCTTGAAAGGCATGGAACCCTACCACATAATCTTCACATAAGCATGGAAGATCAAAATGAAAGATATCTCATGATTGAAAACATATAATACATGATAGTGAGGTTCTATCATATCTAAGGCATGTATGAGATCAAAGTTGGATGTTTTAGTCATTAAAGCCAAAAACCCTGAACACTCTATAAAGAAGGCTAGAGATGGTTCAATTGATTATGTGCCACTTGAGATAATTATGAATTGAATTTAGATTGAGTGCATTAGTAAGAACTTTGATAGATTTACAACCATAATATAGTGTTATCAATGGCAATGGGTAGGCAATAGATGAATATTGAATCAAAACTTTATCCAACTTCAAATAGTGAAGGAAGGGTCTTTAGAGACATAGAATTGGATTTAACAGCCTTGAATGTGCATGAAATCATAAATTGGTCTAAATTATTATTTTTTATAGAGGATTTACAACCAATTTACAAAGAATAAAATAGGAATGCTTCAGTGTTCCATATATACAAGGATTTAGTATCAATTCAAATGGCAGGCCTTCATCATGTTGCAGCTAAACCAGAGGTAATGCATTGCATTGATGTTCTTATTCCTATTTTTGTTGACTATAGTATAGATGGAGAATGGATTATTCATGAAGTATCAACAAATTTGTATGCATAACTCCCATGGCCTTTGAGACTTATTATAAGCTCCCTTTGCCTCATGTTGATCTCCCTTCCTTAAGAGAATGGACAAATTCCCAAAACTTGGATACAGTCCTCTCACCTTGGTTAATCCAAGGTTCCCATGTTTTTAGCACCTCAAATGGTGAGATTCCTAATGCCCAATTTAGGGAAGGTGTTAGGGTATCTATGACTTTATTGAATAGAGCCTTTGGTGCCTCTTATACTACTTATTTAAGTAAGGTTTGGGTATCCTATGTCCATTACATGCTAGAGCTAAACTTAACCCCACCTATTGGAGACTTAATAAGTTTATTCTTGGCCAAACAATTTATATAAATTGAGAGAAAGACTTACAATAAATTATTTATGATTTCTTACCTCTTAGATGCACTCCTAGCCTCTATTAATTTCCCTAGCATTCAAAATTGGTCCCCTAATGGTAGATCTATCATTTCCCATCATTACTCCAAATTACATATTTTCAAATATAGGAATCTCATGCAGTTCATATGTGATGGTATTTGCCCAGTCATTTTTAAGGCAATCATTGGTGTCCCTATGCCTAAGTTTCATCCCCTAATCAAAAGACAAATAGAGACCATGGGGGATGTGCGGTTCTATCCAGATTACACTATAATAAGGATAGAGGGAATCATGGTCCAACCATATAGATTGCCTATGTTTGTTACCAGTAAGATTTTAGAGAAAGAAATTACTTACCAAATCATCTAGGGAAAGGATTGGCACTACAAGAAGAATAAGAAAGCTTAGGTTCATCCCTTTCCATTGGACATTGGTAGAATTATAATAAAGGATTGGAAATAGTTAGAGATCATGGTGGTGTAAAGGAACTTTTTTGATTTCCAATTAGATGATCTTAAGATGTGGGACCCAAATGATAGAGTGGCTAACCATATCAAGGATAAAAATATCCCAAAGGTTGAGTACAAACATCAACTAGGTGTGGGAGATGGTATTTACACAAAGGCAAGGAATTTTGAATAAGTATTGTTTAGGGTTGAAAACTACAACAAAATTTTAGAACATAGGCTAATCAAGGATAATAATCCTTTAGGATAAATATGGTAGTTGCATCCTTTATAGTATCTCTTGTTTCCAAGACCGTCTAGGAGTACACATCAAGAAACACCTATTGAGGGACAATCTTCTAAGCCTCAGCAGGGAGAGTTGACAAAGTCATCCCAGATTGGGTAACCTTAGGATGTAGAGAGAAAAGGTAAAGTTATAATTGAAGAGTATAGAATTGAGTATATACCTAGTTAAGGTACCCAAATTTAGGTATCCCCACCAAGGCACTCTTTTCTAGTAGAAGTTATCAACACGATTTCTTTGGAAACTAAAGAAATAGTGGAGAGTGCCCTTGCTAACATCACAACTAATTATGGTTTAGATAAGGAAGAAGACCCATCTGAGGAAGCAGGTGATAAATTGGTTCCATTGTATAGTGGAAAGAGATAGGCAAAATTAGCCTTAGTTCCTCTAGCTCTAAGAAAGAGGCCTAGGTTAACTTTCACTCACCCCACTAGTGAAATAAACCTCTTCGGTGATGAAAACCCTATTTATGGACCAACAAATTTTGATTGGTTTGTTTATGGGGAGTTGTAAAAAATCCCATCTCTTTCTCCTTCATTAGATTTGACTCGAGTGGACATAGGTGTTCAGTATAATGTCAAGCCTTGGATTCAAGATATGTTGAATAAACAAGGAGAGAAAAGCATCCTGATTCTTCACAATAAGGAAAGCTAATGGGTTGGTACCCCGGGAGCCTTTGGGAGTTCAAATATAGAGATTATTAAACAACCACAAGTGAAATAACTTAACCTTTAGGTCTAGTTTAATATAGATACATCAACTATTGAGAGAGTAGAGACTAAGAAAATTATTGTTAGTATTAAGGAGTTCACCTTTTAGAAGGTGGAACCATTTTTAGGCTTAACTCCTATTCTAGGGTAGGCAACAAGGGAGCATCCTATTTTTCAAGAGGATGTAGCTAGTATGGGAATAGCCCAGTCAATAATGACCTTGGTTGGAGTTCAAGGAATGAAGCAAAATATTCTCATCTTAGAGAAATAAAACAAGATTTAGAAGCTTAGGTCCTCCTTTCAATTCCTGAGGATGTATTACAAGCATTGAATATATCATTGATGGATGCATTCAAGAATTTGAAAAGAATCAAGTCTATATTGAGTGATTTGGATGATCAAGATGAGATGGCACAAGCCTTAATCACTTAATGGTTGAATTCTCAAGCTCAGATGGAGGATTTCATCATGGTGCATAAGACAAAGTAGGCATTAGATTTCAAGATTATCAAACTTAAACATCTGGACATCTTCATGGTATTTTTGATAGATAAACAAGAGGATTTGATCACCTAGATTAATGATGTTAAGGATTTCATCAAGAGAGACACAAACTTGGTAAATTAAATTGAGAAACTTTTGGGGAATCTATTGGATAACCCTTCTCAAACCACTACTAGATCGATGATGAAGAATTCAATCAGAGGGTTGGTACTCACATTCAAAGCATCAAAGATATCAAATTTCATTCAGCTAAGGACAATTAGAAGACCATTGATACCATTATTTTTATAGGGAAGCAAATTGTAGAAGTACAATGTATCAAGGAACTTGTAACTTGGGTAGATAGTGAATTTGACAAGTTAGCAGATAAAGAAGAGGATTGTCTAATAAAGCTTGTAGTGAATTTTGAGATGATCAAGGAATAATAAACCAAGGTGAAAGACTTCCTCAGACAAGGATAATTGAAGGTCCCACTAATGAAATTCTTAAGAGAATTTTATTTTTGTAAAGTATATGCTAGTGTGTTAGCATATACTCTTTCTTGTCACATTGACATGTGACCTTTCGTATTGTATCTCTATATTAAGG
Organism: Torreya grandis; assembly: GCA_037957365.1. Classification (NCBI taxonomy): domain Eukaryota; kingdom Viridiplantae; phylum Streptophyta; class Pinopsida; order Cupressales; family Taxaceae; genus Torreya; species Torreya grandis. Next base: position 1,168,702 of record JARHVA010003903.1, on the reverse strand, counting down.
ATAGTTGTCCTTATTCGCATGTTGATATTTTGAAAGTTAACTAGTTAACTACCTATGTTTCTTATAAATATGTATATGGTTACCATTTGTAAGAGAGAGTTTTTTAGTAATAGATACTAAGAGCATTTAATACAACTAAAGAATTTTGAAAAGATTGTCTGCACAGTTTTGTTAAATTTCTATGATATTTCTCAATTGTGTAAATTCATGTTGAATTTGAATGATTCTTCTTCTTTTGAGTCACATTATTTGTCATATGGTAGTTAATTTTTATTGAATTTTATATTAATTTTAAATATTTCAAGTATACTTCATTTTATTTTCTCTGCATTTGGATGTACTTATGTTATTTAGATCATAATAGCAATCTTTTAAAGTAAGCTTGGTTCTTACTTATGATTCATTCTATTCCTTTGAATCTTGCTTAATTTGTGATGTAATTTGAGTTTATGCTAGTTTATAACATAAATTAGTTTAATGTGTACTCAACATAATTTTAATCTCGTCATAATATTTGATATGAAAACTTGCAATCATGTCTCTTTCTTCCTTACCCTTCTTTTTTCTAATTTTTTCATCAAAATTCACTCTAGCTTAAATATCATTGTTAATAATCATTTAGTTTAACTTTTGTGTCCTCAAAATTATTAAGTATTAAAATTGTGTAGACCTTGGTGGCTCCCAACCACTAAATCAAATAAATATTGTGGATAGTTTTCATACTTTACTTCTATTTCACCACAGACAATCACTGAACAGTCACAAACTACAACTCATGCCATGAATTCTTAGAATCCAAAAATGAGAAGTGTTATTCAACACTAAGAGCACTTGTGGTACAATTTTAAGCATCAATAAGAGAAGTTCTATTGGCACTAGAAGGAGGGCCTCATTGAAGATACTTAATATCTTTCATGTGTATTTGATCAAATATATCTATATTCTACATGATTATGTTTTTTTAGCATAAATTATGTAAAGATTGGTGACCTTTGTGGAAATACGGCTTTTGTTGCTAAGAATTTATTAGTATTTGGAGTTAGGATGGTTTATTTTGCTAAAATTTGATAATTCTTTTACAATAAGAGGTTTATTTGAGTCATAAGTTGTAAAGATTGGTCATCTTTGCATAATTCACTACCTCTGTGCACTTGTTTAGTTAAAGATTGATGTCCTTTGTCCTTTTATGATTTTTTTTTGCAAATTAAGCTTAATGTGCATATTATTTGATCTTTCTTTGGAAATTAATGTGTTATACTATGTTTTAAAATAGAATCCTTAATCTTCAAACTGGAATTATCAATGATTAGGACTAGATCACATTCTAAGACTAGAGAACCCTTCCTCAAACTTGAAATTCATAAAAGGACTAGAAAATATAGAGGAAGATGTAGGTATTCTAAATCTTTACCATCATCACCTTTGCAAGGCATTTCTATGTTTGATCTTCATTCAAGCATGACATAGCTTGAAAGTTCCCTTATCAATATACTAGGTGTAGTTCATGATTTACCACATAATCCTAAAAAATATTTACCAATATTTAGTCTAATTGGTATTATGACTACTAAAGAACATGTTAAATCTTTCAAAGCTGCATTACGGTTATTCAATGTTATTCATGAAGATGTAGGTTTTAGGTTGTTCCCATTTACATTCAAAGATGTTGCATATGAATGGTTCCTTAATCTGCCTAACAATTTTATTATCTCATGGAATAAGTTTGACATAATTTTCATTAATCAATTTGGAAATATCATAAGCCCTTGTGTCATCTATCATCAATTTATAACTATTAAGAGAGATACAAGTGAACATATTAGGTCCTTTAATGCTAGGTTCCAAAAAATGTTTAGTTGGACCATGGGTCCATATAAATGTAATGAAGATTTAGATTTGGAGGATTATAAAGATGTTGTTGACCCCACGACTTCTATTTTTTTGAAGAGATCCCTTCCACTTATTATCACATTGACTCAAGCCTATTCTGAAGTAGTGGTTATTAGAGACCAAATGCAACCCCAAGGATAGATGGATTATTCTATCCCAATTGTTAATCATCAATTTCTTGCATTAAACCTTTTTCCCAAATAATAACCAAAATACTCCAGCATTTAACCAATTTCTTGCTTAGAATGTTTTGCCTACTAGTCATGCTACCCCTAATCAAGATTTAGGTTTATTAAGCCATCAATTTACCAATGGATTTCATGACAATGACCAGAAGGCTTTAGTGCCTGCTAATGCCTTTAATAGTACCCAAGGTCAAAATAATGATGTTCTAAAAAATAAGAATGATTCTATATTGAAAATGATATAAAATCTTAGCATTGATTTTTTACAATTGCAAAAACAAGTTGGTAATGCTCATTACAATTATGGAAGGAACTTCACTTTTCAAAATTTGAATAGGCCTGGGAATAAGTTTCAAAATGATAGTTTCTATAATAACAAAGCTAATGAGCGTTTTCCTAGTAAAAATAATATGGATATAAACCTCATTGATATTGCCTTACCAAATTACTATAGGGTGCATGCTACTTCCAAGCATGGTGAGATTGATTACATTAAGTTTTGTAAAGCTTTTGAAGATTTTCAAGAAGAACTTGACACATTTTAAGTGGTTCAAAACAAAGATGTTTCTATAAATTCTTTTTAATCTAAACCATCTGACCAAGTGCATATGGTGGAAAGTTTTCAATTCCTTTTTCAATAGGATAATGAGCCCAAAAATATTCTTGAGGAGATTCAAGCATTCCAACAATTTTTGAAGACATATCCTCTAAGAAATAGGGAAAAAATAACCATTGACTACCTCTACCCCTCCTAAAAATTATGTAACCCCTTCAGACACTATATCAAAGAATAATCTTAAACCCCCTAGAGGAAGTTATTCTAAGCTAACTGTTGATCTTCTAAGCAAAATTGGCTACAATATTATGGAGGATATGAAAAGGATTAAGGCCAATATCACTCTGCATAGTTAACTTAGATCACATAACAAAGAGACTTACTCTTGGAATCTTTGTCCAATAAAACTGGGAAGCCCCCTAAGAATGATACTGCAAATGTAATTACTCATGTAATCAAAGTAGAGTCTCCATATTTTTTACTAATAGTTAGGATGTTTGGGAAGAATGTTCATAATTGTCTTTTAGATTCTAGAGCTTCAACTAACATTATGCCTGCTAGGATATGTGAACAACTTGGGTTAATTGCAATCAAGTCTGATAGGGTAGTCACTCAATTGGATAAATCCATAGTTAAGGTTATAGGATAATTATTGAATGTGCATATACATCTAGCTAGTGAACCAAGGGTTCAATAATTCATTGATATCCAAATAATAGAAATTCCTAGTGCTTATGGATTGATTTTGAGTAGAGAATGGACTAAGGCTTTAAATGGCTATATGTCTACTAATTTCTCACACTTATGTCTTCCTTGGAAAGATGTACGAAATTAAATAAGAGTGAAAAGGGAACCTTGAATGAAACACATGATAACAAATTAAAATGTTGTTAATGAAAGGGTAAATTTCCTAGATTTTGATTTAGGAGTTTTCACTTTGGAAATTACAAAAGAACTAGTTTCTAATAGTTCTCCTCAAATTATTGGTTTGTGTAAGTTATACATTGATGGTGCCAAGTGTAAATCAGGATGAAGAGCTAGTATTGTATTGATAGATACTTTAGAAAAGTAATACCATGTAGCTTATAAGTTACAATTCCCTTGCACCAATAATTTAAATGAGTATGAGGCTCTCTTACTTGGATTGCAATTTTCCATTAAACACAAAGTTAAGGAGCTCCTTGTCTATGGAGACTCTGAACTTAAGTGAGGAGTAAATATCAGTGCAAATTATCTTACTTAAAAAGATATAAGTTTAGGGTATGGGAATTGATCAAATATTTCAATGCCTTCAACATCTTATTTATTCCAAGAGAAGAAAACAAAATTTTTGATGAATTTGGATCTACTGCAACAAACCTCATGCCTAACCATGATTCTAAAAGAGTTAGTATTGAGCTAATACCATGTCCTTCAGTTCCTGACAATGTAAATCATTTCCAAATTTTTAATGATGATCAACAAATCATAGATATCTTAACTAATTATAGAGCTTTTAAAGATCACATTATTGATGAAATTGATGAAACTTCTCATGAGAAGGAACTCAATGATAAAATCATCCAATTAAGTTATAATAAGATACCTAAAGGGATGGTTTCATTAGAAAGACTATTTTATCTTGATAATATTTCTGAGGGAACTAAACAATCAAAGGTAAATGGTAGAGATTATCATGTGATGAACCTTAGTCCACATGATCATCCCCATATGGTGATTATAGGGAAGGCTTGCACTGAAATGGAAAATAGAAGATCTAGAGAGTTTCTTACAAAATACAAAGATTTAATTTTTTGGTCTTATGAAGACTTGAAAATATTTGATCCAAAGGGAATTAATCATACTATACCTCTTCAAGAGGGTTGCAAACCCTTTAGATAGAAGCAAAGGCTAGTCAACCCTATTTTAGAACCCATGATTTTTAAAGAAGTCAAGAAGCTGTTAGATGAAAGGATAGTGTTTCCTATTAGACATTTCAATTGGGTGGTAAACCTAGTCCCATTCAGAAAAAAGAATGGAGAAATAAGATTGTGCATAGATTTTAGGAATCTGAATAGAGCAACTAAAAAGGATAATTATCCTTTACCTTACCTAGACCAGGTTATCCAAACTATTTTAAGATCTTCCATGATATCCTTTTTGGATGGATTTTATAGATATAACTAGGTGATTGTTTCCCCAGAGGATAAGATGAAAACAACTCTTACTACTAAATGGGGAACATATGCTTACAAGAGAATGCCTTTTGGATTAATTAATGTAGGGGAGACTTTTCAAAGGGCCATGGATCATGCTTTACAAATTCTAGTGGGCAAGTGTATCATCATACATATGGGTGATCTTATAGTATTTTCTAGAAATAGAGATAAACATTTCATATATTTAAGATGAGTATTTGATAGATGCAGAAAGTATGTTGTATCTTTTAATCCCAAGAAAAGTATATTCTATGTCACTGAAGGAAAATTATTGGGACATGTCATTACCAAAGATGGGATTTCTATATATCTTGATAGAGTAGAGGCCATCTCTAAAATTGTGTTTCCCAACAGATGAAAAGAATTTAAGTCATTCTTTGGAAATATTAATTTTATGAGGAAATTTATTTTAGGCTTTGTTGAGATTATCAAACCTTTGAATGATATGCTTAAGAAAGATGCTATAGTTTCTTGGAATGAAGAATATAAGAAGGCCTTCACTGACATTAAGAAGGCAATCACTGAAGCTCTAGTCTTCATAAGTCCTATTTTATCAAAAGATTTCTATCTATATTCATTTGCTTTTGAGCATACTATGGCTACAATGTTAATTCAAAAGGTTGATGAAAATGATCATCCCATAGCTTTCATGAGCACCAACTTAAAAAATGTATAATTGAATTATTCTATGATTGATAATCAAGCTTATGCATTGGTAATGGTAGTAAAAAAATTTAGACATTACCTCCTTAGAAATAAGGTACATGCCATATTACCTGATCCTGCTACAAAGCTTATGTTGAGTCAGAATGAGCTTGGAAAAAGAAGAGGCAAGTGGATGGAAATTCTAAAATAATATGATATAGAGATGAAAATATCCAAATTAGTGAAATGTCAAGATTTAGTTTAGATGATCACTAGTATTGATCCAAAATTCCATGTCATGCAAATAGATCAACAAAACTTCCAACCTAATGAATGGTATGACTGTATTATACATTTACTTGTCAATGGTGTGTATCCCCCAAGATTTATAAGAGAAAAAAAGAGAGCCTTGAGGCTCAAAGTAGCTCATTACCTCATTAATAATGAAGTCTTGTATATGAATAACTTTGAGGGAATTTATGCAAGATGTGTGTCCAAGGAAAAAACAACTTGTATTATGACTACTTTCCATGAGAAGTTAGGAAGTAGACACCCTTCAAGAAGAACCACAAATCAAAAGATTCTTAGGGCCAGATATTATTGGCCCACTATCTTTAAAGATGCTTATAATCATGTAAGGTAGTGTCATTTGTGCCATATTTTTAGCACAAAGGAGCCAAAGGCAGCCATGCCTTTGCAATTGTGATGGTGGATAAACCTTTTACACAATGGGGATTATACTTTATGAGAGTAATAAACCCCAATTATTTTGAAGGTCATAAATATGCCCTAACTACTATAGATTATTTTACTAGGTGGACTGAGGTAGTAGCCACTAAGTAATGTAAAATAGAGGAGGCGATCAATTTCCTAGAGGAAAATATTTGTACTAGATTTGAAACCCTAGTTTCTTTGGTTTGTGACAATGGATCTATATTTATTTATATTGAAATGATGGAATGGGATTATGACCAAGGTATTTAACTCAATTTTTCTTCTAATCAATACCCTCAAGTAAATGGTGTTTCTGAATCCACAAATAAAAATTTGATGAAAGCTATCAAAAAATCTGTTGAAGATGGACCTAGAACATGGCATAAACTTCCTAAGTTTGCATTATGGGTAGATCAAATTAGGATCAAATAAGATCTAAAGGTCTCACCATTTTTGTTGGTATATGTTCAAGAACCCATCTTTCCCATAACCTTGAAGTTGCCTACATTCATGCAAGAATACATGGAAGACAGTCAAGAACTTGTTAATTCTCGACTGTTAGACATTATTCAAATGGAGGATGTCAGATAAAAGGCATTTATAGACTTTAGTAAGAACCAATAAATTGTGAAAAGATGGTTTGATGAAAGATCTAAAGTAAAGGTGTTTAGGTGGGGAGATCTAGTCCTTCTTTGGGATAAAGCATCAAAACCTAAAGGCAAACATGGTAAATTCACCCCTTTATGGATTGGCCCATACCAAATTATGTAAATCTTGGGAAACAATAATTTTTGGTTGAAAGATCTCCAAGGAGCAGAGTTCACACTACCTACTAATAGATAATACCTCAAGCATTAATTTACTTTTGTCTCATTGGGGGTCTTCATGGAATAAATGTGTAAGATTGTTAAATTTAGAGTAGGTAGGCTAATTAGTTCCTTTTCTTGCTTTATTTTATTTTTTCCTTTTATTATTGGGTTTGTATATATTTGTTTGTTTATGTTTTGTTTTCATTTCTTAATTGGTGGTATTCCTTGGTTGTGGTGTAATAATGTGATATTATTGTTGATTTGGAAATTGCTCAAGAGAGTGTGGGTGAGTTTTACAAAAGGTGAACATCATGTCACAATAAATTATCATGAAAAAACCAATGGCACTAGTATAGATTGGTATATGAACTCAATGTCTTACCAAGATTTAAATCTTATTCTAAATTAAAACTTGGTTTTAAGAAGAGTCATATGTATATGATGTGAATTTAGTCTGTTAACTCATAATCATGCTTACACTTAAAATATATCCTTATCATGAACTCAAGTTTCAATTAAAGGAGATTATCCTAAGGCTATAACATTTGATCAAATCCTTAAACTTGGATAATCTAGTTCCCAACTTTTATTGGAAGCAAAAAATGATGATAAAAAAAATCTTATTGTCAAATCAAAAGTTTTTAAAGCAAAGGTGATTCAGGTAATCTCCATCAAGGCTATAGATGCCTAGCTGGTAATGGAGCAAGACCTTGAGTGGAACCAAAGGTATCTCTATCAGGTCTATAAATCCCTGGTTGGCAATAGAGAAATGCCCAAGCCTCCCTTAAACTAAGAGTTGTTATTCTCAAAGAATATCTAAAATGCTCAAAATGAAATATAATGGACCAAAAGGACATGAACCCAAATGTTATTTCTTAAAGTTCATAACAAATAGTAAGTGGAATTAAAGCGCACACTACATTATACATAAGGAGCTTATTTCAATCTAAAGTTGATTCAGGAAAGAACATATGCCTAAATGGGATATAGAGTTCATGTACAAGTTTAAAACTAGAGTCTTGTGTTCTAACATACTGCTATGTTTCCCATGTCAGTCACCATTTGTTGAGACCAACACCCCCCCTTATATTTATTTTTTGAGAGGACTCCTGTATTTGTTTCCATAAATTCTATATTCTAGATTGAATGTGAAGAGTTGTCTTATCTTGTATTTTAAAGGCAAATCAATTTTAAAAGGGGAACATGTGCTTTGATGTATTTGATCATGTTTAAATTTCATGGTTCAAAATTGCTAATAATTGTCTTCAAGGTGATTAGTTGTAGGTTCTATGGAAGAAGCTAAGATTCCTAAGGAACAAAACCTAAAGGGGGTTTGAATTTGAATATTCATGGAAAATACTAGCAAGAAATTTTATTTCCTTTTGATTAAATATTCCTAAGTCTAACTTTCTATTAAGCTTCAAATATGTTTTTTCTTTAAAACATGACTGAATATTAATATAGAACATTAGCTAAACTTTATACATGATCAGGTATTAATTTAAATATTATTCTATTTTACAAATCAAACAATAATCGCTTATTTGTTTGATATTATCTAAGAATGTAACAAGCCCAAAGTCTTTTAAAAAGGACATACAATTAATGATTTGGGCCTAGTGAATATCTAACAGTGATCATTTTCTTAGAGGATTTGATCCAATGGTGTGAATTAAATCCAACACCCAAAGGGACATTAACAAATATTAACCACTCAGGACTTGATCTAATGGTTGACATTTCCTCAAAGATTATAATCAAATGGTTCACATCAACCCAAAATATTTAGGATCTCTCAAGGGATTTATGTATCGCACTCATTAATTGGACCAAAAAAGTTTATTGTCTTAAAATTGATAGGTTCGCTCCCATCATTTGACATCTGTGAGGATGTATTTGATGGGACCAACCCCATCAAAATTAACATGAAATAAAAATATTCTATTGTCTTAAATTTGATAGGTTCACCCCCATAATTTGATGTCTATAATGACTTATTTGATGGGACTGAACCCATCAAATTTAAACTAAATATTCCTAGAAGCCTCAGGATCTCCTAAAATCTGTACACATGGCACTCATTCATTAGATAAGAAAATTCTATTATATTAAATTTTATAGATTCTCTCCCATCATTTGATGTCTGTGAGGATGTATTTGACATGACCAAACCCATTAAATTTAACCTAGACAATCCCTAAAGCCTTAGGAATTCCCAAGGGATTTGCACATGTCATTCATTTATTAGATCAATAAAATGCACTATCTTAATTTTGATACATTTGCTCTTATTATTTGACATCTACAAGGACATATTTGATGTGACTAAACCCATCAAATTTAACTTAGACAATTTTTAAAGCCTAATCAAAGGGGGTATTTCTAAAAACCTTTTAAGAAATTGTTAGCTTTTTATGACGATGAGTTTAGTATATAAAGATCTTAGCCTAAGTCATTTTGTGTTTTTTAAACATAAAATTATAAATAAAAATATTAAACCTAAGATTTATATGATCATGTAACTCATTAAAAGGTAAGCATCTTGCAAGATCCAATGGTGATCACTTGTTCACTAGATTTAATCCAATGGTGTGTTGAGCCTAAAGAATTTTTTAAAAAAAGCATGTAGTTAATGATCTAGCCCTAGCTAAGATCCAATGGTGATCACTTGCTATATTTGATCCAATGGTGGGATGAAGTTGAGCACTTTTCAAAGGCCTCATGATCTTGACACATGGCACAATCAATAAGCTCAAAGATAAAGAACCAATGAAATGAAAGGACCTAGATTTAGATTTTTAAAGTAACATAAAGGGGACTTTTGAAAACCAATAGTCACTCTTCAAATGACATTTATGAAATTTTTCATGAAAGGCATGGAACCCTACCACATAATCTCCACATAAGCATGGAGGATCAAAATGAAAGATATCTCATGATTGAAAAAGTAGAACACATGATAGTAAGGTGTAGACACCAAAATAGTGTCAACCCCCCCTTGGTCCCTTTCTAACTTCAACATGCCTAACCTATACTTTATTAATTTAAAGTACTTATTTTAAATTAATAATCCCCCCTATACACCTCACCTTGGATTCTTAGCTCTTAGGCCATTTATCACCCTATGACTAATCATAATTACCTAAGACCTAATTTTAACTCTCCTACTAATTCTTGCGCCTATTAAACCTGCCTTTGGACTATTTAACAATGACAACCGAACTTGGCAGATGGAAGAACAGGAAAAAGGCTAAAAATAGCCTTTTTCCCATTCTCTAGCCACTGACGTCGGTCAACCGTCAGTCGACGCTGGCAGTATCACCGATGTCAGTTGCTTAAAACCAAATTTTGACCTCGACTGCAGGCCCAAATGCGAATTCTCTTGCCCTCAGATCTAAATTCTCTTGCTCCTCAACTCCTTCCATATCAAAGGTAGGCTTTAGGATGAGGCATCAACATTATATCATCACTCTCCAAGCTAAGAAAATCTACAAAATTCACTCCACACCAAATTGAAATGTTGCATGAAGTCTCCTACATCAGCCATAACAAAAAAAGTCTTCTACACTTCTGGTTCTCCACCAAGAGCTAAGTATTCTTCTGGTTTATATTTCAGTATTTATAAAATGCATTGGTAATTAGTCCATTGGCTATTTCTAAGTACTGTTGAGACCAAACCCAGCTTTCTTCCTGGAGAGGCTGAGAAGCCTTTCTTTTATCCCGACCCATTTTGACAACCTATCCCCTACCTTTGTCCTTCCTAAGACTCTGTCCATTGTCCTGCATCACTACACAACCCTTTTGAATCTCCTAGACCATTCTGTTGACCACAGACATACCTTGAAACCCGTCTAAGGCCCATTTCCCCTACTGACATTGGCATCAAGGCCCATTTCCCCTACTGACGTCGGTAGCCTAATCGACATCAGCAACATTGACCAACCAGTGACGGTAGACTAACCAGTGTCAGTGACTATAAGAGACAGATTACAAGAATCAGTTATGCATTATCTATTTCTCTTCTTTAGCCTTTCATTATTTCTCTTTCTAGCAACACTCTTTTGTCAAATAAGTGGACTGTCATCCCTCAAAGAAGTCTTTGCACTTCTGGGACCAAGCTTTGCTTGGCAGTCCACCATATATCTATCTAACATTTTTTTTGTTTAAGTCTTTCTTATCTACAGGTGTCATCCTCCACAACCAAAGAGGAGCTCCTTCAATCATCTGGATACGGTGCGCAACTTCATCCGGGTATCATCTAACCCCTAACCATTATCTTTAGTTTCTTATTTCTTCTGAATGTGAAAAGGAAAAAAGAGTAGAAACATTCTGGCATGCTCGGTGGGACCCTGGAATTTTCCTTGGGTTCATTTATTCTAAAAGGCAAACATTCATATAGATGCATTAGATTTCTTCTTGCATCCTTCCTCTTTCTCCTTATTTTGAAAAGACACCATAAGCACAAGTTAAAAAGAACATCTTTCTTTTTCTTCTTGTCATCTTTTTCTTGCATAGAGTAGTGAAAATTCATACTCTCAACCTTTTCCTCACTTGTTTACATCTGAACAAAACATCTCAATTTGGGTTAAAAATATATTGCATCTCATTCCTGCTTGAATGCATTTTTAGCTCATCTAGTAATTAACAACGCATTATGAATAAATCATAGTGCACATATGTTACACAACCTAACCACATTCACAAAATCAAACATCTAAACATACTTGAGACAAGGCCCAACTAGGATTTCATCACCTAGCAGATACCTTACCCTTCCTGGTAATCCTACTTGGACTTCACTACCAAGGGGAGAACCCACTCTATTCTCTGGCAGAGTATAAACTCTAGGGGAAGTATATATTGGCTAAGCGACCCAGCTTGTCTCTAGGCTCGTGAAGTGAGGGGAGTAAGCTTCTAACACCAAGCCATGCACGAAACCTAATATAGATTTTGAGCACCAAAACTTAACCCAAAACCAACCTTAGACTGCTTCTTTTATTACCTATTCTAAAAGCCCAATTCTCAAAAACACTCTTCTAAGGCATAAGCCAACATGACTCTAAAATTTATTCTTAGGAATTTAACGTTTAGAGGTTTCTTGCCTTCATCTACTTTTCTATTTTTATCTAGTTTTTTGAGATAGTAAGGATGCATTATTCTAAGCTCCAAAAACAACTCAGAACTTTCCTCTTTCTTCCAAAAACTTTCAATTTTCTGAGTTTTTGGAAATACACAGTAACTGACATCAATTTTTCCACCGACGTCAGCAACTGATCTTCACCGACATCGGTTATCTGACTGACATCGACAACTTACTCCACCAACATTGGTTTTTCTACCGACGTCAGTCACTATCAAAAAATTTCTTCTCAAATAGTAAGCTAAAAACCTGACCTTTTTGCTATTAAAAACAAATTCTAGTTTTTTGAGGCTGAAACATACAGTTTTTAGAACCTAAATCTATTTTGCCTTGGATGGTTTTGACATGTAGTCAAACCAAAACTCTTGTTGACCATGCAAGGTGATAACCACTCCCACCTTCGCCTTCTATATCAAGTCCCCAAATGGAGTATAATTCAAAAACTGAGCGTACTCTTATCCGACCAACCCCAACTCAACATCCAATTGTTCCCAAAGGGGATCAAGACTTTGAGAGATTCTTTGACCTCAATGTCAAGGCTCTTCAGCACTATCTCATGAGAAGTCAAACACGAGATCCTTCAGGCAACCCAATTTATGGGATGCCAACTTCCTTAGTTAAAATGGCAATCATATCAATAGCCTCTGCTACCCAACCCACAATCACTCAGGCTAGTGCCCCGGCTAACAACCCGACCATGACCAATATTTAAAGTGTGGCCTCTCCTTCTATTTTTGGACCTACCTCCATCAGGGTTTTTATACCCCTTCAACTACAAAAAATTCAACCAAGTTCAACACATTTTCAGAACTTGATTGTCTCACCCACTCTTATGCCCATACACATAGGAGTGACTACCTATCCTTCAACCAGTGTTGCCACTATTCAACCACCTTTGGCGGCATCTAGTCAATTTGTGCCCTCTAACTTCATGGCACAAGCCCCCTTGACCTCAACATCAATCCCCATAACAAACTATCAATATGTTGCACCTATACAAACACAACCTAGCACGTCTTACGCCCCTCCCAACACCTTCTAGGTACCTTACAACCTAGGGGGTGCCCCACCTACCAATCCATCAGCCGATCTAATTAATATGCTGATGAATAAGATGCCCAACCTTGAGACATCCATTTCTAGTTCAAGTAATGTTATTTCATATGAACAAGTCTACAATGAACCTATTCATCCTTCAGTCCCAATTCAACCATATCCTAGTTAGTGGGAACTTCCCAAGTTTACTCACTTTTAGAGTAAAGAGGACCCACAACAACATCTACAAGTGTTTAAACACGCTTGTTACCTTATAGCACATGATGATGTGTTACTACTTTGCACATTTCCCATGTCACTTTCTGGCACTGCCCTTGACTGGTATAGCTCTATTGCTAGTCATTCCCTTTTTTCTTTCACTCAACTCGCCCAACTATTCCTCAACCACTTTTCAATCAACATCACCAAAAAGGTCTCCTTCACAGACCTATATTCTATTAAACAATTCGATGATGAATCAATAGCTGACTTCATTGCCCGTTGGAGAGGTTTAATAAACCAACTCTCCTTTTCTTTACCTCAACCTGAGCTCATTGAGCTCTTTTCACAAGCATGTGCCAAGCACATCTCATCCACTTTGCGAGTCCAAACATTATGCACATTTGATGAATCTTTCACCATGGCTAAGAAGCTTGAACTCCATGCTGTCGAAGAAGATAAAGTCAAATTGCATAGCAGAAATACCAATGCAAAATCTGATGACCATTCTTCTTCTAGACCTTCTTCTTCCAACTCCAAGTCCAAGGGGTTGGCAAATGTTGTGGTACTTAGGTCATCATCATCGACCACAAGTAACCAATCTGACCCTTCCACATCACAAAGCATCACCAAACAATTCCAACAATGGTATATACAGCATCAGTACACTCTAATAGGAGAATTATACGCTTCTGTGTTGGATAAATTAGTCAAGCAAGGGGTCCTCAATCTCCCTCAAATTCGACCACCTCAATTTGACCCCTCAAAAGCCATCCCTACATGGTATAGGGAAAATGACTTCTGTAACTATCATCGTGTCAAAGGTCATGACACAGACAACTATAAAACCTTCAAAAACATTATTCAAGACATGCTAGATAAGGGGGATCTTGTTTTGGATGACCCAAATGCACCGGCTAACCAAAACATCGACATCTTTAGGCAACCATTCCCTAACCATCCTCCTAGTCAAAACAACATTCAGACCATGGCCGATGACCTCCAAGAGCGTAATATACGCACAATCGACATGGTTTCTAACCAACCTCTCCCACAGTCTGAAGAGGTTAATCAACCTATTTGTCCATCATAAATAGAAGATCCTTCTTCACCTATTTGTCCATCATGGGAAGAAGAGCCTTCTTCTCCTATTTTTCCATCACAGGTAGAAGAACCTTCTTCTCTTATTTGTCTACCACAAGTAGAAGAGCATTCTTCTCCTATTTTTCCTCCATGAGTGGAAGAACCTTCTTCTCCTATTAGTCCTCCATCCTCCCCCCTTGTATGCATAGAAGAGTCTACTTTGACCTCTCCCATATTGGAGGATGCTTTCATGGCACCAACACCGGTAGGCTCGCCCTCATCCTTCTTATCATCAATGGGGGATCACACTTTCCCTGCTCTTCAACCACACATCAAATGCATGATCATCCCTGCACTCTATCCGCTTGAAGAGCCACATACTCCAATCCCTTCTCCACCAAGAAAGGAACTTGCCACTGCACCCACTTCAGAAGCTCAACCATCAACATCTAAACCTAAACCCTCACAAGCATCCACCATACCAAGATAGGTTAAATCTCTTGGTGTTAGCCCCATATCAAACTTCATTCACCCACAAGTGAGGGTAGACTTGAACCTCGCCTCACGCAATAGTAGCCCTCACACCATACCAAATAAGTCTACTAAACCGTGTCGGAGAACTCCTCCCCCACTTTCACCATTGCCCTTTATTTTGGGCCCACATCCATCCACCTTAATAAGAGTGCTTCCTACTCCAACACCTAACAAAAACAAATCACCTCCATTACTCCCTTCACCCATCAAAAAATACATCCTCCAAAACATCCAACACCTCTCACCACGAAAGTAACATCTACACGTGTGGTCACACCACCAAACAAAAAGATGGTACAAAACACTCCTTTAACAACTCTTAGATAGAAGTTATCATCTCCTACTACAACAAAGCATGCAAACCCATTAGTGGGTTCCTATGCTTTATTGTTACGCCAATTGTTACAGTCTTCTAGCATCGTTCTCCCACCAATTAAGCCATACCAACCTCTTGAACCAAAACCATCTTGGTTCAACGACACTCAAATTTGTACGTATCATCACACACTTGGACATGACACTGAGCGTTGCTACACTCTTAAAGTTGTCATTCATCAACACATGACCAAGGGCACCCTTCTCATTAAGGACCCCTTTGACAAACTACTGACATCATCCCATGCCTCTCACACCTATTTACCTTCACACTCATCAAATCTCGGATCAAAACCATCTTGGTTCGACGACACTAAATTTTGTGTGTATCATCACACACTTGGACATGACGTTGAGCGTTGCTGTGCTCTTAAGGTTGTCATTCATCAACACTTGAAAAAGGACACCCCTTTCATTAAGGATCCTCTTGACCACCCTTTCAACAAACCATTGACACCATCCCATGCCTCTCAAACATCCTCACCTAAATCGGGATCTCAATGCAAGACTATGGTCCCTCTACCACCTTCATCCCTTTTGTTTGAAATCAACACCATCAATGTGGCCACCAAGTCACAACCATGAAGGATAAAGGGAAAGAGAAGATTTCTATCCCTCAGACATATCCATTCGTCAAGCCCTCTCAACCACCACAACCCAAGATTTCAATCTTGGGCACATCTCAACTAACATCCTCGAACCCAATTCACGACTCCAAAGTGAAACAACTTCACCAAACCCCTATGAAGACATCTTTATATGACCTAATACAAAGCTCTCCCCAACATCACCAAACCTTGATCAAAATCTTATAGGCAGTGAAGGTCCAACCTGAAGACCCCCAACCACTGACCACTTTAATCAAATCATTACCAACCATTACCTCCATCACCATCCATGATTCTAAGATTCCAAACTACAATTTGGAAGATTAGGATCCCACCCTCTCAAACTAAGTCTATCAAGCAAAAGCTTCATAGGATGCATCCTCACATCGCACTCCTTGTCAAAGAGGAGCTTCATTGTCTTCTCTTCATCTCATTTATCCAACTCATTGATTATCCACAATGGGTGTCAAACATTGTCCCTATCACAAAATGACTGGGGGAATTCTACTTTATACTAACTATCACAACATCGACCAAACATCAACCAACTTCTTAATCATCTTTAACACGTGACCAATATGGAAAGAAGCAAACAGGGCAAGTTTGCTCCTAATTGACTCGAACCTTACATCATGACGCACAAACATAGATCAGGGACTTATCGTCTGTCTTCTTTTGAAGGCCACCCAAAACTTGAGCCCCTTAATGCCTTACATCTTTGACCATTCTACTATTAGTCAAGTAATCATTCACTTGACATTTAACTTGAGCTCGTCCCTTGAGCAACTCTTCTCATCCTCATTCCTATTCCTTTCAACCTTTTTTCCCCCTAAACATTAGTTAATCCCTTTTGTCAAGCATGAATGCTTTATCCTAATAAAAGGGAAACCCTTAAACCTCTATAGTCAAGTCCATGACCAAAAGTCAAGTCAAAAACAAAAGTTAAAAAAAACATAAAATTGGGATGCATATTCAAAGGTAATAAAACTATAAATGTAGACTGCTCCCTCAAAGGATAGCTACATAATTTCTGTAATTCATAATCTGCTCCCTTGAAGGACATCTATTCAAAGACATTCAACCATACAAAGCAAAATATAGACCACTCCCTCGAAGGATGGCTATGCCCAAATCTTGCTACAAATAACACTCTCTCAGAAGCTTCCCGCATTGATGAGCTTCACATATGACCACAAAACAAAACAACATCCCCACGTAGACTTCCCACATTGATTAGTCTATCAAAAAAAATTTTTTGACTGACAAGCTATTAAGTCATGGACTTGCCTATAGTCATTCTCAGGGTCACCTATAAAAGGGGCAAAGTTATCCTTGCTAAAAAGGGTTATGCTATCCTCACATCCCACATAATCAAACCTACTACCCCAACATACTCAAGGGATTTTGAGCTCACTTAATGTCAAGTGACTCGAATACTTCTCTAACACCAACCAATCATCTACGACGTAATGCATAAACGGGGTTTTTGTTTTTAATAACCCTATCTATGCTATCATTATGGTCCTTGTCAATGAAAGAGCAACGCGCCTTTCACTTCTTACACACTTTGGTCACACACAACCAATCCACATCCAACCAAATCATTTTTTAAACCAAACCAAACTAAACCATTTTCTAACCATTAACATGACATCATAAATCATCATAGCCCATTCACACTAGTTTCTATGGAAAACAATACACATGGAAACTATCAACCAAACACAATTTATGTCAAGCATACACCATCGCCAATATGGAAATTGCTAAAGCATAAATATACTCATTTCATTTTTAGCATACACCATCACTAATATGGAAAATTGCTAGGGATGAAAACCCCCACATAACCAATGTTACAGAATACACCATCACATAATATGGAAAAGGCTGTAGCATCATCATCATCCTCATCATTTCAAGCATGTACCATCAGACATATGGGAAGTGATAAACCATTAACATGACCAAACCAACTATCAAAATCTTTGACTCCTTCCTCCCTTTTTGGGGAGAACTACATTGGCCTAAGGCCCTTCAAATAGGGGCTATGTAGGTAGCACTCAGTTGACATGGGGTCTTCTGAGGTTAGCTTGGCCATTCCTTCGTCCATCCATCTAATGGACCAACTATCTATACCAACCCAAAATCATGACCAAACAACCAGCCCTGACACTGAATGAGTTACCTAAACTTATCATGGGGCACATTGGAGATCACATACATCTCCCTGACCACAACACACAACTCTTGAGATCACTTATATCTCAACCCAACTCGACCAACAACCTTGGAGATCGCGACTATCTCCTTAGACCATGACCATTTTTGAGACAACTCTATCTTATTTGTTTTGATTGCATGTATGCTACCTCACAAATAGATAGAAAAATTGTACGCAATCCATATCATGACCCTCACAAGTATCAGATTGTGCTCCAGTTGATCCCCACTGCTTGGGACATTTTTGTGTTTTCTAGGAGCACTTCCTGAGCTCAGGATACTTAGAACATGATGACCATTGGAGTTACAGCTTAGATCGAATAACCCAATCAACTACAACTAAAAGCTGGGGCCCGGTTACTTTGATTTTAGCACTCCTCAACCTTACCTATGACCATTTGGCTAGACTATCATGTGAAGTAGTATACGTGCAATCTCAACTTTTATAGTGTTCACACTCAAACTTCACCATACATATCCACTACCTATCAAATCGACACCCGATATCAGGTTACCTTCCCTCGACTCCTACTTTAAGGAGGAATACCTCATCCCTTACCTGGGGCAACCTACACCTCATCCCATACCTGGGGCAACTTACTCCTATTTATGTCTTGCAGTTCTTCAGAACAACCAAGAAGACAAAAAGGGGCAAATGTAGACACCAAAATAGTGTCAACCCCCTTGGTCCCTTTCTAACTTCAACATGCCTAACCTATACTTTATTAATTTAAAATACTTATTTTAAATTAATAATCCCCCCTAGACACCTCACCTTGGATTCCTAGCTCTTAGGCCATTTATCACCCTATGATTAATCATAATTACCTAAGACCTAATTTTAACTCTCCCACTAATTCTCACACCTATTAAACTCACCTTTGGACCATTTAACAACGACAACCAAACTTGGTAGATGGAAGAATGGGAAAAAGGCTAAAAATAGCCTTTTTTCCCATTCTCTAGCCGCCGACGTTGGTCAACCGTCAGCTGACGCCGGCGGTATCACCGATGTCGGTTGCTTAAAACCAAATTTTGACCTCAACTGTAGCCTTGAATATGAATTCTCTTGCCCCCAGATCTGAATTCTCTTGCTCCTCGACTCCTTGCATATCAAAGGCAGGCTTTAAGATGAGGCACCAACATTCTATCATCACTCTCTAGGCTAAGAAACTCTGTAGAATTCACTCCACACCAGATTGAAATGTTTCATGAAGTCTCCTACATCAGCCATAATGGAACAAGTCTTCTACACTTCTGGTTCTCCACCAAGAGCTAAGTATTCTTCTAGTTTATATTTTAGTATTTATAAAATGCATTGGTAATTAGTCCATTGGCTATTTCAGAGTACTATTGAGACCAAACCTGGCTTTCTTCCTAGAGAGGCTGAAAATCCTTTCTTTTATCCTGACCCATTTTGACAACTTGTCCCCTACCTTTGTCCTTCCTAAGACTCTGTCCATTGTCTTGCATTCCTGCACAACCCTTTTGAATCTCCCAAATGATTATGTTGACCACAGACATACCCTAAAACCTATCCAAGGCCCATTGCCCTTACCGACATTGACATCAAGGCCCATTTCCCCTACTGACATTGGTAGCCTAACTGACATCGGCAACATTGACCAACCAGTGACGGTAGACTAACTAGCATCGATGACTATGAGAGGTAGATTATAGGAATTAGGTACGCGCTATCTATTTCTCTTCTTTAGCCTTTCATTATTTCTCTTTCTAGCAACACTCTTTTGTCAAATAAGTGGACTATCATCCTTCAAGGAAGTCTTTGCACTTTTGGGACTGAGCTTTGCTTGGCAGTCCACCATATATCTATCTAACATTTTCTTTTTTTAAGTCTTTCTTATCTACAAGTGTCATCCTCCATAGCCAAAGAGGAGCTCCTTCAATCATCTGGATATGGTGCACAACTTCATTCGGGTATCATCTAACCCATGACCATTATCTTTAGTTTCTTATTTCTTCTGAATGTGAAAAGCAAAAAAGAGTAGAAACATATGGTTCAATCATATCTAAGGCACATATGAGATCAAAGTTGGATGTTTTGTTCATTAAAGCCAAAAACATTGAATCCTTTATAAAGAAGGCCAAAGTTGGTTCAATTGATTATGTGACACTTGAGATAATTACGAACTAAATTTAGAGCGAGTGCCTTAGTAAGAAATTTGATAGCTTTACAACCATAATATAGTGTTATCAATGGTAGTGGATATAGTTTTATCAATGGTAGTGGGTAGGTAACATATGAAGATTGAATTAGAACTTTATCTAACTTTAGATAGTAAAGGAAGGGTTTTTAGAGACACAAAATTGGATTTAACAACCTTGAATGTGCATGGAATCAAAAATTGGTCTGAATGATTCTTATTTATAGAGGAGTTACAACCAATTTCCCAAGAGGAAAAGAGGAATGCTTTAGTGTTCCAAAGATACAAGGATTTAGTACCAATTCAAATGGTAGGCCTTCATCATGTAACTACTAAACTACAGGTAATGCATTACATTGATATTCTTATTCCTATTTTTCTTGACTACAAAATAGATGGAGAATGGATTATTCATGAAGGAAGTATCAACAAAGTTGCATGTATAGCTTCCATGACCTTTGAGACTTATTATAATTTCCCTTTGCCTCATGTCAATATCCCTTCCTTAAGAGAATGGACAAATTCCCAAAACTTGGATACAGTCCTCTCACCTTGGTTAATCCAAGGTTCCCATGTTTTTAGGACCTCAAATGGTGAGATTCCTATTTCATAATTTAAGGAAGGTGTTAGGGTAGCTATGAATTTATTAAACAAAGCCTTTGGTGCCTCTTCTATTACTTATTTAAGTAAGGTTTGGGTATCCTATGTCCATTACATGTTGGAGTAGAACTTAATCCCTCCTATTGGAGACTTAATAAGTTTCTTCTTAGCCAAACAATTTATAGTAATCAAGTGAAAGACTTAAAAATAATTCTTTATGATGTGTTACCTCTTGGATGCACTACTAGCCTCTATTAATTTCCCTGGCATTCAAAATTGGTCCCCCACTAGTATATCTACCATTTCTCATCTTTAATCCAAATTACATATTTTAAAATACAAGAATCACATGTAGTTCATATGTGATGGTATCTTCCCAATCATTTTTGAGGCAATCACTGGTGTCCCTATGCACAAGATTCATCCTCTAATTAAAATATAAGTAGAGACCATGGAGATGTGTGGTTCTATCCAGATTACACTATAATAAGGATAGAGGGAATCATGGTCCAACCATATAGATTGCCTATATATATTCCTAGTAAGCTTGTAGAGCAAGAAATTGATTATCAAATAATCTAGGTAATGGATTGGCACCAAAATAAGAATAAGACATCTCAGGTTCATCCCTTTCCATTGGACATTGGTAGAATTATAATCATGGATTGGAAATAGTTGGAGATCATGGTGGTGCACATGAACTCTTTTGATTTTCAATTAGATAATCTTAAGATGTGGGACCTCAATGATAGAGTGGCTAACCATATTTGGGATAAAAAGGTCTCAAAAGTTGAGTATAAACATCAACCAAGTGTGGGAGAAAGTATTTACACAAAGTCAAGGAACATTGAAGAGTCTTGTATAGGGTTAAAAAATACAACATAAATTTAGAACATAGGCTATTCAGGGATAATAAGCCTTTAGGATAAATATGGTAGTTACATCCTTTATAATATCAATTATTTCTAGGACCATCTGGGACTACACATAAAGAACTACCTATTGAGGGACAATCTTCTGAGCTTTAGCAGTGAGAATTAACAAAGTCATCCTAGATTGGGAAACTTGAGGATGTAGAGGGAAAATGTAAAGCTATAATTGAATATTCAAGCATTGAGCATAGACTTGGTGAAGGTCCCCAAATTCAGGAATCCCCACCAAGGCCCTCTTCCCCAATAGAAGTTATCAGCATGATTGATTTGGAAACTAGAGAAACAGTAGAGAGTGCCCTTGCTAACATCATAACTACTTATGGTTTAAATAAGGAAGAAGACCCATTTGAGGAAGCATGAAAGGAATTAGTTCCATTAGATAGTGGATAGAGATAGGTAGAATTAGCCTTATTTTCCCTAGCTCTAAGAAAGAGTCATAGGATAAATTTCACTCATCCCACTAGTGAAATAAACCTCTTCAGTGATGAACATCCTATTTATGGACCAACCATTCTTCATTGGTTTGTTTATGAGAAGTTGAAAAAAATCCCATCTCTTTCTCCTTAATTGGCTTGGACTCGAGTGGACATAGGTCTTCAAAATAATGGCAAGCCTTGGATTCAAGATATGTTGAATAAACAAAGAGAGAGAAGCATCTTGATGATTCACAAGGAAATCCAATGTGTTGGTACCCCATGAGCCTTTGGAAGTTCAAATGTAGAGATTCTTAAACAACCATAGGTGAAATAACTTGACCCTTAGGTCCAATTTAATCTAGATACATCAACTCTTGAGAGAGTAGAGACCAAGAAAATTATTGTTGGTACTAAGGAGTTCACCTTTTTGAAGGTGGAACCATTTTTAGGCTTAACTCTTATTCTAGGGTAGGCAACAGGAGAGCATCCTATTTTTCAAGAGGATGTAGCTAGTATGGTAATAGCCTAGTCAAAAATGAACTTGGTTGGAGTTCAAGGAATGAAGCAAAAGATTCTCAACTTGGAGAAAGAAAAACAAGATTTAGAAGCTTAGGTCCTCCTTTCAATTCTTGAGGATGTATTGCAAGAGTGGAATGTATCATTGATGGATGCATTCAATAATTTGAAAAGCATCAAGTCTAGATTGAATGCTTTGGACCATCAAGCTAAGATGGTATAAGACCTAATCACTCAATGGTAGAATTATTAAGCTTAGATGGAGGAGCCCATCAAGGTCTATAAGACAAAGCAGGCATTAGATTTCAAGATTCTCAAACTTAAACATCTAGACATCTTCATCATAGTTTTGATATATAAATAAGATGATTTGATCCCCTAGAGAAATGATATTAAGGAATTCATCAAGAGAGACACATACTTGGTAAACTAGAATGAGAAATTTTTGGGGAATCTATTGGATAACCCTTCTCAAACCACTACTATAGGCGTGATCGATGATGGAGAATTCAAGTAGAGGGTTGGTCTCACATTCAAAGCATCAAAGATTCAACTAATGATAAATAAAAGACCCTTGATACCATTATTTTTATATAGAAGAAAATTTTAGAAGAAAAATGTATCAAAGAACTTGTATCTTGGGTAGATAATGAATTTGACAAGTTGGCAGATAAAGAAGAGGATTGTCTAATGAAGCCTATAGTGGATTTTGAGCTAATCAAGGAAAAATACACCAAGGTGAAAGAATTCCTCAGATAGGGATAATTGAAGGGCCCTCTAACGAAAATTTTAAGAGAATTTTCTTTTATAAAGTATATGCTAGTTTGTTAGCATATAATCTTTCTTATCACATTGACATGTGACCTTTCACATTGTATCTCTATATTAAGGATATCTATCCTTATTCACATGTTGATATTTTTAAAGTTAACTGGTTAACCACCTATGTTTCTTATAAATAGGTAGATGGTTACCATTTTTAAGAGAGAATTTTTAAGCTATTGATACCTGGAGCATTTAATACAACTAAGGAATTTTGAAAAGATTATCTGCACAGTTTTGTTAAATGTCTATGATGTCTCTCAATTGTGGAAATTTGTGTTGAATTTGAATGATTCTTCTTGTTTTGAGTCACATTATTTTTCATATGGTAGTTAATTCATGATAAATGCTAGATTGACTACAAGGATTTCAAGTATAATTCATTTTATTTACTCTGCATTTGGATGCACTTATGTTATTCAGATCATAATAGCAAACTTTTAAAGTAAACTTGGTTCTTACTTATGATTCATACTATTCCTCTGAATCTTACATGATTTATGATGTAATTTGAGATTATGATATTTTATAACATAAATTAGTTTACTGTGTACTCAACATAATTTGAATCTTGTCATAATATTTGATATGAAAACCTGCAAGCACATCTTTATCTTCCTTACCCTTCCTATTATTTCATCAAGATTCACTTTAGCTTAAATATCATTGTTAATAATCATTTAGTTTAAATTTCAAGTCTTAAAAATTATTAAGTATTCAAATTGTGTATACCCTAGTGGCTCCCAACCACTAAATCAAATAAATATTATGGACAGTTTTCATACTTTGTTTCTATTTCACCACATACAATCACTAAATAGTCACAAACTGCAACTCATGCCATGGATTCTTAGAATCGTAAAATGAGAAGTGTTATTCAATACTAAGAGCACATATGGTATAGTTTGAAGCATAAACACTATATAAAACATATTCATGTAAACCATTGACCATTATTGACTTTATTTTTACTTGAAATAAATTCACAAACATACTGGGTCATACATATCTACATGATGTGTAGTGATGGTCTAGCTAAGTATGGGAACCTCTATAATCTACTTGGAAATATAAATTTTAACCCACATATATTTAGTTGTGCTCACTCACATGACCTATAAATTAGACCATAGTAATTTGGGACTATGACCAACTCCATATGACCAACTCCCCCTGAGTCATCCATATGTGCCAATGGTGATGTCTGCAAACTGCCTACTTAGATTTTTCTACCAAAGAACCAACTATGCCAAGATGAACATAATTAAGAATTAGATATATAACATGCACTTATAAAATATCTACAATCATCCTTGATCTCTAATAGGAACCCTCACACATGATCAATACTTTACACCCATCCTTAATCAAGCCAAAATTGAAGATCAACCAAGCCTGCTTCAATTATATTAGAACAAACACACTGCACAATTTATCATTGACACTTAGATTATCTAGATACTTCATCCACTCACCTAGACACCTCCATGACATCAATATAAACTATCTAACAATCTCCCCTTTGTCCTTGATGTCAAAACTCATCGTATAGCTCACCTTCCTTCTCTTTCTTTAAGTACTCTCATAATGAAACCTTATCCCCCTTTGACATAATGACAAAATGGGCATAAACTGATCCTAAGGACATAAAAAGACCACCACTAGGAGATGACCACCTTAAAAATTTGATACAAACTCCCCATTACATTTATCCTACCTCTTATTTACCTTGACAACTTCCTCTTGCTACATGCCAACACTCTCTTCAACCAAACACTACAACCAGTAAATAAAGAACACATAAAAGAACTAAAATCTGATGGAACTCACCAAGAAACATCTGATTAGTACTCCCCATAATATATTTGAACCATTTAACCTATTGATCATCTTTAGATAATCACACACTATGAAGAACCACCACACATGCTTACTATCCTTCTCTCTCAAGTTGCCTTCGGAGCAAGCTCATGAACCTTTTGCTCCCCCTTAAACAAAGACTTTCTATTTATTCATAGAGAAAGAAATGACACCCAAGATTTATCTTAGATACTCAAATGTATATTTTGATAATGGTTTGGTCATAATACCTACATGTTACTCTTTTGTAGGCACATACTCTAACTTAACACTTTAATTACTCACTTGTTCTCTCAAGAAATGATATCTAATAGGAATGTGCTTAGTTTTTGAGTACATAATAAGATTTTTTTATATACTAATTGCACTAGTATTGTCACAATAGATAGGACAAGGTCCATTTTGTCTTACCTTATAATATTCTAAGGTTTGTTTTCCACGTGACTTGTGTACAACAAGAGGAAACTGCTATATACTCAGCTTTTATAAATGATAGATACACTAAGGCTTTCCTCTTACTTATCCAAGACACCAAGAATTATCCCATGAAGAATACCCCACCACTAGTACTCCTCATATCATCTACACATCATGCCTAATCTGCATTAGTATATGATTTCAAAGTGAATTCTTTACTCCTGGGATACCATAAACCATAATTTATGGTGCCTTTGAGATACCTCAAGATCTTTTTGACTGATTTCATATGAGATTATCTAGGATCATCTTGAAACCTTCCTAAAAAACCAACTATTTGTATAATATTAGGCCTAGAAGTAGTAGAGTAAAAAAGACTTCCAATCATGGATCTATACAAAATTTGATCAACTTTTGGTGAGTCATCTAGTTTACTTAACATACATCGTATGATCGTTGGAGTACACATTGGATTATAATCCATCATGTCAAACTTCCTTAGCTTATAATTGATGTATTTGATTGTGAAATAAATATATTTGCATCAATTTGGTTAATCTATAATCCTAAGAAGAAGGAAAGTTCTCCCAACATTGACATTTCAAACTCGGTCTTTACAGTATCTATAAATTCTCTACTCATATTATCATTTTTTGATCCAAAAACTATGTCATAAACATATACAACCACTATGGTTAATGATTTCCTTCTATCTTAATGTATGAATTACTATTAGCTACACCCTTTTTAAAACCTTAACTCAAAAGATGCTTATCTAACCTTTCATACCAAGCTCTAGGAACTTGTTTAAGAAAATAAAGAGATTTATTTAGTTTACACACAAAATATTTATTATTTGACATGAAGTATACTTTAGGTAACTTGATGTATACTTTTTATTATAAGTTTCAATTTAAGGATGCAGATTTTACATCCATTTTTTATACTTTAAAACCTTTGAAACTTGGATATACCAAGAAGAGTCTAATTGCTTCCATTATTTCCACATGAGTAAAAGTATAATAAAAAACTATTCCTTAAACTTGAGCATATCCTTTACACACCAATATAGTATTGTTCCTTTTGAC
This sequence comes from Torreya grandis, assembly GCA_037957365.1. NCBI lineage: Eukaryota > Viridiplantae > Streptophyta > Pinopsida > Cupressales > Taxaceae > Torreya > Torreya grandis. The sequence goes on along the minus strand of JARHVA010003903.1, from coordinate 1,141,672 downwards.
TTCTCCTTTCTCATTCATATTGTTTTTGAAAAACCACTTGGTACCTATCATATTTTTGCTTTTTAGCCTAGGAACTAAATCCCATGTTTCATTCTTTATTATTTGATCAAGTTCTTCATCCATTACACCATTTCAAATTTCATATTTTATATCTTTTGTGAATGTTCTGGGTTCAATCATGGATAACAGAGTTGAGTCTTGTTGATTTTAATTGATCAACATTCTCCTTCTAGTATGCAAACCTACACTAACATTTCCAATAACTTGAGAGATTGGATGATCTTTCTAAATTCTTTTAGATGGAGATTTAGAGTCTTGTATTTCTTTCTCCTCTTCATCTTCATCATTTGTTTAAACAAATAACTCATCATTGCTTAAAATATAATTCTTTTTGAGTTACTTACCTATAATTTTGGCTTCTTGACTCTACTTGTCTCATCTATCCTTACATTTGAAATTTTAACAATCTTGTGAAGTCTCTTGTTGAAGCACCTATAGGAAATATTGATAGAAGAGTAACCTAATAATATGCTATTATCAGACCTTAAATTAAATTTTCTAAGATTCTCTTCATATCAATTGATGAAGCACCTACTCCCAAACACTCTAAAATGTTTAACATTAGCTACTCTATTCTTCCATAAATCATAATGAGTCTTATCATCATTTACTCTAATTTGACACATGTTTAGGATGTAAAATGAAGTTTTGGGTATCTCTTCCCAATAACCATCTGATAATTTAGAATCTTGAAGCATGGTTCTTCTCATCTATTGAATAGTCTTACTCTTCCTTTCAATAACACCATTATATTGTGGTGTTCTAACATCAAAATATTATGTCCTTATTCCTTGTTTCTCAAAAAAATAATCAAATTCATGAGACTGTCACCTTCTCTATCTGATCTTACACACTTGATCTTTGACCCTTTATCATTTTCCACAAGTATTTTGAACACTTTAAATCTTGAAAAATCTTTTTATTTTTCTTTAAGAAAAATAATCCAAGTCATCCTAGTAAAATCATCAATAAGAATAATGAAGTAGCTATTACTTTGAATACTTTGAGTTCTCATAGGTCCACATAGATCAATGTGGATCAACTATAATGGCTTTGTAATGGATAACTCCTTGGATTTGAATCTTATTTTGGTTTACTTCTCATGAAGACATGCCTTCTAAAGAGAATGAGTAATCTTATAAATCTTGGGCACATGCCTTACCATCCATTTTAAACTAATCTTTACCATATTATCAAATTTATATGTACAATCCTTCTATGCCAAAGCTAGATTTATTCCAATTGACTCATGAAGAACTCCTTCTTGGATTCATGTAATACATACATGTTCTTATCTATTTTATAAACATTTATAGATAATCTTATAGCCTTTATTAATTCACATATATCATCATGAAAATTTAAAACATTTCCTTGCTTACACATTTGGCTCACACTTAAAATATTATGTTTCAAACCTTTCTCATATAAGACATTCTTAGTCCTAGTATGAGCATTGTCCAAGTTCATAGTACCTTTACCAACTATGTTAGTAGATTTGTTGTCACCAAATCTCACTAAACCTAGGTTGGTCTTCTTGAGAGAGATAAACTTTTCTCTTATCTTTTATCATATGATTTGAGCATCCACTATCTATGAACCATCTCTTATTCCTATATTATTGAGTATGCAAGGCTACTTAAATAAACATTAACTCTTCCTTTGGTAGAATGCTTTAATTTTGCTTCTTTTCTTATTCAATATTAGACTTTGTCTTTTTGAACCATTTGATGGTGTCAATGAATTGTATATCCTTTTTCCAAAAAAATCTTTTGTAGTTATTGGATATATTATGTTGTTGGTTAGAATTATTACATATGACATTAATTTTGATCTCTCTAGAGAAAGCATAATCCCTATATCTATGGCTAAATTGATTTTAGAAGAAGCAATACCCATTAAATACATTGTTCATATTTTACCTTCTTTTCTCTTGATCAGTACTGATCCATGAATTTTCATTCTTGACCCTTTTGATGGAACTCAAATTCATTTTTTCCTTGGATAAAATTACATATTAGTAATTCATGATTTTATTTTTAAATATTTCCACCCTTTGGTTGAGACCTTTATCCATCATGACTCATAGATTCTTGACTGTTGTTTCTATATCTTTCACTTGCGTCTTCACATCATCCATGCTTGTATTGACATTTGATAATGCACATACTAGTTTGTCTTAAAGACAAGCCACAACCTCTTTGTCAACCATTTTACCCTTGATCACCTTCATGTGGTTAAAATTCCAAGGACTTTCTCTAATACCAATTTTTAGAGGTATAATCACTGATAGAGAGGGGATGAAATAGTGATGACAAATAATCTAATTTAATTTCCAGACCCTTCAAATACTTAAGCATTCAATAAAACCATTCATGAATCATAAAATATGTTTATAACAATGAATAATGAAGATAATTCAAGGTCATACACATAACACAAGATCTATGTGGGAAACCCTCTTGGAGAATAAAACCCACTCTCAAGACTACAAATACATGGACTACTTATCCTATAAGATGATCATAAACATGAGACTAGTCAAGTTCTTGTGAGAAAAAATTAATAAAACACCTATTTCAGAAGGAGTACCTACCCTTAAGATGATCAAGTCCTTCTAGCCACCTTCTGGTCAAGTCCTTTTGACTGGTTTTAGTGAAACACCTATTTCACAAGGAGAATTTACACCTAAAATGATCAAGTCCTTTTAACCACCTGATGGTCAAGTCCTTTTGACCTAGATGTTGATCACTCTCCTAAAACTTATGAAATAAACATCTTTTGATAACTGATTTCTAGTCAATTTGAATGAGATACAATGTATATCAACCCCCTTCTTCACATAGCCACACACATCCAAAACCACATTTTGGATCACTTTAGACCTCTTTGCTCATCCTCAATATTAAAACCTATATTATCATTGTCCTTGATATAATAAATATGACCTACAGGTCATAAACATAGTAATCAACCTACTCAGATATATAACCCATCCACTGGGCACACTCACTCTATAACTCTCACACACACCTCTTCTCAAAAGTCTCTCACATCTATACCATAAGCCTATAAACCATCATATTTGGTTTGACATTTTATAGATTCTTCATGATTATTATTATCACAATATTTATTGTTAGCCAAAACACATGCCTTCACCCTTAAAGCATCTAATCATGGATCACCTTTAAGCATAAACCTCTTTAAAATAGTCCTATGTCACCTTTTAGATCCTAGAAATACTCATTCACCTCTTTGACACTTCTATAAGCAAACTTAAGAACATAAGAACCCTTTAAAATACATGGATCCATGCCACAAAATCTATAGGTCCTCTTTAAATGATAATAACCATCACAACACCCTTCTACTAAAGCTCAATTTGCTCAAACAACATTCTATACACACAGTCACTTTCTAAGCATTTGTTCATACTAAATATGGATTGGTCAAACCTCCAAAATCCATACATATGTTCCTCATACATTATAAAACACTCTTCAATAATTAACTCATCTGAAAACATTGAAATACCATCAAGAACAACTTAATTACCCTTCTCAAGTTACTTGTAGAGCATGAAAAAACATACCATCAAATTTTGAGCTCAATAAATTTGATTCTATAAATAATTAGACCATAAAATACATATTTATAATTGAAACTTAATGTCCTATACAACTTTTATTTGTATACCATGGACAAATTCTTCATATATCAAAAGTTATGGCATAAAAACTATAGACTAATCTTCCTTCACAAATTCAAATATTTGATTTCTAATGATCACTAAGCAACTATTAAACTTCGAACACTATTTAAAAATCTCATATCTTCACATATTATATCAAATATGCATCATCAATCTTATTTTAAAATATCTCTAACTTTAACTTGTCTAAACTATTAAACATCAAACATGTTGACCTCATCTCATGCACCTTTACAATATTAACTAAATGCACACCATCGATATTTATGGATTAACATAGTCCTTACCTTGTAGTGCTCACCATTAGCTCTTACTCAAAACTCTAGAGATTATGATACTTGGAACCCTTGCATGACTTCTAATCTCTTTACTGAAAGTCCATGCATTCATGCCACTTGGTAGTCTCATATGCATTATTGACTCTTTGACTTGTCCTACAATGTTTATCTCTATTAATATGAACCACCACTCACCGTTGATCTTCTTTTAGACTAATGATCTTATGACACTTGTCACCTACACGTGCAACCTTTAACATGTTGAATTTATATGCACCATTGATCTTAATATGTATAATTAATCACTCACCATTTATCTTATATACAAATTACCTTAGTCTTTGATGTGTTTAAACTTGATGGTCTCTAACCCATCATAGTTTTCTAGAGCAACTTTGAAGCTTTATAACTTGAGCTAGTCAACACTTCAAGTATCCTAATTTTTAGGCTAGATTATTGGAACTATAAACAATATATTCATATAAAACTTTGACCATTATTGACTTTATTCATACCTAAAATAAATTCACAAACATACTGGTTCATATATATCTACATGACATGTAATGCTAGTTTAGTTAAGTATGGGAACATCTACAATCTTCTTGAAAATCCAACTTTGAACTCACATATCTTTAGTTTCACTCACTTGAATGACTTGAAACTTGGACCATAGAAACTTGGGAATAATTTTATCACACCCATATGAACAACACCCCCACTGACTCATCCATACATGACAATGGTGATGTCAACAAACTACCTACTTAAATTTTTTTTGCCATAGAACCAACTATGCCAAGATGAACATAATGAAGAACCAAATGTATACCATGCACTTAAATAAGCTCTCCAATCATCTTTTACCTCTGATAGGACCCATGACACATTCTTAATACTTTATACCAATCCCTAATCATGCCAAATTAAATATCAACCAAGCCTACTTCAAGCATATTAGAACAAACACACTGCACACTTTGTCATTGACACTTAGATTATCAAGAACCTTCATCCACTCACCTCAACACCTCCATGACATCATTGATAACTCTCCAACATATATCCTCCACCATGTTGATTAGACCTATGATAAGTAATATGTGCTAGTTTATAAGACTTTTCCATTCTTTGATCATTCCAAATGCTTAGGGCACCATAATTTTTAGAAAACCATGAATAATGTGCATATATAATGTGATAACATTATTTAAATATAAAAAATAAAATATATAATAATAAACTAAAAAATAATTATGTAGAAATAAAAAACAAATTATTAATTCTTATAATGTAATGAGTGACCTCATTCTCTCCCCATGCTAAAATAAAATCTTTTATGAATTTTGTTACAAATTAAATAAATTTGTTGTAATCTTCTTTAGAGAATCTTTTATTGTTCATCAAGGGGGAAAAATATGAGAGTAGAACCCATGCCTATTTTTTTCTCAATGCATAATTTCCTTTGTCATTTTGATCATCCTCAATATCAATGAGATCATTATATATTTCCCATTGGCCCTTGCTACTTCTTTGAGTGACATTTTTAATAAAATGCCCACCTTATCTCCTCCCATCGATGGATTTGATAGAGCATTACCATGAGTCCCTAATTGCTTTTCATCTTTTTCAATAATAACATTTCTTCTATGCAATTATGCATTTGATAATACCTTATTGATTTTGTTAATGTATTTTTGTTCCTATTCTTGTGTTTTCTTATTCCAAACAAATAAAATTGATAAATAAACCAATTTATCAATTATCCTAACAAAATCATGAAGAGTGCATATGTGAACTCTTGTCAATGGAATGTATATCACTAGCTTAATATTTAGATCTATTTTATCTCTATTAGGAGGTGATCCTTATTCACAACCCAATATTCCATTTGAACTTATCCTATTCAATTATTTTGACTCATCTAGAGAATGCATGCAATAAATGCAACTATGTTTTGCATTTGCTCCATGGCTGATGTTATACATACATTTCAAAGTTTTTAAGTTATTATCCATGTGACATTAAACTTGATATGAGACATGACCATAAACATAAATTTTTTAATCCATTGCATGAGATGAAATCATGGTTGGAATCTCTATTTGCTCAAAAATCCATTTTAGGTCTTCATAACATTTTTTTCTTTAAATAATCCAAGGCACCATACATGGGTTTTTGATCATATAGAGAAATACCTTTTATTAGTGGAAAGAATATTTATATTTAAAGATCTATTCATCAAGGTAAATTATAGTCTTTCATACTTTGCACCATTGATTATCTCTATGTCATCTAATTTTAGGACAACAAGAAGTTTCTCATTTGCCTCTTCCACTAAAATGTCATAATATCATACCATGGCCATTAAAATTCTATCAAATTTAAACAAGATATTACTCAAAGGATTCAAATTTATTGACACTTCCTTTCCAATATAATTTCATCCTTTCCTTATATAATACCCCTTGGGAGCTTGTATGTGAAGCATATCTCCAACAAATTTTTTAACTTCTTTGTTCTTATTAGCTCAATCCACTCTAACATGAGATAGAAAAGGAAACAAGACTTTAGTGATCCCAACATTTAATATTCTAGCTCACAATGTCTTAAATAGTTACTCATAACCTCTTATACTAATCAATGCATTGTCATAACCACCTTAGACATCACTAAAACTGATTAAATATGACAATTAGTTTATTATTTCATCAACCAAACATTTTTTTATAGAGGCACATTGTGTTTGGTGAATCATGGCTAATATTTAATATTTATTAAATAGGCTCTTCATAACCAATGCTGAGTTATGGTTTTGTATTCATCTTCACCTAATCTAGAAGACCAATAAAATAATTTTCAACTTGATTTCTCTTTTTGAAGCCACCCCCTAAAGGTACTAAAGACACAATAATATTTAAGTTTCCAACCCTTGTCCTTTCTCCTAGAGGAGTGTTCTTCAATATTTTTATTGTGTTAATAAGGTCTTTGACTTTGGAATTTAGATCATTAATTTCATTATTCAAAGATGTGACTTATTGAAACAACACATTTTTTACTTGAGAATGTTCAATAACTTTAGATTCTATCCTCTTATTCAATTCTAATAAACTAAAGGTTATCTTCTTCATTTCAATCATCTTATTTTTCATTACATTGATGTATTTCTCAAGAGTTTATCTAATTATTTATAGCCTCCTAAAATGTCCTAACATCCCATTATCACCATTACATATAAATATGATCTTCCTAGTGATGCTTTTAAATAAGGGAGGAACATTTTTTGAAGGATAAATAGGATACACGTTTCCTTAGCCAATATATCTATATGCTTTAGGCCTAATATTCTGAAATAGTTTTCATATACATTAATTTTTTTTCCTATATTTCATTTTTTCAATTGTGTCATTTCTTAACTAACTCCATACACAAAATATTGTTTTTCGCTCATCTTTCCCCTATTTACATTTGGCTCCATTTGGCAAAAATAAATGAAACAACATCTAAGGAGAAAACCTTCTTATATTTCAACAATTTTTACACATTCATAGAATTATATATGTAATATGAAATGGAAAATTAAAATGTAGATTTAAACTAACAAATATATGTATTAATTATTATAATTTTTTAATATAAGGAAGATGAAATCATATCGAAAATTGATAAAAATGAGTTTTCCTTCTTCTAATCTAACTTGCTTGTCTCTTGTTACTCCTTGAAAATTTGGGGAACTCAAAAAAAACTTCCATGATATGGATCATCTCAATGGTACTTAATTTAAGAAAAAAAATCTAATATTTTGAATCCTCCCTCTAAATTTTCTTTCCACCCTCTAATTTGACATCTCAATTTTTTTTAGTTTGAAATCATTTATTAATTTTAGTTCCTACTATGTTTATGTAAAATAAATTAAAATTAATAAAATTTGTCTAATTCAAAAAAGTCTGTTCCGATCATAAATTTCATGAGGTTTACATTTGAAAAAATTGATATAGTTGTACATGATAATGATTTGATTGCCATATATTGTTATAACTTATTCACATTTCATAACTCTAAATGGGTCTAATCAACGAAGACCTATGTAGTCAATAAAGAAGCCTTGAGTGTACGTACACCTAATAAAGATTATATATATATATATATATATATATATATATATATATATATATATATATATATATATATAATAAATGGAAAGACAATCCTTTTGTGGGATTCCATAAGGAAATTGTGGATACACCAAATTTGTGTCTCACTTGGTAAAGACCTAAAAATAATCTTTGCCTTGCCTTTTATAAATTCAGTCATCACAGCTCCCAAAATTTATAACACAGTGGTTTCATGAAGGCAAACATTAAAATTTAATGGCCTTTGATTACTATATAATTTTAAAACCTTCCACATTTTAAACAACTTAGTACACCTTGAATGGGCCTAGTGGTGAATCCTTATTTATTCCAATTATTATGGTGAAGATTTAGTTTTGTACTCTTTAACAATTTGAAGGCCATCATAAAACTACCTACAAAGAATACAAGTTGTTTCCATCATAATTCATTTGGATTTTGGAATGCAGGTCTACTACTTATCAAATGTCCATGCCAAAAACTCAATGTGGTGTTATTTAATATAACACCTGCTAGTTGTTTCCATTTTTATTATAAGACCTAGAAAGCTTAGTTGGGACATATTAATTATTATAATCTATCATAACTAATTCAGTATTTACAAGTTGTCAATCATCAAATCCACACCTTTTCAATATACTTTCAATTTTTTATTATAGACATGATTTACACAAGTTAATTTATTATTGTAAAATAAAAAAAAGTCAAAGGCACTCAAAATAAATATATACTTTCTATAAATTAAGAATACATAGATTCTTGTGAAGTAGCTTCATATATTTTAGTGAAGTATACAAGCTAGGGAAACATTGGATTTATTAGTAATAGAATTGATTTCAACACAAGATATGAAAAACTTAACTAGCTCGTATGTCATGTGAGATATACAATATTTATAGAGCCTTAATAAATATTTATCTTATTAACTATTCATTTCTCCTTCTTAGGAGACATTTAACCATCAATTTGCCTTATCCATTAACAAT
>JARHVA010003903.1:912500-1127500 GCA_037957365.1 Torreya grandis | reverse complement strand
TTAAAAACACCCTATAGTCCATACATAATCTCACATTTTCACTAATGAACATATTGATACTATCCAGATCTCAAACCCTTCATAAGCTCATTAGCTTCTATTGTTGTAGGCTTCAAAGAGCAGGATTTAGACATCATGAGAAGTCTTTGAATATAAGGTGTTTGAATTTTTTTTTAACAAAATAAATACTTCCTATAAATATTTTATATCCCTCCAACATGAACAATCACTTCCATACTAACCCCTCCAATCAGTATTCATGGTTTAAACTTAAGGACTACGTATAAGCTTGCCTACATAAAGGTGAATTAAAAGGGCTTAAAGGTGCATTATTAGGAATGTATAAGGTTAATAACCTCATGAAATATTTTTTAAAGTAGTTTATAATTATTATAATGGTTGATATGATCAATATATGTATCATGAGAGGCTTTAAGCAATGAAAATGTAGACCTACAGATCTATAGACCTATAGGTCTCTTTTTCATGTTAATTTAAATGAATATATGCATTAGAGATTAGGTTCAAGGGAGAGATGAAATATGAGAGTGTAGGTAAATTTTTGGAATTAATTTTTCAATGTTTATTTTACTTCTAAAAAGTCTTGATACATTTGGGACTTGAATGCCTATACCCCATTCACTCCATTATCTCAATGAACTATATGCTCTAAGGTGATTGTGAGTTTCAAAAGAGGATAGTGAAAGATCAAAATATGTTTTATGAGACATAAATATAGATAAATTCATGGATAATATATAAAATAATGATCCATCTCTCCACTTTATTTCACCGTTAGTTTATGGAACCATAAAAGGACTCACTCCAACTGCCACTTATAGGTTAGTCTAGGCATGTGTGAAGAAGACACCAATTGGTCTGGTATTTGATGGATGTTCAAGAGGATTTAAAGGGATGAAATATGATGAGTAAGTTAATTAACTTTAATATTACCATTAATAAGGTAATTCAATCTAAAAAAATTGAATCTAGTGAACCTTGCAGTTAAGACACCCCAATGATTTCATATAGGTAGAATGTATTTAGAAACATCAAAAGATGCATGTTATAATGGATGTAACGTATTGAATATGTTTTTATAAAGTAAAAATAACAAAAACAAACTCCTAACACTTAAAAAATATCATCAAAGTGCTAAAACATCTTTAATATAAGGTGACATCAAATTGTTACCTACAGGCTTGTATTAGAAGATGGAAGAGTAGTGTGAGAATTGGTGTGAAACTAGATAGTAGATGAGGAAAAATAAAGCATGTAAAATTCACTATAAATTACAAAAAAATATTCATATATTTTATTAATGTGTAATTGCTTAATGAAAATGTCAAAGGGTTTGATCAGGCCTAATAAGCCTAAATGGTCATACACAGGCCTATGTATGAAAATTGAAGAAATATTGCATATTTTCATAATTATCTTGATGATTAAGGGGTATATAAAAGGTAATATAAGTCAATAAATATGATTCCACAAGGTTTTTAATGACTAAGATGTAAAATAATGTAAATAAAAGCATACTAGGGTCACTTACATTATTTTGGTAGTGAACCCTAAGAATGAGATAATGGAGGTTATAGTAGGTATAGATAAAAATAATGGTAATAAAACCATTTTAATAGTACATAAAAGGTTATATACACCTCAATAAGGTATTCAAAGTTAAAATGAAGCACCTTTGACCCTTTCACTCATTTTCTCCTCTCTTGACCTCACAGTTATAGGCCTACTAGCCCGAGTGGTATCTTATCTTACTCAAATTTGACATAGGAGTTACATGGGAGCCCAATATAATTGGTAATTTTAGATACCATTATCCACTTGTAATTTGTGGCATTAGTTTAGTGATTAAGGTCCTAGGATTTATGAATCATCGTTAAGATGATATTCATGTCTAAAGCTACCAAGAAGACTATAAATGATCCAATGGGATAAATTAGATTTATAATTACCTAAAATGGATTATATAACCATTTAAATGACCTAATAAAAATTCATAACTATATTTATCAGTTTCTTAGGCCATTGGTTGGCAGGTACAGGGTATAAAGTGTATGAAAAAGGGTAAAAAATGCCTATTTTAAACTATTTGGAAGCATGAAATGTTGTGTTATACCTTCAAATTTGGCACGGAGAACTATCATGAGGACTATATAGTTAATCAAATTTTTTCTTTGATTTTCACATGTGTGATCATTGATTGGAATAAAATCTCATTTTCTAGTCCTAGAGACTTAATTGAGGTCTAATTGGAGAGAGAAACATGAGAAATAAGTGCACTTATATTTAAAGTTTGGTCATAAAATTTCCCACAAATATCTAAGAGAATAATATGTACTCAAATCCATGCTTAGTTTACTAGGATCATCTATAGATTATTCTACACAAGGAGATTTGTATGTTTTAAGGGATATAAGGAATTGAATGCAATTATGGGTTTTGGGTGTAAAATGAAGTCTTTGAGACATCCAAGAGGATTGATACATGTTTTTCAAGGTAGATAAATTAATTTCATGGAGATATATTTCATTCATAAGGATATAATCAAGATTTGAGGATTTTATGCAAAGAGAGGCATAGTGAGACTACTGGGTTTCAAGACATCTAACAAAATTGATCATTGTTGCAATGATAGTATAATAAAATTGTTAATCAGATGCCAAGTTTCAATAACAAGTATATAATTTAACTCAATATTAATTAATAATCAAGAGTTCCACTTCTCACTTTATAATCCAAAAAGAGGGTAGTTTTAAGAAGAAATAAGATCTATCAAGAAAAGAGAAAAACTCCTATGCCATTTCCAAGATGAAGCATCATCAGGAAGGCAAAACATATCATTAAAGACCCTATGAGACTATTTTTATAGGTATAAACCATTAATAAGGGGGGTTAATCAATGGTGGAAAATAATCCAATTCAATTTCCAAAACTTTTAAACACTTAAGCATTAAATATAACCATTCATGAAGAATTCAAGATGTTTATAACAATGAAAAATAGATAATGAAATATCATAAACAAAACAAAAGATATATGTGGAAAACCCTAGTGGTGAATAAAACCCACTCTCAATCCTACAAACACATGAACTACTTGTCTTATAAGATGATCATAAACATGAGACTAATCAAAACCTTCTGACTAGAATTTAGTAAAACACCTATTTCACAAGGAACACCTAACCCTAAGATGATCAAGTCCTTCTAATCACCTTTTATTTGAGTCCTTATGAATGAATTCAGTGAAGCACCTATTTCACAAAGAAAACTTACCGTTAAGATGATTAAGTCCTTTTGACCACTTGATGGTCAAGTCTTTCTAACCTAGATGTTGAGTAACCTCTCAACACTTATGAAATGAACATCTCCTGATCACTACTTGACTATAAATTTGATGGAGATACAATTTATATCATCCCCCTTCACTTCTTCACACAACCACAAACATCCAAATACACCTGTTGGATCACTCTAGATCTATTCACTCATCATCAATATTCAAACCTACAAGAGAAATATCCTTGACATTAGAAATATGACCTATAGGTCATCCACATAGTCTTCAACCTAATCTTCCCTAAAACCCATCAACTAGGCAAACTCACTCCATAACTCTCACACACACCTCTTCTCTCAGGTCTCATACTTCTTTTCAGCAAGCCTAGAAACCATCACATTTGATTTCATCTTTTATAGATTATTCATGGTTATTATGATCACAAACTTATTTATAAACCATAACAGATGCCTTAACCATTAAGGCATGTAACATGGCTCACCTTTAAGCACAACCCACTTTCAAATAGGCATAAATCGCTTTTTAGGTCATATAAAGACCCATTCACCTCTTTAACACTTCTTAGATCAAAATAATAACACAAGAACACTTTTAAATACATTAACCCATTCCACACAACATATATGTCCTACTTAAGTGATAAAAACCATTACAACACCCTTCAACTAAAGCTCAATTCACTCAAACAACATTCTTTGCATAGAATCACCATGAACGGACACATAATCACTCTCTATGCTTTTGTTCATATTGAATATGGATTGGTAAAACCTCTAAAATCCATAAAAATATTCCTTATGGAGTATAGAACACTCTTTGATATTTATCTAATCTTGAAACATAACAATATAATTAAGAACAACTCAATTACCCTTCTTAGGTTACTTGTAGAGCATGAAAAAACATAGAGTCAACTTTGGAGCTCAATAAATCTAACTATATAAAAAATTATACCTTTAAATACATATTTATAGATACACACTTAATTCCTCTACAAATTTTATTTTTACACCATGGTTAAATTTATCATATATCAAATGTTATGTCATAAAAACTACAGTCTGGTCTTCCCTCACAAATTCAAATATTTGAATTCTAACGGTCACTGAGCAACTGTTAAACTTTGAACAATATGTCAACATTTCATGTCCTTGCATCTTAGATCAAATATACACCATCAATATTATTGGTAATTATTTCTAACTTCAATTTGGATAATTTTTTTAACAATGAACATGTTGACCTCATCTCTTGCACCCTTATAATATTGACCAAATGCACACCATTGATCTCTATGGATCAACCTGGTTCTTACCTTGAAGTGTTCACCATTAGATACTACTTAAAACTCTTGATATTATGACACTTGGAACCCTCACATACCTTATAAATATTTTACTAATGGTCCCTTGTGTTTTTTCCACTTGGTATTCTCATGTGCAATGTTGACTCTTTGACTTGTCCTGCACCATTGATCTTTGTTAGTATAAATTGTCATTCACCATTGATCTTTTATCAAACTAGTGAGCTTGTGATACTTGTCACTTATGAATGTAACCTTTGGCATTCTAAATTCATATACACCTTTGATCTTAATATGTATTATTAATCACTCACTATTTATTTTTTGTACAAATTAACTTAGTCTTTAACGTGGTAAAACTTGATGGTCTTTGACCTATCACAGTCTACTATAGCAACTTTGAAGCTTTATAACTTGAGCTGGACAACACTTCAAGTCTCCAAATTTTAAATTTAGATTCTTATAAATATATACATCTTAATGTAAATATTTTACCATTATTTAATTTCTTCATACCAAAATCAAATGCAAAAACATACTAGTTCATACATATTTGCATGATGTGCAGTGATAGTCTGGCTAAGTATGGGAACCTCTGCAATCTACATGGAAAGCCAACTTTGAACCTTAATAAATTTTGTTGCAATAAATTTCATGGCTTAAAATTTAGATCATAGTAGATTTGTATTTATGTGATTACACCCACATGACCAACTCCCATGACTCATCCATACGTAACAGTGGTGATGTTAGTAAACTGCCTACTTCGAGTTTTTTGCCACTAGACCCAAAATGTCTAGATGAAAACTATGAATTACTATATGAAATAAAATAATTAACATAGGAATTAAAATAATATAAAACCTATTATGGGACATATTTAACATCTTCAAATCACCATAATCATCCCTAACCATGCTAAAACTGAAGATCAACCAAGCCTACTTCAAGCATATTAGGAAAAACACATTACACACTTTGGCATTGACACTTAGACTATCAATACACTTCATAAACTCACATGGACACCTCCATTACATCATTTAAAAATATCCAAAAATCTGATACTTTGTCATTGATGTCAACACCCATCATACAACTCACCTTCCTTCTCTCTCTTCAAGCACTCTCACAACAAGAACCTTCTCCCCCTTTGAATCAATGACAAAGTGGTAATAAATTAATATTGAGGACCTAAAAATAAAACCAATAGGAGAGTAAGACCTTATAAATATAATATAACTCCCCCTTACCTTGAGCTTACCTCTTCTTGTCTTGACAACTTCCACTTGCTACATGCCAACATTCTCTCAACCAAACACTTCAACCAATAAAGAAAGAACACATAAAATAACTAAAATCTTATGAAACTCACCCAAAAAAAATTTAAAGGGACTCCCCCTAAGATTTATGATCCATTTCACCTCTTTATCATCTTTAGATCTTCACACATCATGAAGAACCACCACATAGGCTTACTAGCCTTGTCTCTCAAGACGCTTTAAGGACCATCAATAAAACTTCATGTTACTCACCAAAAAAGAAACATGTTATAAACCAAACTAACGAATCACCTTAAAACACTCATGCCTTTCTATTTTGTATAAACTAATCAAAAACATCAAATCATCTCACTAGGCCTATTTAGACTCCTTGTAGCCCTACCTGGGACCTACAGAGCCCACAAATTTTAGTAGATAAACTTTCAAGACTTGAAATTTCATACTTAGAGAAATATCATATGCCCCATTAAGAACACCAATTTTTATCACCTAGGTCATCCTATGAAACATACTTCCTTCACAAACCTACTAGCTAATTAGGCCTTCATCTTCACAAAATCATGAATAGTTTAAATACTATAAACCTTCACTTCTATGTGAATCTTGATTTGACAACCTATTTATTCTATTAAACATATTAAGAATCCTTATAACTCAATTCGTAAGGCAAACCACTTTTCTAGCATAGACCAAAACTCTAGAATCTTAAAACAAACAAGGTGAACAAACTTCCTTCTATTCAATGTCCACCTTTGAAAATTCTTGAACACCTAGACATAACCATCACACACTTCTAGATAAAAATGTTATCTTTCTTAATTTTAGGAACCTATAAATCCTATAACCCATTTTAGGCCTACATGTCCTTAAGCTAAAATTGAGAAAACTAAGAGCACTAAAAAATCTCTAATTTGACTTCAACATACCTTCAGACCACAAAAACACTTGGATCACACAAAGAAGTGAATAGACCTTTTTGATCACCAAACTCTTCTTTAAATTCCATCAATCTCATTATGCCACCTAAAAACACCCATTATGATCCTATAAACACTACATACAAAAAAAAAACACCTTATAACATCACTTTGACCTCATCAAAGAACTTGTCCCATCTTGATACACAAAATTCAACTGGAAGAACTCATCTCTTGCCTTCTAGGACCTTCTAAATAAAACCACATAAACACTTTCTTCTCCACTAAAAGGAGTCTCTTAAGAAGCATAGACAAAGACTTCCTACTTCACATGGTTCCTTAAAACAATGTGAAACTAGGAGTTAACTCATAACTCCTCATATTCCTTCTCCTCCTTGGTCATCTGATACTAATAGTTCTTCTTCTTCTTCTTCTCAAGCTTAAGAGAAAAAACTTTCTCATCCACTATAACATCCTCCTTCTCTTACAAGACTATATTGAAAACATATGGGGATAACATAGATTCATGATATACATTTTGAGTTGAAGAGTCTTCCCTGTAGTTAACTTGGCTATATCCATACACACTTCAGAACTAACCTTAACTAACACCTTGTTCTTATCCTTGAGATTGGTCTCTTCATTCACAACATGAGTAGACAATGAGAGCCCTCAACACTATTCAAATTTTATAGCATTCTTCACCATAGAAAATAAATTACTTGGACCTACAGACTCATCATGACTCACACTTACCACCTTCAGTTTCCATGAGTTAACTTGGCTTCTTTCTTACACTCTAAGAGCCTGATTAAACCTATTTTGTCTTTTAGGCCTTTGTTTATAGAATCTATAAATGTGACCTCTCACTTGACAGTTGAAGAACACTATACTTTTTGCAAGAAAACTATCCTACCTTTTCTTATTAGAAAACAATCTTACAATATGTCCATTCTTTTGACAATTGAAACAAACTACTCCTTTTAAAGAAGAATCATCTTGCCTTATCTTATTTGAACAATGATTATCAAAATTTTCCTCATTAATATAGTTGAATAACTTAACCTTATTCACACCGTTTGGATGATGAACCCATCATAGCTCCATAAAAACTCATTTCTAACAAGTTTCTTACATTCTCTAGATCTATTCCCAAACTTATTACATGTGTAACAATAACCATTGAAATTTTCATACCTCATGGCATTTGGTTATTTGATATGATTTATCTTCACTCTGCCAACATATTCATTCTTTAACTAATTGTTGACCTTTAAGGTCTGATTTACATTAGTCTTCATGAAGCAGAGCTAAATCCACTTCTTTACCCAAACTCTACCTATGTCATTCAATCAAGAAATCTCTTTTGTTCTTTCACTCATTCTTGTAGGGTAATCATGTAATAATTTTTAAAATTAACCTTCATAAGGCTTCATAAATATATACTAGTTTTCAAATGACCTTTTCATTAACAATAAACCACTCAATAACCTTTTAATGACTGGAACAATCTTTGTTTATATACCCTCTTCATCTTTCACTAGTTGTCAATGTTAAATAACCTTAGAATGGGGAATGAAAAAAAAATGATAATTGAACTCTTATCAAGACATCCTATCTTGTTATACCATTATTTTTTAACCCTATTCATGAGACTTAACTCAACTATCTGATCACTTATTCCACACAAAGACCCTTTAAGCTTTTATCTCCTACTAGCCCTATTTATGGGTAAATCACTTTGGTTTGGGAAACATACAATATTTCATAGCATAATAATATCATTTCCTAGGACCCATTTGGGTTTTAAACTTTAGTATTCATGATTGGTCTTAACTCCACATGCACATTGACTTTCCTTCACTGTCTTAGTCCTCAATTGGGCCATTTAAGCTCATATCAACCTATAGTCATTAATTTGTATGTTACAATGATGGTACCAACTTGAAAACTCAAAAATATTTTATATATGTACAATATATTCCTAACAACCATGTTTGGGCCTTTTTGGTTGATGAAAACTCTTACAAATGCTAAAACCCTAACCTAGGGTTTCTAATACATTATCACAGGATGAGAGAGCAATTAAATGTTTATATTTTTATATAAACCATATCAAAACAAACTAATTATTGGATTATCTCTATATAAAGTTTACACAACTTTTCTATTCAATGTTCAACATTACATAACCCTCCAAGCATTCACAAACAAGAAAACTCAATCACTTGGGATTGTATTCTATTAACTAGCACATGCAGGCAAAGTTTTATTTCCTCTATCAACATCAATGGAATCCAAAGACTTCAATGATATTTTCAACACCTTATACAAATAGTCTAGGCCTTTTCAATCTTATTTGAATCAAGATACATCTAAACATAATAAGCTCAGTCCTTATACTGTATTCTATGAACCATAACAGGGGTAATCAGGGGGTTGTAATCTTTTCAACATCAATGACCTTATAAACCTACATCAAGATGATAATCACCTTACACAACTAATGTAAACCCCATACTCAGTCACATTTGAATATAAATAGACTATCATGAAAAGAAGACACATATTTCCTTAATTTTGCATATTATATACTTATAAGGAAAATTATCAATGACCAACCTAGTAGGACAACTAATGACCAATTTGTTTATCAAAACAAGATCTGTTTCAAATATTAATATATATTTTCTTCCACATGAATCTTAACAAAGACTCAATAAACAAAGTATCAAATGCCTATAATTTTTTTAATTAAACTATAGATATCTAGACCTTATAGATAGACCTATCTATCTCTTTAACATGTTTTTTTCTCCACTTCAATTCGAGTTTCCTATGTCTAATTACCAATATAATTTGATTATACAAGGTCAAAAAACATTTCATATAAATACTTACCATCAATTTTTTTCAAATAACAAATGGATAGTACCAAATTTGTTGATATTTTCTCAATACATGATTCACAAAGAATCATGGAACATATCTGCAAGCCAAAACACCATTTCTATTCCCTTGAAGTTATGGATTATAACAAAGAACTCATATAGTCTTATTCATTATTGTATCAGACCTCTATTCCTTATAATCACATGGTTTTACCCTATTTTCTCCTTGTCATCCTCAAATGGGATGAGACAAAAACCTTACATTTTTCTCACTACAAAAATCATATATATATATATATATATATATATATATATATATATATCAAACTCCTAAAAAAGACTCCTAACTAATTCTTGATCAAGATTCTTCAAGTAAATCCTAATTCAACATAGGGTGGTGAAAAATAAACTACCACCTCACACATTTACATGACAAATACATTCATAACTATTTTAAGACCATCAAGAGACAACAAAAGGTCATTTACAATGTTTATCCATTACACATCCTCATTTCTCACCTAGACCATAAATACATAATGCAAATTTGAATTTCCCTTTTTGGAGGGAAAACCTTTTTAAACTCAAATTAAAATTTAAACATACATTTTATACCTTGTACGATAATTTTGAGATGCCCTTGCATCACTTCATCTTGTCTTGATTTGCATTTTCTAGTTTTTCTTTGTATTTAAGACCAGTTCTATCACTTGCATGATTTTAACCACTTAGAATATTATCTAGATCACTTGAGATATTTTAAAATTTTAAAAATGACTTAATATTACTATATTTATTCTCTAACTTAACTTTCAATGACTCATTTTCAATTACATATCTTAAACATTCATCTTCTTTAGCTTTCAAGCTTGTAGATAGGATTTCCAATTGACAATTGGGATTCTTGACAATATCTTCATGCTCCTTGGTATCTTCATTCATTATTTCTTCATACACACCAGATTTCTCCTCATGTTCCTTGATTTGAGACTTCATCTTCTTGTTAATCTTCTTTTCAATCTTTAGTTCTTCATGAGCATTCATCAATTCAGTCTCACAGTCCATGCTATCTTTATCATCATTTAAATGACTCCAAGTAGACTCCTTTTGATATGAGAAACTTCCTTCCTTAGCCATGAAAAGGGATCTATATTAAATAAGACCATCATATTCATGATCATACTCTAAGTCACTATCTTCACTCTCATATGAGGAGCTAAAATATTCTTTGGTGTAGAGATTCTTCTTATCCTTAAAGTACTTGTTATCAAAACTTCTGAATCTCTTCTTCCTCTGATCATACTTGTATGTCTTCTTATTTTAATCTTGGCCATCATCATGCTCTTCATCATCATTCTTATTATAATTATGAGGGTAATTATTATCAAAATGTACTACCTCTCCATAATTGAAGAATTTGAAGGGTTATTTACCTTTATATTTGCCTGGCCCTATTTTCAAATTCCATGTAAATAAAACAATTAGTTCATCTTCATTAATATCAGATATTTCATCCTCCTTGTTTTTATTACCTTGAAACTTCTTCTTTGGATTTATTTATATCTTGAATGTTGCTTCTTTCTTTGGTGGTTTATTTTCATAGACTCTCATCTCATAGGAAGTAATAATGTTATGCAATTCATCGATCTTCAACTGAATAAAATCATGAATTTATTTTACAATAGATACTTTAGAATCAAACTTGAGAGAGAGGGACATTAATACCTTTTTAAATATAGTAGATTCTTTAAGATTCTCTCTAAGACCTTTGATGATGTTTAAAATATCATCAACTCTTTACAAAAAGGATGCCACAAAATCTTCTTCCTTCATCTTAAGACTCTCAAATTATCTTTAGTGAGACTATAACTTTTCCAAATTAACCTTTGAATATCCTACGTAAATAGTCTTCAATTTATCCCACGTTTCCTTAGAATATATGAAATGGATTACCTTAGTGTATTCAATCTCTAAAAGACCACAAGTGATAGCATTCATTACCTTAGAATTGTTCTCAAACAACTTCTTATCTGCAACACTAGATGGAGGAACAATATGTGTAGAATAACCATCCATAATAGATTACCAAGTATCAAACCCTATGGACATGATGTAGGTCCTTATCCTCTCACTCAAAAAATCATAATTAGATCCATTGAACATTGATGCTTGCTAGTGAAAAAACCTACTTGTATTTGATGGCTAGTCATATTATACATTGGATCTCCTTCAAGATATAAAGCCTTTACCAAAGGACCTACTTTGATACCTATTATTAGAGATAAAAACCACTAGGGAGTGTGAATTAGTGGTGGAAAATAATCTATTTTAATTTCTAAAACTTTTAAAAACTTAAGAATTCAATACAACCATTCATGAAGCATTCAAGATGTTTATAGCAATGAACAATAGTTAATGCAATATCATACACATAACACAAGATCTATGTGGGAAATCCTCTTGGGTAATAAAACCCACTCTCAAGCCTACAAACACATGGAATACTTATCCTATAATATGATCACAAACATGAGATTGGTCAAGTCCTAACCATAATTTAGTGAAACACCTATTTCACAAGGAACACCTACCCTTAATATGATCAATTCCTTATGATCACCTTTTGGTCAAGTCCTTTTAACTAGATTTAGTGAAACACTTATTTCATAAGGAGCACCTTCCCCTAAGATGATCAAGTTCTTCTGACCACCTAATAGTTAAGTCCTTCTAACCTAGATGTTGAGCACCTTTTGAACACTTATGAAATAAACATCACTTGATCATTTATTTCTTGTAAATATGATGGAGATTCAATGTATATCATATCCCTTCACTTCTTCACATAGCCAAATAACCACACATATCCAATACCATATTTTGTATTACTTTAGACCTCTTCACTCATCCTAAATATTCAAACCTATAAAATAATTGTTCTTGACATAAGAAATATGACCTATAGGTCATACACAATCTTCAACCACCTCTAATATACAACCCATCCACTGGTCACACTCACTCCATAACTCTCACAAACACCTCTTCTCTCAATTCTCACATTTCTATTTAATAAGCCTAGAAACCATCACATTTGGTTTCACCTTTTATCAAGTCTTCATGATTATTATGATCACAACCTTCTTTGTTAGCCACAACACATGCCTTCACCCTTAAGGCATATAACTTGTGTCACCTTTAATCACAACCCACTTTCAAATAAGCCTAAGTCACCTTTTAGATCCTATGAAAACCCATTCACATTTGTGACACTTCTTAGATAAAACTAAGAACACATTAAAAATTTCAAATACATGGACCCATGACACACAATATATAGGTCCTTCTTAAGTGATAAAAACCATTACAACACCCTTATGCTAAAGTTCAATTTGGTCAAACAATATTTTATGCAAATAGTCACCATGAATGAACACATAGTCAAATTACAATCATTTGTTCATACTAAATATGGATTGTTCAAACATTAAAAATACATAAAAATGGTCCTTATCAAGTCTAAAACATTATTTAATAGTTATCTCATCTCTAAACATTGAAATACCATCAAGAATAACTTAATTACCCTTTTCAGGTTACTTACAAAACATGAATGAAAACATAGTCAAATTTAGAGATCAATAAGTTTGAATGTACATATAATTAGACCTTCAAATATATATTTAAAGATGTGCCTTGAATTCCTTTATAACTTTTATTTTTACACCATGGTCAAATTATGCATATATCAAAAGTTGTGGCATAAAAATGATAAATTAGTCTTCCCTTACAAATTCAAATATTTGAATTCCAATGGTCATTGAGCAACTGTTAAACTTGAAACACTATGTCAACATATCATGTCCTCATATCTTAGATCAAATACACATCATTGATCTTATTTATAAGTATCTCAATATTTAACTCAGATAAACTATTAAACATTGAAAATGTTCACCTCATCTCATGCACCCTTTTAATATTTACCAAATACACACCATCAATCTGTATAGATTAGACTGATCCTTCCTTTGTAACGCTCACCATTATATCTTACTCATAACTCCCAAGATTATGATACTTGGCACCCTTTCATGCCTTTTGATCACTTTACTAAAAATACTTTGAAATTTTTCCACTTGGTAGTCTCACAAGCAATTTTGACTCTTTGAATTGTCCTACACCATTGATCTTTGTCAGTACAAATTATTTATGATCGTTGATCTTCTATCAAACTAGTAATATTTTGACACTTGTCACTTATATGTGTAAACTTTGACATGTTGAATTAATATGAACCATTTATCTAAATATATAATATTAATTTCTCACTATTTATATTTTGTACAAATGATCTTAGTCCTTGATTTGGTTAAACTTGATAATCTCTGACCCATCACAATCTGCTAGAGAAACTTTGAAGCTTTATAACTTGAGCTAGACAACACTTCAAGTCTCCAAATTTTTAGGGTAGATTATTAAAAATATAGAGAACATATTAGTATAAACATTTAACCATTATTTAATTTATTTTTACTTAAATTAAATTCATAAACATACTAGTTCATACATATCTACATGACGTGCAATGATAGTCTAGCTAAGTATGGGAACCTATGCAATTTGCCTAGAAATCCAAATTTTAACCTTAATACCTTTTTTTTAACTCAATATCATGACCTTAAATTTTGACCATATTAACATGGGACTTATTTTATCACACCCATATGACAAATCCCCTAACGCATCCATATGTGGCAATGGTGATGCCAAGAAACTGCTTACTCATGTTTTTTTGCCACTACACCCAAAATGTCTAGATGAAAACTATAAACTAATAGATGAAATCCACTCATGTACATAAGCATTAAAATCATATACGACCTCTTATAGGACCTATTTATCAACATTAAATCACCATAATCATCCTTAATCATCCCTAATCATACCAAAATTGAAGATCAACCAAGCCTACTTCAAGTATACTAGGATAAGCACATTACACACTTTATCATTGACACTTATACTATCAAGACACTTCATAAACTCACCTAGACACCTCCATGACATTATTTAAAACTCTCCAAAAACTATTATATAACCTCCATTTTTATTTAAACTCTTTTAATGAGTGATAGACACTTTTCTCTCTCTTTTTCTCATTATGTATATATACAATGTTGTTTGGCTGTGTAAACATCCTCCACCTAAGTATGGTGAAAATTTGCTCATCTATATGCCTTTGATCAATGAAATACCATTGGTTTTACCTATTTATATGAATATAATTAGTGTGTATGCATGGATAATTGATATTGTCAAGTGATTTATTTAGCCTTCCTTGGTATGTTATCCTATTCTAACACCTATATGCAATTTGAAAGCTTATTTTATAGGTCATGCAATGTGTGTAAGTGTAATGTAAAGGTTGAGTGAGTTTGTATATTCATTAATGTCATCCTATACCTATTGATTAGTCATCCTAACCTAATCATCCATCATAACTTCCACTTTGAAATGTTGATGCAAGAGATTTAGATTAGGAGTAGTGTATGTTGAGGTTAGTCTCATGATCTACATGTGTACATACAACTGGTTTGTAATGATCAACTCATTTGGTGTATCACCCCCTTAGTTTTATTTCATGTTATTCCTTCCCCTTTTCCTTGACAAGTTAGTAATATATCCTAATTGGTACATCAGGGGGAAATAACCCTATAATCTATATATTTAGTCTGCTTAGAGGTCACCCACAACCTAGGATTAATACCATTGCATAACTTAATTTGAGAGGGATTGGAACACATTATTAAGGGTGAAAATTTGAGCTATAATAGTTTTGAAATGCTTGGTGAGATGAGATTGATAACCAATTAAATATTTTTTAGTGTTGTTCTTCAATGCACCAACCTTTGGAGGCATTTCAACAAACAACAATGGTGAATCCAAATGCATTTAGCTGGTTGTAGCAACCCAAGTACTATTTTAAGCAAGTGATCTTTCATTTATGCCTTTTTCATGAGGCTTTATGGCTGATTTTGGTATTGATTTGTGTTTCACATAAGTTAATGAGCTATATAAAACTCATGTTGATCCTTGTCAGTAGTTTGTTAACCTTTATCAGTAGGATGTTGATTCTTATCAACCTTGTTATCAAGAATATTACCCTTCTTCTTTGCATCAACAATCATACCAATATAGTTCATCTCTTTATTATCCTTTTTACCTCTCTAATCAACATTGTCAAAATCATGCTAACCTAGGTCAACATATTCATGTTTTAAATCAATCCATGTCAAGCTTCAAGAACATTATCTTGGGCTATGAAAGGTATATGTTAGGGCTCAACAAACAAAGGGACTAAGGTCAAAATTTTCCTAGTCAACTCATTTAGAATGTGTGAGACTCATTTCAAATGATAAAGAGAGACTAGGCACCTATTGAGAGAGAAAATTGGTAGACTCACTAGTGACATTATGGACATATGTGGCCTAATCCAATGCATAGATGATAAATTAATAGTTCATAAAGGGTAGTAAGTTCAATGCTATCATCCCTATGTGCCTTCTCATATACCACCTTAGTCCTATTTTGTGCCACTTATTCTTCCTCAAAAGACCAAGTTAAGTGAGATTAAAAGTGTCCAAAGTCCTTCACATACCACTCAAACCTTCCCATCATGGAAATCAATCCAAGAAAACATCTAAAAGAGGAAAGATGCTATTGTTGAGAGTGTTGAAAATCAAGACAAATAGAAATTAGAAATTTTTATTTTTACTTAGAGGGAAATGAATGAAGATATATTGGCACAAAAATCCATTCCCCTACCTCAATAAAACCCAAATAATTACTGTAATATTCCAAGTTGAAATCAAGTGGTGAAGTCGTGGGATAAACAAAGCAAAACAAGCCTAGATTAGGGAGTTGAGATCAAGGAAAAATCTACGAATTTACCATCTTGGAAATAAATTCAAATGAATAATGAAGTCCTTGTGGGTAAAATTTAAATCCAAAACATTTCAAAGTTTGAGGGATTCATTGGTGAATGGAGGGAAGAAAAAGATAAGCTCATTGATCATGAGAACCCAAAACTAGTTTGTGAGGTTGAGTAGCCCCTCTTTGAGGAAGAAACTCAAATTACAACTATAAATTACTCCCAAAAAGACTACGAGGAAGATTATTCAATTAAACATGAGGAATAACTCATCATTGAAACACCTATTGGTGAAGAGAGATGCAAATCAACCTTTGAATTTCAAGAGAAAGGTGACCTTGATGGAATACAAGTTGATCAAGTGATAGTAAACCTTAAAAAATATGGTCTTTCCCAACATGAATAAGGTTTTTATCAAGTTTTTATATTAGAATAAGAAGATCCTAAATATCTGTTAGAGGTGGGAAAAAATTGCTTTGAGTCCCAAGAGCATGATCAAAGAGGTACAAACTCTAACTCCTCAAATTGTGTTGTGACTACCTCTATGTCAGTTCCTATGAACTTTAAATAAGTTCTAAGTGAAATAGAACCAAATAAGTCCTATAAAGGGACTTATTTTAAGTTATAAAAGTGGTTTATAATATTATATAGAGATGTTATGGTCTAATTTAGACTGAGGAAGGTAGCTCTCTAAACTTGACACTCCAAGAGGATACTTCATTCAAAGATGACTTGTTTGATGTTTTAAAAGAAGGTTATCAACCTCTCAATCTATTTACAAGTACCTATTCACTCATGAAAAATAAAAATGAGTTCCATTGGCCTTAATATCTAAATAATCAAGGTGCATCTCTCCTTGAAGCCAACCATACAATCATTCCACAATATCTATGTCAAAGTATTCATCTTGATTAGGTGAAACTTATTGATGAGGCAAGAATGAGACTATTTGTTCCAAGTAACCAAGGTTTATAATTTTCATGATTTTGTCCTTGACTCACATAGTAAACTCATAAACAAGGGAATGAAGTAAGAAGGTCTAATTTCTAGTTCATAAGGTTATGAATGTGCCAACATCTATAAATGTACGTGAAAGATCTCACTCACTGAACAATACTTGACTAGACTTGATTCAGCATGGGAAAATCTGATTTCATGGGAGTTTGGTAACCTCAAGATCTTCCCATTTTATTCTAGAGGAAGAATATATGATGAGGTTAGTTGTGTATAGTAGATTACTTATGTCATGCCTTCCTTAAGTACTTTATTTCCATAGGGGTGTGTGTGTGTGTGTGTGTGTGTGTGTGTGTGTGTGTGTGTTTGTGTGTTTCCTTGTTTTATTTTAGTTTTTGTGTGTTATATTTTATGTGTTGTGTGTTTGGATGTGTATTTATTTTTTCATCTTGTTCAAGGCAGAATTTTATGGCATGTGATTCCATATCCTAATAGATGGACATGGAAACTAGTCTAATTTAAATAGTGTTGATGTTTAAAATTGCACTTGATTCTAATCAACAACAATGGGAAGTTTCAAGATGAGGGACTTGCATCTTAAAACAACCTCCAGATTTTAGAGAAGCTGGTCTCTTCTTTATGTCAAGTGTGGGGGGGGGGGGGAAGGATAGGAATTTAAACAAAAATGCAAATGCAAGAAATGAAAACTAACTATGGCGATGCGCCTGAGTGTAATTTGCTCCTTAATCCTAAGCACAGTGCAACTATATGTAAGATTCAATTACATCAAAGAGTAAACTATGGCATGATTAATGTAATAGATAGAAACAATAGAAACAAAGGCTCATAGTTTTAGACTACCTTTGTAATGATACAACAAACATCAACTAAGGCATAGAACTCTCTCTTCTCATTAATTTTCATTCATATAAAAGGCACAGAAACATGCATAGTTACATAAACTTTACAATATAAGAAAACAAAACAAAGGCAAATGATATTCCTAACCACTACTCTAGAAAGTCTAAAAGCTCTCCCCAAAAATTCCCCCTTTTCTGATCTCTCTTTATAGCCTCAGACGTCTCATCCCATCACCACCTTTCCCGCATGATTCTACTCTGCCCTTAACTCATAGGGGATAAATAGACAACACTTTCAATGTTTGCCAGCCCCATAAATCTACCTAGTGTACTACTCCATCTACTAGAATTAACTCCAACTGAGTTTCCATCCAGATTGATTGCACGTTCCCAAGTTTATGGCCCAATACTGAACTCTAACTAAGCTAAAAATGCCTATACGGGATCCTCTCTTCTGTTGAAATGGAAAAGAACACTTAGTTAATTCCCTAAAGATCCTCTTATTTCTTAAGAGATGCCAGAGGATGGCACTTGGAATTTTCCACCTAATTTATCAAAGACATGTGACACTTTCCACTTTCCCTACATCTTGCTTAGGAACACTTTGCCATTGACATGTGACAATCTTTGCTTGCTCTTGCTATGCTTGTATAAATATTCAGGGTGCATGCTAAGCTTTGATAGATGGTGGCACTCAATGGCTTCTACAGACCTTTGAAATAAAACCTAGGATCCACCATGATCTTTATTTAGTAATTAAACTCGAAGATGATCTCTCAGACATTGACATGTGGAGGCTTCTGCGACTTCTAGGAAGATATGTGGCATTTTCCACTGCTCTTTCTAAGGGTACGTGGTGGCTTCCGCTTCTCTTAGGAATGGAGTAGAAAGGGGCTCAGAGAATGACACTTGGTGGCCTCCGCTTAAATTCAACGCTTAAACAAAAATGAAATAACACCTTATTTCCCTCCGAAAGGGTGCCTGAGTCCTTTGGTTTTTGGGACACTCCTTTGAACCACTTGTTGAACCAAAATTGGTTTAAGGGTTCAAGGGTTCAACAGTTCAACACTGCATGCCGTTTACACATAACTCGAGGTCTTGAACCAAAAATATTAAACTGAGGCCTTGAACCATCCTATCGAACCAAGGCACTAAACTGACTGTCTCTCAGATGTCGACATGTGGTGACTTCTGCATTCTTCTAAAAAAATAGTTCAAGGCCTTTCATGAATACGACTTGGCACTTTTCACCTGATCCTAATACTTAGCTTTTTGAAACCTTTTACCAAAAAATAGATGAAACATGGGTGCCAAAAAGGAACACAGATGCTGACACATGGTGTGTTCCATTGAGTTGTTATTGGATACGTGGCACATTCTGCAGCCCTCTTGAAAGTTATGAAAATTGCCTCAGATGATGCCACTTGGCCTATTCGGTAATTCAAAAAGTGATACTTGGCAGCCTCTGGCTAAATTCAACACTTCAGCAAAAATGAAACCAAAGAATCAAAAAGGGAAAATGAACCTATGTTTGGATGATGCCACTTGGTAGCTCCTGCTGTTCTTTGACACTTAGATATAAAATGAATCAAAAGAATCGAGCCCGTGCTCTATTTCAAAATTCTACCATTACGACCAAGGTATGTGAGAACAAAATTTGTAGTGCACAACTGAAAATTAGAATGCAACGTAGAGTGAAATTTTTACTCTACAATTACTGGTGACCCCCAGGACTTTTGGGCCTACTCAAAAAGAAACACAACTCTCGATTTGTCAAAATTTCAAAGTTCATAGCCTCAACAATGTTGTTTGGTAGGTGGACCATTCATGGTCAGATAACCCTTACTTGTTCTGTAAGTCAGTGAAGGCTAAATCAAGGTGAATAATATCCTTGTGTGAAAAATTTTGCAAAATTTGAACTGTAGCCTTCAACTTGAATTTGAGCTAGGAAATAAGAACCAGAACAACTTCCACTTCTAAGACTAAAGAATCATCCTGTAAGTTTTGAAAAACTGTTTGATCATTCTATTTGGCCAGCAGCAATGGTTCAATTTGGTCAACCATTAGCACCATGTTATCATCAAGAAATGGAGATGGAAGGCCCAAACTAACTGGATCTTTGTTATGCTAATTCATCTCACTGATGCCTTCTTTCATGATGTCGAGGAGCTCAATGCAACTATTGGCTGTGAAATTGTAACTGAGAACCTCATTGACTCTCTTTATTATGACCATTTTGTCAGTGATTCTTGTGGCTGCTAATGTCATGTCCATTGCATCATAAAGCTTCTACAACAACATTTGAGAGTCTGTGTCTCTGTCAGAGACTATAGCCAAAGTGTTCTACATTGAATCTCCCACCTTTTCACACAGTCTCTGTGCATTTAACAAGAAGGTGAGGGAAGCCCTGAGCTATAAAATCTTTGAGGAGATTCTTTTCCACATAGATTCATAGAGCTCCTTTACTAGTTTTATCACTACAACACTCTTTGGCCTATTAGCTATCTCTAGTGTCAGTTGTGCCACTCTTTGATGCTCCACCTGGAACTGGGCTTGAATGGCCATAGTATTATTCTATTCATTTCGTATCTTGTGCTACCATTTTGCCTTTTCCTACCTCAAGGTCCCCATCGTAGCATTTATCTGCGTTAGCTCTACCTTTAAAGAATCATTCTGGGCCTAGACTGCCCAGTGAATTTGAAGGGAAATAATCTCTTGCAACTATTTATTCAGACTTGCTATTTCATTATCTTTCTTGTTGATTTCTTGGTCAAACTATTACAGTTTGCCTTTTCCTTGGCCAAATCGGCCTTCATCTTCTCTAGCCTTCTTGACATTTTCAAGTAGTCTTCTATGACTACAGAAGTGGATTAAGTCAACAACTCAACTCTATCTTGGGGCCTAAAAAGGGACATATTGATGGTCACTGCATCCATTGAGTAATCCTTAGGCTACATCTACTCAGCTGGCTTGATAATGTTTGGTAACAAATGGGTCACCGTCAATTGTTACTAAATTGGGTCAAATTATGACCATGAATGAGGTGTAGCCAGTGCCTTATTTTCCTTTGTCTTATTTTTCTCTCTTCGGGCCTCCCTTGCCATCCGCACAACATTTGCTTGGGTCAAGAAGGTAGAAGGGGAGTCAATGTGCCCACTCATAAAAGGATGTCCCTGTGGCAGACCATATTGAATAGCCAACTGTTGGCTATGGGCAATCTGAGGATAAATTTTTTTGGAAATAGAGGGGGAGAAATGGGGTAACATTAAGAACTAAGGAGGCACAGATGGGGCAAAGTGTGAAATGGGGATGGTAGAGGTGATAGGGGTGTCATTTGGCTAGGTGGAGGCATCATGCCGATGGGAGAAGGGATAGACTGAGAAGGAGAAGGAGGAATGATACTTACCTGAGGACTAATCTTGGCACTCAGTAATTGGCACTATTAGGTGTCTGTCTCCTCTTTTATGGCTAACTAAAACTACACCCTTCATCATTTTTTGGGTGTCTCCTCTTCTGTTTGTGCTCTCTGACCTTCCACATTAGCTACTACAATTGGTGATGCTTGTGGAGAACTGGGAACTTCAATAACTTCTAATGATGGAGAAGCTTTTGGTGGTGAATGCATCACACTCTTTTTTTCTCTAAGATGTTGAGAGGTTGAGGCCAATCAGACACAATTGTTGTAGCTGCAATTTGCTCTGAGGCTTGTAGCTCATGGCTTGGCCTGACTTCCTGCTCTATACCCTGTGTTGGAAAATTAGTCATCTCTAGGCTAGATGTAGGGGAGAGATGGCACTCATCCCATAGTTCTTCCCACCTCTCATCTGTGTCTATGTTCCTGAAAGAATGGGTGGTCTGAGAAATCTCCTACCTCTACTTCTAATAGGATTTTATCTTTTCTACATCCCAATACTTATTCTTTAATTATCTTCTCAAGCTAGAAGTCATTTTGGCTTTGGGATCATAATCCCTCTACTTAATGTATAAAGTCTCGCATGGTTAATTTTGTAGAGGGGGTAAGTCTGATAATTCAACATAAAAATTAGGAGCATCTTCTACAGGGTTTCTCCAGGTCTCCCAAAAAGGGTGGCCCTCATGTGCAATCCTGGTTGCAACCTTGTTAGTCCTTATCTAGGAAGCTATGTGGCTAGTCAAGTTAAATACCCATTTGTCTTTAACTAATAGGAACCTCAGGAAGGATAGCTTTTGAAGCAGCAAGACTTCAGTGTCCCTGGATTCCAAACTTATGCTACCTACCATCCACAAGATGTCAAACATCTTCCTCTTCCATTTCCTAGAACCATAATCATTATCTACAATTGACACTTGCCTGGTGACTTCCAAAAATGCTAACCTAAGAGTTAGAACTTTTGGTAGCAACATTGGTTCCCCACAAAACCCATTAACTCTTAGAATCATATGGTGGGATCCAAAGTAGAATTCACACAGAACTGGGTAGTTGGCTAAGAGGTTTGAAACAATAGGAAATAATCTATTCATGATTGGTTCAAGGCTGAGGTGGCATAGAGCAGGGGTAAAAAATATTTCCCAGAAATCATATGGGTCACTGGTCCTTGATAAAACATGTGTCCATGCAGACACAAGAATGGTCCTTTGGGGGTCAGAACTAGGTCATACATGTTTAGATGCATATGTTGGGTGAAGAGTTCAGCATTCTAGTATAGCATGAGGTGAAAAAAATAAGAAGAGTACCTGAACACTCCCTTTGATCTAAACTAGGCTAGTTGTTCCACCATTGTAAAAGCAATCAGCTCTAAAAAGTCAAGCTGATATTCTTAGGTCTTGTTGATGGTCTTCAACCTAAAGAGGATGGCCATTTACTCTAAATGAACTGCCATATCATCCTTCATGTTGAATATTATAGCCATCATGGATAGTGCATCTTGGTTGTCTTGTGTGAATTGGCCCCTTGCTATAGGGATTGTGGACATAGTAGTGTTGTCATCGCCCATTTGTAATTTGGTTCTTAGGAACCTTAACTAAGTATTGACATTAGTCCATGTCCTTTGCATCTAAGCATTAGTGGGAAACATTGTTATACTATCATGTTATAATGCTAACATGTCTCAAATGGCCTGTGGTGTGATTTGCACCATAAAAGGACCCTGCTGAATGGTGCATGGAGCCAATCTACGCATAATTCAACCAAGTCGAGGCATGGATGCATAGTTGGGACAAGGAACTATGCTAGTTTTGAGGTCCACATCCTCATGCCAAATGTCTCATATTTCCTTGCTCTAGCTCTCTGAAGGTACCTTTGATGTGCCCCTTCTCTGAGGTTTTTACTACTGGCTCTTTGCAAGATTGGGTCCATGATTCCATCTGCATAATCCTTTAGTTTTGCTAGGTCACTGGCCTGACCAACCTCTGGGATTTTGGTCCTTGAATAGGCTTTTAATGGTGGCACAATAGCTAAAGCATATGACTTACTGGCCAAAAACCTATCAAGGGATTCATAAATCCCAGTTCCTTGTTGTGAAGCTGATGCTCCTTCCATGTCTATGTCTTTTCTGTGACAACTGGTATGAATCCCTTGTAATCAAAGCACTCTCACTGAAGCAACTATACTAGGCACTAAAAAATTCACAAGCAACAGGATATTTTCATGCAAAATGTAGGAATGCTTAAGAGTTGGTAAACTTTAACTCCTTCTAAATGGTATTTATGGACCTATCAAGTTTCAAAATGCATTAAATTTAGATAACCGTTAGCAAATCCTACTCAATCTTTTGGGGGCAATGAGATGGACACATTAGGCACATTGCAGTGTAAGGTACCTTAGATATTTTGAAAGATTTGGGAAGCATTCAATGCTTTGAGGATTTTGGATATTTTTAAAACTTTTTGAGTGATCGAATCTGTGTTTAAAACACTTATTTTAAACAAAAAGTAGGAAAACAACAATAAGAAAAATAATGCGGGAAGGGGAAACTTATCGAGCTATATTACATTAAATACCTAAGCTAATTGAAATGCTTCAAATAGATTCCATTTATGGGAATCTCTTCAGGTTCTCCTTCCATTGATTCCAGCTCAAATGAATTCTTCTATTTGCATGTGCAAATTTTCTACAGGCCAGTCCATAATGCTTCAAATTTAGTATGCTGACATGGCTTGGTGGCTCTCGCATCCCATTTCAAAATAATCAAGCCTTCCTCAAAATGAGTATTTAAAGTCCTTTTATCAAAACAATTCTTAACCATTCCTTGATGCTTGATTAATAAATCATGGGATGTATCCCTCTTCTCCTGAACTTCTAAAAGCTCTGCAAGCCTAACCTGCATGGGGCCATTTTCCTCAATTTCAATTTGTTTGATCAACTGGAGAGCAGGGATCTCCAAACTTAGGGGAATTACAGTTGACTTTTCATATACCAACTCATATGGGGACATCTTGATCACCTACTTAGGTGTGATTCTATTAGCCCATAGTGCTAGATTAAGTACTTTATGCCACTCTTTGTGATGATCAGCCCCTACTCTTTTGATTAGCCTTATCAAATTCTTGTTGGTTGATTCTGCCAGACCATTACCTTGAGGGTAATAGTTAGATGAAGTTTTTAGATATATTCCATGTTTCAAGGCAAAGTTAGATACTTTAGACCCCAAGAATGCTTTAGCATTATCTGAAATTATGGTGTGAGGAGCCCCAAAGTGAGTAGTGATACTCCCTAGAAAATCTAGGATCACATTCTTTGTTGCTTCCTTAAGTGGGACTACCTCGGTCCCTCTAGTAAAATAGTCTGTGGTAGTTAATATCCATTTGTGACCCATACTAGACATTGGATTTATCATTCCAATGAAGTCAAGACCCTATTGAGTAAAAGGTTCATCTACAATTATAGGACTAAGGGGCATGGCTACATTCCTCCTCATCCCCATATAAAATTGGTAGGATTGACATTTCTTAACCAGCTGATAACAATCTACAAATAAAGTAGGCTAGAAATATCCTACCTCACTTATCTTTATGGCTGTGGTCTTTGCAAAAAAATGACCCCTTGATATTCCATGATGTATTTCATGTAGTATTCTCTTAGCCTCAACCTGTTCTACATATCTTAACAATTTTCCATCCAAATTTCTTCTGAAAAGGACTTGTTTAATTAAAACAAAATGGACTTCCTACATCCTATAATATCTCCTCTTATTTCGAGGGAGTTCTCTTGGATAAATCCCATTTTTCATAAATTGAATCTTGCTTGTGACCTAGGATTCTT
Organism: Torreya grandis; assembly: GCA_037957365.1. Lineage (NCBI taxonomy): Eukaryota > Viridiplantae > Streptophyta > Pinopsida > Cupressales > Taxaceae > Torreya > Torreya grandis. The sequence continues at coordinate 1,101,803 of JARHVA010003903.1, read as the reverse complement.
GATCAACCTCTTATATCTTTAACACCATCTCCATCTCTCTTTCCGAATCTGCCTCCTTAGGTAACATCTTTTCAAGCTCTTGGGTCATATATTGGCACAAACCCCTGCCTCTGACTAACTTGGTGGGTTTGACCTCTACATCATATTCAAAGATCTTAGTGATCCAGTTGGCCCTATTTTCAATGATTTCTCCCTCCATGATGTATTCTCTAACACTTGGGTGAGCTACAAGTATCAAGATTTTGCTCCTTGATACCATATGCTTGAATTTCTTGAGGGATTTTACCATGGCATACACTTGTCTCTCTACAAAGTTGTACCTAGTTTCATAATCTCTAAGAGTTCTCGAGAAAAAGGCTATTGGGTGTTCTCTCTCTAGCCTATCATCCTTTTGTGTCAAGACATCAACAATACTTAACTCCCCTCCATAGACATACATTACAAAAGGTTTGGAAAAATCTGGGTTCTTAAGCATTGGAGCTATTGAGATAGCCTTCTTAACCTCTTCAAAGGCTTGCCTTCCTTCTGTAGTCCATTTAAAAACTAGGTCTTTCTTTAGCAGGAGTGTTACTAGTTTTACCAAGCCTGCAAAATTAGATATGAACCTGTTGACAAAATTAATCTTCCTTAAAAAGGACTGAACTACCTTTTTATTCACTAGAAGAGGTAGGTTCATTATAGCTGTAATTCTCTCAAGATCTATGGAAACTCATTCTTTAGATACTATATGTCCCAACAATTTGACCTAAGGTACAACAAAGATGCATTTCTTGGGATTTAGTGATATCCCAAAATCTTGACATTTCTTAAAGACAGATTCAAAATGATCATCAGCATTTTTTGAAAAAATAGTGAAGTCATCTAGATAAACCAGGATGATCCTATTTATAAGTTCCCCAAAGACTACATCCATAGCTCTTTGAAAGGTGGCTCCTACATTTGATAGGCCAAATGGCATCTTAGCGTATGCAAATGTTCCCCATTTGGTAGTAAAAGTAGTTTTTTACTAGTCTTCATCAGCCAGTGAAATCTGATTATATCTAGAGAAACCATCTAGTAAAGAAAACCTCTCTGATCCAGCCACAGTTTGTAGAATTTATTCCATGGAGGGCAAGGGATAGTGGTCTTTCAGAGATGCTCTATTTAGATCTCTGAATTCTACACACAGTCTTACATCTCCATTCTTTTTCCTAACTGGTACTAGATTTGATACCTAGGTTGAGTGCTTGATTGGAAATATTATTTTGGAATCTAAAAGTTTCTACAACTCATCTACCATTAGAGGCTTAATCCTTGGATTTACTAGCCTCTGTCTCTGTCTGATGGGCTGAGACCCTTCAGTCAGTTCTATTGTGTGTTGGATAATGTCTCTATTGTATCCATGAAGGTCTTCATAGCTCCAAGCTATGACTCTATCATATATATAGCACAATTCAATTAGTCTTTCCTTCTCTTCTTGATTTACAAAATTTCCAACTTTTAGCCTTTTCTCATCACTCACCTCTATTTCAGAATAGTCTACTTTGTCTACCTGGAACCTTTTCTTTTCTAGGCTTACATCCTATGGATCAAACAAGTTTTCTAAAGTGATCAAGCCCTTGGGGAGCTTATTAGTCTTCAATTGTATAATCTAATCCCCATATGCTTCCTCAATCTTGGTTTGTAACTGATTAACAAACTCATCTGATTGTTGTAAGAATGAGAGTACCTGAGAATAATTTTCAAATACTTGTCAATTCTCATCATTGTCTTGAATGGTCGGCCTCACTATAACTTTTACTGACTCATTATTAATCAATAGGCCAGTTGTTGGGTTAAATTGTGAGCCAATCTGGACCATCCTATCAGCTTCAGAGTTTTGACTTCTAGGAACTATCTCAATATTGAAAGCTATAAAATCTTCTATCAAATCCCAAATCCTATGTTTATAGGATCTCATTCTCACATTTTTGGCTGTTGCCTTTTCTCTACTTTGCTTTACTACTAATTCTGAATCTCCTTTCACTTTTAGATTCTTTATTTCCTTTTTCTTGGCTAACAGGAGCCCATGTGCTAAAGATTCATACTCAGCATCATTATTAGTGCAAGCAAATTGGAATCAGATAGCCCTTAAAATTTTATCACCATTTGGAGTAGTAAGACAAATTTCTGCCCCAACACCATGTTTACTTCTAGCCCCATCAAAAATTAAGGTCCATATTTTTGAATCTTGGTATATCTATGACAACTACATCTTGGTTGACAATTATATTGAGACATGTGTATAATTGCAATGGGAGTTGTTTAATTCTCCCTATGGTTTGTACTATTTTGCCATCTAGCTACATAACTCCCTTTATAAGGGGCTCATATTTTATTTTAAAATCATCAGCTATTTGCTTAGGCATCACAGTTGTACTAGCTTGGATTGGATTGGATCAACTATCAGAGTCAAATAGAAAGGCTCTAGTTTAGATTTACTTACTTGTGTTGCATTGTTCACAAAAGTTGTTGTCTGATGAGGAACTGTATCTTTGAGCTTTTCCTTTCTAACAGGTCCTTCTTTGGTAACAGTACCTTTGGGCACTGCTTGGCCTTGCAAGGCTTCTTGTAGTAGTGTCTTCTATTCAAAAATAGCCAATATATCTCATATTGACACTTGGGCTGGAGTTTTCTTTAATTGGTTGACTGCATTTATTAGTCCCAAAGACTGAGCTTTTTGGACATAAGGATATCTCATTTTTTCCTGAGTCTAGGTAGGAATCCCCTGATCTTGCACCGATTGAGGCACTTCTTGTCTAAAAATAGCATTTTTCTACCCTTGAGATGGAGGATTATTCATGACTTGTCCATTTACAATCTTGAGATACTCCACCATTCTCCTCTTTGATCTGGTGTAATAATTAGATTACACCATTGGCCTTTGGGAGGTAGATGCTTCATTCAAGAAAACTGATTCTTCATCTTCAACCCATGAGAACAAATCATGTTTCATGGTTATTTCTTCCTCTTGTTGCAAGGACATTCCTTACATCTGAGCCACTAGGACTGAATTTTGCATACCAGGAGACTGGTAGGCTTGATTGTCACTGGTACTGGCAAACTGACCATCTATTCTTCTTTGCTCTGCCACCCTTTCTTGTAGATTACCCCTGGGAAAATATCTAGGTGTATGAGCATTATTGCAAGGGAAACACTAGGCATTAGACCTCCACATAATTATTTTGACCTAGAACCATCTCCCTATTTGAGTTGGGAGGGATAGTCTGTGAGGGTGTGGGAATTGCAACTAATTGATTCATTGGTTGATGGTTAGTTTGTTTTGGAGGACCCTGATATTGGTTTGGTTGGGACAAAAATCTATTTCCTTGATAGACTTGATAAGGAGGTTTAGGGAAAGTATTTTTCTATCTCTTGATATTGATCAGCTCATTAGAAAACGGCCTTAGGATATTCTTGATATCATCCATCTCAGATGACTGAGTAGGGACATGTTCTTTCACAGATGATTGAGGGTAAGTATACATAGACAAGGTGGGCTTATAGATTTAGGAATTTCTTGAGGTAATGGCAAGGAAATTTTTGGGAACATGGGCATGGGAGGCCTTGGAGGTAACTTTCTAGCATATATTAAGTGATTCTCAGATCTGACCACATATTCATAAGCTTCTGGAAAAGTGTGTCCTCCCAGTGACTGAATCATAATAGATATATCTAAATTCAAAGCCTTGAGATAAAATACTATGGCCACACCTGGTAGTGGTCTAGCTATAGCAGGGATTCTATCCCAAGTTTTCTAGAATCTGGTGTTGAAGTCAGTCATGTCCTCATGTGGTCCCCTTTGAATGGTGATTAACTACTATAACAAGGAAGACTTATCACCCTTCTCTACAAATCTTTCAAAAAACAAATCTCTGAGCTGGTCCCACGTAGATATGGTATTAGGGGTCAAAGACCGATACCATTCTAAAGCTTTCCCTTTGAAAGAGACTGCTAATAATCTTATGGCCACATTTTGCTATGTGACAACTTATATAACACAGACATCTGATACATCTTGAAGATGTTCTACAAGTGTTTTAGAGTCTTTCCCACTGAATTTGGGTAGAGCTTTTAGAGCATTCACTAGGATAGGATCCCAAATGGCTGGTGGTGTTGGGAGGATTAAGGGACTACCAGTGTTCCAGCTTGCATAATTTCTTGGGGGTATGGGGGCTCCCATAATTGGTATTGGTATAAACTGGTTAGCTCTTCTTCTTGGACTTGTTACCAAAGGTGGCAAAAGAATACTTGGATTTGTAGCAGATTGTGATATGGTGACTGGTCCATAGCTCTAACTCTCCGTAGCTCTCTAGTTCATACAGTCTTGAAAGAAGCTTCAAGATTGGTCCCATCGAGCGTGCCAAAAATTTTTGATGTTTAAAATTGTGCTTGATTCTAATCAACAACAATGGGAAGTTTCAAGATGAGGGACTTGCATCTTGAAATAACCTCCAAATTTTAGAGAAGCTAGTCTCTTCTTTATGTCAAGTGTGGGGGGGGGGAAAGGATAGGAATTTAAATAGAAATGCAAATGCAAGAAATGAAATCTAACTATGGCGATGCACCTAAGTTTAATTTGCTCCTTAATCCTAAGCATAGTGCAACTATATGTAAGATTCAATTACATCAAAGAGCAGACTATGTCATGATTAATGTAATAGATAGAAACAATAGAAATAGAGGCTTGCAATTTTAGACTACCTTCGTAATGATACAAGAAACATCAACCAAGGCACATAAATCTCTCTTCTCAATAATTTTCATCCATATAAAAGGCACAAAAACATGCACAGTTACATAAACTTTACAATTTAAGAGAATAGAACAAAGGCAAATGATATTCCTAACCACTACTCTAGAAAGTCTAAAAACTCTCCCCAAAAATTCCCCCTTTTTTGATCTCTCTTTATAGCCTCAGACATCTCATCCCATCACCACCTTTCCCATACGATTCTAATCTACCCTTAACTCACAGGGGATAAACAAACAGTGCTTTCAATGTTTACCAACCCCATAAATCTACCTAGTGCACTGCTCCATCTACTAGAATTAACTCTAGTTGAGTTTCCCTCCAGATTGATTGCATGTTCCCAAGTTTGTGGCCCAATACTGAACTCTAACTGAGCTAAAAATGCCTATAAGGGATCCTCTCTTCTGTTGAAATGGAAAAGAACACTTACTCAATTCCCTAAAGATCCTCTTATTTCTTAAGAGATGCCAGAGGATGATGCTTGGCATTTTTTGCCTGATTTATCAAAGACACGTGGCACTTTTTGCTTTCCCTACATCCTACTCAGGAAGCTCTACCATTGACATGTGACAATCTCCACTTGCTCTTGCTATGCTTGTAGAAATATTTAGGATGCATGCTAAGCTCTAATGGATGGTGGCACTTGGCAGCTTCTACAGACCTTTGAAATAAAACCTAGGACCCACCATGATCTTTATTCATCAATGAAACTCAAAGATGATCTCTTAGACATTGACACGTGGATGCTTCCATGGCTTTTGGGAAGATACATGGCATTTTTCGTTGTTCTTGCTAAGGGTACATGGTGGTTTCCACTTCTCTTGGGAATGGAGTAGAAAGGGGCTCGGAGAATGACACTTGGTGGCCTCTGCTTAAATTCGACACTTAAAACAAAAATGAAATAATGCCTTACTGACCTTTGAAAGGGTGCCTAAGTCTTTTGGTTTTTTGGACACTCCTTTAAACTACCCATTGAACCAAAAGTGGTTTAAGGGTTCAACGGTTCAACACTGCGCACCATTTACACATAACCCGAGGTTTTGAACCAAAAATATTGGATCGAGGCCTTGAGCCATCCTATCAAACCAAGGCACTGAACTGACTATCTCTCAGATACTAACACATGGTGACTTCTACATTATTTTGGAAAAATAGTTCAAGGCCTTCTATGATTTCCACTTGGCACTTTCTGCCTGATCCTGATACTTAGCTTGTTGAAACCTTTTGCCAAAAAATATATAAAATGTGGGTGTTAAAAAGGAATGCAGATGTTGACACATGGTGCATTCTATTGGGTTGTTTTTGGATATGTGGCACATTCTATGGCCCTCTTGAAAGTTATGAAAAGTTATGATGCCACTTGGCCTGTTTAGTAATTCAGAAAGTGACACTTGGCAGCCTCTGCCTGAATTCAACACTTCAAAAAAAAATGGAACCAAAGAATTAAAAGGGAAAATGAACCCATGTTTAGATGATGCCACTTGGAAGCTCTTTCTACTCTTTAACAATTAGATGGAAAATGAATCTAAAGAATTAAGCCCGCGCTCTATTTCAAAATTCTGCCGTTATGACCAAGGTATGCGAGAACAAAATCTGCAGTGTACAACTAAAAATATGTAGAGTGAAATTTTTACTCTAGAAATAACAAGCAAGCATCCCTAGGAGACCACCAAAGATGTTAACTAAATTTTGGCTAACAATAGAGAGGTTCATAAAAAAACTTAAGTTTTCATGTTTTCTAACTTTTTCATAACCATTATATGCCTTGTGAGGTTCTTAGGTGGTCTATTTAAGGTATTATTAGCATAGTTTAAGGTTGTTTTGAAAAGTTTAAATTAATGACTAATGTTTATCTTGTGCTAGTATATCCACACCATCATATGATAAATTTGATCCAAAAGGTTTCAAAGATTAATAAGTGTCTCTCAATTCATCCCACCCTTTGACCACCTTTCATGAACATTCTATACATGTTTGGAAAAGTTAAGGTTATTTTGTAAAGTTTAAGGTAGATTTCATGCAAGAGAATGGTGCATGCGGCCAAGTCTAATACATGTCAAATCTAAACAAGATTAAATACAAATTAAAACACACATGTAAAATACTTTTAAGGAGTTATCTAGCATTAATATGTGTTAGGAATGTCATATCATAGTCAGTTTTTTAGGTTCAATGTACAAGAGAGAGTAAATCACTCTTTTTTTAGTTACTTATACAAACTTAGAGATCTCATAATCAAGTGAAAACATTTTTATACCATATATTCAATTTAATTAGGTAATTTAAATGAATATTAAGATTATAAAGGTCATAAGATGCCAAAATTTACATCATAACTTCCATCAGCCTTTTGGCAGATTAGTAATGATCAACTTCATGTGCTCATTCTATATAGAGGAGAGAGAGTGGTGACCTGAGCTTGTGGGAAGATTAAGGGGGTATAATGTACTTTATATTTATGGTATTTTTTCTCAAGTTGGTACCCTATCCTTTATTAATAATCACTAAGACCAAGAGGTGGTTTTAAACCCTAGAAAAACACCAAGTCTCAATTTTGAGGATGGTGAATGCATGAATGAGATAGTGAAGGTAAAGTGAGTACTTTAAAATACTCCTTAGGGACCAATAATACTTATCACACTTCCATATTCCATATTTTTGGCATGTGTGGCATTGGAGAGTGAGCATAAGATCTTCATATGGTGAAGTTATAGGTTTGCACTTAAGGTTTATAGGTTTCTACAAGGTTAAATGCATATAAGTGGTTTAAAAAGAGTTTTCCCAAAACTTGATATCCCCTCCATCATCTCACATGGTCAAAAATGAACATCTTGATAGTATATAGGTGTCAAACCCTTTACAAGCTCATTAGCTTCTATTGTTACAAGATTTAAAGACCAAGGTTATGACCTCATGAGAAGTCTCTGAATATAAGGTGTTTAAAAACAAGTTTAACATGGTAAATATATCCTTTAAAGATTTCATATCCCTCCAACATGATTTTTCACTTATATACTAACCCCTTAAAGTATAATTCATGGTTTTAGCTTAAGCAATATGTATAAGCTTGCCTACATAGAAGTGAATTAAAAAGGTCTAAATGTGCATTTTCAAGAATGTAAGAGGTTCATAACCTGATGAAAGATGTTGTGAGGTAGTTGATAAGTATTATAAGGGTCTATATGATCAACATAGGTATCATCAAAGGTTTTAAGCAATAAAAACATAGATGTATAGGTATACATACTTGTAGGTCTCTTTTTCATGTGAAATGTAATTAATATATGCATTAGAGATGAGGTCCAAGGGCTAGTTGAAATATAGAAGTGTAGGTAAATTTTTGGAATGCATGTTTAAATGTTTCTTTTCCTTATATAAAGTCTTGATATATTTGGGACTTTAATGTGTATACCTTATTCACTCCCTTATCTTAATGAATTATATGTTTTAAGGTGACTTGTTGAGTTTCAAAAGAGGACAATGAAAGATAAAATTTTGATTTATGATACCTAAATATAGATAAAATTTATGGAGAGTCTCTAAAATAATGTTCCATCTCTCCATTATATTTCACCATTAGTTGATGGAACACTAAAAGGACTCACTCTAATTGCCACCTACAAGTTATTCTAGGCCTTTGTAAATAAGAGACCAATTGGTATGGTATTTGATGGATGTTTAGGAGGTGTTAAAGGTAAGAGATATGGTGAGTAAGTTAATTTAATTTACTAGTACCATTAATAATTTAACTTAACCAAAAAAAGTTTAATTTGGTGAACCTCACAGTCAATATACCCTAATTAATACATACAGGTAAATTGTATTTATAAAGGAGAAAATATTCATGATATAATGGATGTAAGGTATTTAATAGGTTTAAATATATTAAAAATAATGCAAACAAGCTCCCAATACTTACCAAATATCATCAAAGTGCGAAAAACATCTTGAAGAGAAGGTGACCTCAAACTGTTACCTACATGCCAGTATTGGAAAATATAAGAGCAGTGTGAGAGTTGGTGTTAAAATAGATAGTAAATGAGGGAAAATTAAGAATTTAAACTTCAATATAAATTCCAAAAAACTAATCATATATTTTATTAAGGTGGCAAAGGGCAATGAAAATGTCAAAGGGTCTGATCAAGCCTAATAGGCCTAAATGGTCATACATAGGGTTGTGTATGAAAATTGAAGAAATATTGCATATTTTTAGAATTATATTGATGATTTAGGGGTAATATAAATCCTTAAATGTGATTTTATATGGTTTTGAACCATTTACAAGGAAAATAATGTAAATAAAATCATACTAGGGTCACTTACATTATTTTGCAAGTGAATCCTAAGCATGAGATAATGTAGGTTATAGTAGGTCTAGAGAATAATAGTGGTAATAACACCATTAGAATAGGAAAATATAGGTGAAATATACATTAATAAGGTATTCAAAATCAAAATAAATCACTTTTGACCCTTTTCACTCATTTTCTTCTCTCTTGATATCATAGTTGTAGGCCTACTAGCCTGAGAAGTATCTTCTCTTAGAATTGTAGTGAGGAGGTGAAAGGGAGACCAAGCTCATTGGTAATGTTATAAAATCTTTTACACTTTTAATTTATTTAATTTTTTCACTGAAAATGGTCCTAAGCTTTATGAATCATTGTTATAATGATAAACATGTCTCAAGCTAACAAGAAGACTAGAAATGACTTGATCAGAGAAATTGGATTTATAAGTGATTAAAATGTATTTGATAATCCTTTAAATGATCTAATAAAAATTCATACCTCTCTTGAGCACTTTCTCAGGCCATTGGTTGGCATGTTCAAGGTATAAACTATATGGAAAAGGGATAGAATGACTATTTCAAGCTATTTATAAGCATGTAAGTTGTGTTAGACATTTAAATTTGAGATGGCACATGATTAGGAGGTCCCTAAAGTGAATTAAATCTATACTTGGAGTTTAAAATGTATGAGTATTTATTGGAATCAAATCTTAGTTTTTAGTCCTAGAGGCCTAATTGAGGGCTAATTAGAGAGAGAAATAAGTGAAATAGGTGCACTTACATTTAATGTCTGGTCATAAAATTTTGCACAAAGTTGTAATATCATACTAGGTACACAAATTCATGCTTATAATTCTAGGATCATCTATATATTATTCTACACAATAATCTTTGTATGTTTTGAGGGCTATAATGAATTAAAGTCAAGTATGGGTTTTAGGTGTAAAATAAAGTATTTGAAGTGTTTAAGACATCCAAGAGGATTGATACAAGTTTTTTAAGGTAGGGAATGGTCTCTCATGGAGAGATATTACATTCATAAGGATATAATCAAGATTTGAGGCTTTTAAGAAAAGATAAGTGTGGTGAGACTAATGGGTTTCAAGACACTTAAGAATATTTGATCACTATTGCACTATCAATATAAAAAGATTCCTAAGAAGATTTCAAGTGTCAATAATAAGGGTAGAAGGTAACTCAATATGACTTTGTGATCAAGAGTGACACTTGTCACTTTCTAAGCCAAGAAGAGGGTAGTTTAAAGAAGGAATAAGATGTGTCAAGAAAATAGAGAAAATCATATGCCATTTCCAAGATGAAGCATCATCAAGAAGGCAACACATGTCATTAAAGACCTTATGAGACTGATCTATAACCTCCCTCTTGAATTTAACTCTTGCCATGAATGCTAGACACTTATAAATGACTCTATCATATGACATTTATCTCTCCTTATCTCATTCTCTATATATAAAGCCTTGTTTGGATTTATAATCATCTTCCACCTAAGTCTGTCAAAGCCCTACTAATTTGTATTCCTTTGATCAATGAAATAATAATAGTGTTGCCTCCTTCTATGACTACACTTTGTGTGTGTGTGTGTGTGTGTGTGTGTGTGTGTGTATAGATAGATGATCTTGTCAAGTGGTTTACTTAGCCTTATTTGGCACATTGTCTTATTCTAACACCTATATGTAGTTAAAATCTTATTTTTTAGGACATGTGAAGGGTATAAGTGTATTGTAAATGTTGAGTTAGTTTGTCTATTCATTAGTGTCATCCTAAAACTCTTGATCAATCTTCTTAGTCTAAGCATCAATCACAACCTTCACATTGAAATGTTGATGCGAGAGATTCAGATTAATAGTATTGTATGTTAAGGTTAGTATCATGATCTACATGTGCACATGTAGCTACTTGGTAGTCATCAACTAATTCGGTGTATCACCCCTTTTTTAATTTTTCTTTCATGTTATTCTTTCCCCGTTTCATTTTCAAGTTATTAGTAGAGCCTAATTGATACATAAAGGGGAGCTAGCCATGTAATCTAGAGGTTTGGTCCACTTAGAGGTCACCCACAACTTAAGAATAATCCCATTGCATATCTCAAGTTGAGAGGGATTAAGACACCTCAAAGTGAAAATTTGAGATATAATAGTAACCAATTCCACAACATTGTCTTTCCCTACAAGTACATCAATAAGATCCCTAAAGTTTTCTCTTTTACATCATAGAAACTAAATATTGATAGATAATTAAAAAAAAATGTAGTAAACATAATAAAATCTTCTAGCTAAACTGCTCAAAAGCAAAAGGGCAATTTTTACAAACTTTTTCTCAAAAATTAGGTAGCCCTGTTTGTAATCATCTTTTTTGAGTTGAAATGACTATGATCATAAAGAAGGCCTTCTATGGCATATTCTTGGAAATTATTGTTGACACTTAGATTTCATAACTGAAATGAGTTTTTAGCCAAGTTTTTATGGAAGTTAGATTGGATACTCAAATATAACTTTGACATAATATCAAGGGAAATACTAATATGAATAAATTATCTTCTAGTAAAACATTATTTCAGCTATTGAATAACTTTCTTATGTATTATCTATTGAATTTTCATATGAATAACATTTTCATAAAAATAAAATTTTGTCCATTTATGTTGAACTAATTGAACTACTACTACACTACCTTTACCAATTAATTTCATGGTTTCTATATCAACAAATTTGAATTAAGTATCCTCTAGTTGGGCATAAGATGGAATATTTTTCTTATCTTAAGAAATGAATCATAATCTTTGCCTATTCAAAATAAGGCCACCATTATGAAATATGTCACTTACAGTTAAGAAATTGGTCAAGGGTGTTTACTACTTAGGAACTTCAAGCTTAAGTTGCTTCAGATCCTTTCTCATGGTTGCTCTACTCTACTTTCTATATCATACAACTTCAATCTTCTTTCTTATAACTGACCTTGATGGAGAAATTAGTTCAGACAAGGTATTGATATGGTTTTCTAGGATGTTGTAAACACCAACATGAAATAAAAATCAAATTTTCATAATTAATAAAAATTATTTAACCTTCTAATTTGGATTTTAAAAACATAATTAAAATTTATAAATTATCCATATAGAATAATGAAATAAAATTTAGCCTTCTATTTTTTATCTTAAAAAACACAACTAAAAATCATAAAATATTCATACTTTCCAAAATAATTGAGTAAAAAATACTAGGATTGACTTAACTAGAGTGAGTTACATTACTTAATATATTAATTTAAATTTCTAATAGCATTTATTATATTTATATTATAAATAAGGTCACCCTAGGGGATGATGCCATCTTTAAAGCAATTTAGATTGTTTTTATATTTCATTCTTCACATTTCAAGGATTCTCTTAGAGGCCTTTTTTAACTTGAAACTTCCTCAAATAAGAAGCTTTTAGAGTTGATGTAGATCTTAATGATATTAATATAACTAGGAAATAATTTTGAAACTATACTTTAATGTCTAAAATTATTTAAAAGAATGACCTGGAAACACTTTAAAAATCTCAAGTGAACTCTCATTGGTAAAAAACAATCCCTGATGAATATAACTCTTTAGTCTCTAACCACACTTGGGACTTATACCCTCTCTCTAAAGGTCACAATTTGGTGAGTTGTAAATGATTATTCAAAACTAGATTCAATTCCGATAATCAAATAGAAAAAACAAAAATAGATTGGTTGCTAAATATTTTTCTCAAATTGAAATTTAATGAATTGATTATAATGAAAATTTTGCACATGTAGCTAAGATACCCAAAATTAAATTTGTTTTATCTTTAGCCACTCATATGAATTTGCATGTATATTAAACAAATGTTAAGGGTGATTTATTTAATGGTGATTTTCATGAAGAAATTTACATGTCTCAACCTCCTAATTTTATTAAGAGAGGTAATGAGAGTATTGTTTTTAATTTAAAAAAAGTAATTTATGGTTGAAAAACATCACCTAGATATTTTTACTCTAAAATCTATCAAATTTTTATCACTCGAGGATTTACTCGTAGGTCCAATGATCATGATATCTTTGTCAAAAACACTCCAAATGGCATAATTACCATAGTTTTATATGTTTATGACTTGATCATAAATGGTAGCAATAGATCAATGGTTTATTGCACTAAAAAATGTTTTATATAATACATTTGAATTAACTAATTTAAGTCTCTTATATTATTTTTTAGGCATTCAAGTTTGGCAAGAAAAAGATAGAAAATGCATTTCTCAATCTATATATTCATATGACTTGTTAGATAGGTTATCCATTTTTGTTTGTAAACATATTGCTACCCATTTTTAACTTGGTTTAAAATTGTTTAATGTCATGCTAAAAATATTTATCATACTTTATATCAAAAATTAGTTAGAAGATTGGGTTATTTTACTCATACTCATCTTGACATTGATTTTTTCGTTTGATTGATTTTGTGTTTCATATCAAAACCTAAAACTACTCAGTTTAAAGATGCTAATTTTTTTTTCTATATTAAAGGTACTCTAACTCTTAGCATCAAGTATACCTTGAATAACACCTTTTATTTGGCATAATATTTCCATTATGTTTGGGCTAATGATCCAAATGATTGTAGATCCACAAAAGCATATATTTTCTCAGTGGGTTATGGAACCATTTCATGGAATAGTAAGAAGCAAATTAATGTATCATTGTAATCCACATAATCTGAGTACAAAGCTTATAATCATGATGTTAAAGAAGTCATTTGGTGTTGAATACTTCTTAAATATTTGGGTCATCCTCAAACTTCTCCTACTCTGGTTTTTAGTGATAATAAAAGTGTCATTACCTTATCAAATAATATTTAATTCCATGAAAGTTCTAGGCACATTGATATTTAACATCATTTTCAATGTGAACTTCTAGCAGATAGTCAAATTATTCTCTTTTTATGTCCTACTAAAGAGAAAATGGTTGATATTTTCACTAATCCTTTATGAAAGAAGTTGTCATTAATGGGGATTGTTAGAAATGTTTCCTCCATTCCTTATTTATTTATAAACCACAAATAAATTTTAAGTGGGAGAATAATAGTAACACTTTATTTGGGCTAACATTTTTATCATAAGTTGTTAGGTGTGTGTAGGTTTTATTTTCTTGAGGTTTCATGCCTTTTTTGTTGTTTTTTAGGGAATATTGGAATTACTTGAATATTTAACCCCACCACACTTATCACACACTTTTCCTACCATTTTTTGGAATATAAACATTTGGATCACACTAAGAAGGTGTTGTAATGCCATGATGGGATTATATGTAACTCCATATTCCTTTCTATAGATCTATTTAAAGAGTTATCTCCTCATTTCTTATACAATTAAAGCTCTCTCATCTTCTCTATTCTTATTACTTATAGGATTACATTTTGAGAATACTTGTTTCTAATCCTTCTTAATATAAACTTATGTTTCATTTTGATTAGTTCCATTTCCCACTTCAGAACATGCATCTCTCATTTATTGGATTGATTATTTGTGAGCTAATATTGATTAATTTTATGCCTTATCTTTTTAAGTTTTTAACATTATTTATAAATATATTGGTATAAATCCTTCGCATAATCAATAAAAAATATTTATCATTGACCAAGTCTCCAAAAAAATTATGTTTGCATTAAATATGTTTGATTTTAACGTGAAAATTGAATTTTTAAAAGTTGTATTTCCCCATTTTTATCATTAAAAATCAATTTGGCTCAAGTTGATATTTTTTGAAATAAAATAAGAGTCTTCTCAGCTATTATCCTTGTGTGCAAGCTATTGTAAGGGTTGTATATTTAGATTTAATAGATGCTAATACAATTGTAACTTTTTTCTTTGATTACCATGAAACCAACCCAATTTATAATGTGAAGTAATAACCTAAATTTGAAATCCTATCATCAAAAGATCCTCCCCAGTATGAATCTATGTATCTAATTAGACATAATCAACATGCTAGTCTAAAATGAATACCATGACTATAATTTTCACTTACATATATGAAAATTCTTTTCACTACTTACAAATGTTTGAGTGATGAATTTCCCATAAATATAGAAAAACCTTATAATTGATATCAATCCTTGTCATAGGGAGATGAGATAAATCAAACCTCCCACAATAATCCTAAAATCATTTTCATCAACTGAAGGACTCCCATTCTCTCTTATTAAATTTTATCTACTTGTATTTTAAGTTTCCATGGGATTATAATCTTGAAGATTATACTTATTTAACATTTATTGGACATATTTGGATTGACAAATGAATACATATTTTTTATTTTAATTGACTTATATTCCAAGAATTTAATTCATAAGTCTAATATCAGTCATCTCAAAGTCTAATTTCATAGATTCTTTGAATTTATTCAACATCTCCATAGGGCTACCTATAAATATCAAGTCATCTACATAGATACAAACATATAAAACATTAAAACCATATTATTGTATGTAAAGATTTGGTTCATTTTGATTTATTATAAAGCCTTGATCTAATAGCTAGCTATCAAACATATAACACAATATAATCAAAAGTTTGTATGTAAAGAGATGGATCATTTTGAATTATTACAAAGACTTGATCCAATATATAGGTATCAATTCTTGAGTACCAATATATTAGAGCTTTATTAAGTCAATAATACTATACTATTCAACTTATATACCCAAAAATATTTAATCTTTACCATAAAACCTTGTGACTACTTCACACATTCATATTCTTCAATAAATTCATTTAAGAATGTAATTTTTACATATATTTGATAAATTTTCCATCCTTTATGATTAAATACAATAATAATTAGTATTATAATATCTTGAATGTCATGGGTGCATAATTTTCCCTATAGTCAACCATATATGTTTGTGCAAACCCTTTTATAACTAGTCTAGCTTTTAGCTTGTCAATTGTACCATCACTCTTGAATTTGGTCTCTTAGACCCACTTGGTTCCAATCACATATTTATAAAATGGAGGTTAAATAATATTCTATGTATCATTCTTCTCAATTTAATAAATCTCAATTTTCATAACATCTACCTACTCTTTCTTTTGCTAGCTTCTACATAACTTCTTGGTTCACTAGCAATAGATGACAATGTAAACATAGTATTTTATTAGTAATCATCATAAAAAAACTACCTTAATGATGTTGAATCCTTTTGATCCTCTTATAATAGTTATAATATGTTAGAGGTACAATCACTGAGAGTTGGGAAGGGGGGGGCGGGTTGAATCAATGATGCAAGATAATCCAATTCAATACCCAACTCTTAAACATTTAGCATACATAAACTTGATCAAGTAATGTAAACATGAAATCACATACATTAAAATCATACATCACATAAACACAACATATATGTGGGAAACCCTCTTGGGGAATAAAACCCATTGAACCCTAAAATATGGACTACATTCTTATAAAACAAAATCCAACATTTATACCAACACCCACTAATCAAGGAACACCCATCCATTATTTTAGTGAGACACCAATCTCACAATAAGAAATTACCCCTATCTATTTGAGCACCCAAAACAACTAGAGCTTTGGCATGATTTATATTTTAAGGAGGAACCAACCCCTTAGGCAAACAAGAAATCACTTAGATACCTTGAATACATCATATTGAAAACCTATTGCTACTCTTCAATTTATGATTACCATCTTTGTTTTCACTCTACACCTCCAATATCTCTCAATCTACCTTTAGGGTGAACATGCTCAAACTACCTCTTCTAGGCTCATTAGATCCAATGACCTATGTGTCCTCTTGCATCAAATTGATTAGACAAGCATGAATAATCCTCTTCACTCTCTGATGATCCTCACTAACTTGTACCTTCTTTTTCAAAAAAAATCTCCTTCACTTGAATCCACACTCTCACAATTACTCAAATCTACACATACAAGTCTTGAAACCATCAACTTTGCTTTCACTCTTTATAGAGTCTTCATGAATATTATATTATTGGTTAGACAGAATACATGAATTAACCCTTAAGACTTATATCATTGTAAGACATAGCTCAAATACATTATCATAGGTTAGCCATTACTTCATTAGCTCCAAACCACCATTAGGTCTTGGTGAGACCTAAAATAATTAGGCCTTCATACTCACATGTTACATGTGATAATACTTGGACCACCTTAATCCTTTACCAATGTTTAGAACACATCAAACCTATTTACAATATCCCCTTGATTACTCTCATATGGGTCTATACCACTTGGAACACCAACTCAAATACAAAAAACACAATCTCAAAATTATTAAGTAAACACTCAAGTAATTTCACATAGCCATATGATTAGATCATAAGGGTGAACTTTTTAGGACTTTAGATACACCTCCATATGGTTTATACACTTCAATAGAGGCTTGTAGTACTCAATTTAACTCTCTGAATATGACCACTCAGACTGGTCTTACACAATCAAACTATTTTGACTCCATATCTGATCAAGGTCATATCATGATAACCAATACTTTCACATAATCCTTAGAGACATATAGAACATCTCCATACTCATTTTATTTTTCAATTTTTCTCATAACACCTTCAACTCACTCCTACAATATGGTTACTTAATTTGCCAGTGCATTCAATAAACATAGTCAACTTCTAAGCAATTGTTCACACTAAATATGGATTTTTCAAACCTTAAAAATACATAAAGATAGTATTCGTGGATTTTAAAACACTTTAAAATAGTTATTTCATCTTAAAACATCAAGACAATATCAAGAACAACTCAATTATCCTTCTTGGGTTGCTTGTAAAACATGGTCAAACACAAAGTCAAATTTGGAGCTCAAGAACTTTGACTATATGAACATGAAAACATTACAAATAGATTATTTAGATGCACCTTGAAGTACTTTACAAATTTTATTTTTAATGCATCAATAAATTCATCTTGGATCAAAAGATATAGCTCAAAAACTATAGACTAGTTTTCCCTCATTAATTTGAATATTCAAATTCCAACAGTCATTATGTTAATACTAAACATTAAAAACTTTGAAATCATCTCATGATCCTTGAATATTTTTTAAAAATGTGCTCCATTTATATCATTATGAATAACATGTTATTTATCTTTAAATACTCATCGTCGATCTTAGATCCTCACTTTTGTGATCATGCCACTTGGTAGCTCTACATGCCTTCTATGTACCCTATCCCATTCATTCAATGTACTTATGACACTAGGTAGTTATACATGTAATCTAAGCATGATTTGAATTATTATCTTAATGTGCACCATTTATATCTAATTTAATGATCATACACTCATCATTGATCTTCTATCCAAACTTTGTGATTATGATATATGTCACTAGCACATTCGTTCTTTGACATATTGAATTTATGCATGCCATTGGACCCTTATCCACTATTTAATGTACACTATTATATCTTCTTGACTATTTGACCGTAGAAATCAATGTAGTTAAACTTGATGGTCTTTGGTCCATCAAAGTTTATTAGATCAAATTTTAAGGTTTATATCTTAAATTAGAAAACACTTCAAGACTCCAAATATTTAAGGTACATTCTTGGTAATATAGACAAAATTTACATGAAACA
Organism: Torreya grandis; assembly: GCA_037957365.1. Taxonomy (NCBI): domain Eukaryota; kingdom Viridiplantae; phylum Streptophyta; class Pinopsida; order Cupressales; family Taxaceae; genus Torreya; species Torreya grandis. Next base: position 1,083,080 of record JARHVA010003903.1, on the reverse strand, counting down.
CTTTGACCAATGTTGAATTTTTTATTACCTACACAAAATACAAAAACTTTCTAAATCACTCATATCTGCATGATATGCAGTGATGGTCTAACTTCTCTTAAACTAGAATATGCATGTTACTCTTTCCAAATGATCAACTAACACACCATAACTTCACCAAGATATATATGGATGCCTCACAACTTCTTATTTTTCCTTGTAGACCTAAACATGTGACATATCTATCCCAACTATCAAACATAACTTCTTTGTCATTTATGTATAGTACCACATGCTCTCTTTGACATCAATGATAACCTAAGACATTAATGCCCATGCTCAACAATATCCCCCTTTGTCATTGATGGAAAAACACCCTCAAAATGAATTTTTACTAATTTTAACTTAATCACTCTAATTTTTATCCCTCTTTGACATTGATGACAAATGGTCTCTTCCTGAACATGCCAACAATCATTCCTCAAAATTATGTGTGCATTCAAATACTATTTAAGATGCTTAGGACACTTATATGATTTTTAGAATATGAATCAATTTATCCCCCTTTGACATGTACCAATCTAAACTTGGATACTCTAATCCTTGAACCTGATAAACTGCTTATAGAGCTTAAAAATATCCCCTATCATCAAGCTCCATCTCATGTCATCTATTATTTGACATACACCAATCTAAACTTGTATTTTATAATACTTGTACCTATCTATCTATAGAACTCATAATCTCTCTTTTCTCATGCATGAAGATTCAATATCCTATCAAAACACATGACTTGGTTTGATCAAGTCATCATATCAATCTTCTTAAATTCACAACTGTAGTAGACATCATCATGTATACACATAATATTTTTAACTTTTATTAATTACTGATGTTTTACATCTTGAAAGAACCTATCGAGACTCAATATCTCTAAATACATGCCCTAAGGGGTGTACCAAGAAAGAGGTGGGCAGAACTTTGGTGCTTCATAGGATTATTTTCCCTTTTTTCCATATTTTTACCAATCTAACTAGTTCCTAAAAACCTTTTCTTGAGTTGTTTCTCCTCCCTTGTATAGTCTTCTAGTATTTTTCCTCTTTCTATCCTTCATTTCCTTATTTGGAACCCTTTTTTATCTATTTATCATACTAGGTTGACCTAGTACAGTATGTGGACATTTTCTCTCTTTTGGTTTGTTAGTCTCTTAGCTGACCTAGTATAGACCTAATGAGTTAGCCCAAAAATGTGTTAGGTTGATCAGGTCAACCTAGCACAACTAACATTACTAAATGATTTTAGGTTAAGTTCTGCCTATAAATATATGGTATTTTATATCATTATGAGAATATATAATCAATATTTATTATTAGCTCATGCATCTTCATAATCTACTCTTCCACCATTCTACTTGAGGAGACTTAGCTTAGATTTATTATTCTAGATAATCTAGTCTTTTGGATAGGTCTTGGATTCTTTGGCCTAACAAAGTGATCCTTATGAACCACAACAACCTCTTGTGAATTCCCTTTGGCCAAGGGAGAGATTGAGTCTTGATAGGTTCACATTCAGGTAAGTATATTCTAACTTTGATCTCCTCTCTTTTAGTAACTAGAAGTAACATAAGTATTAGCTCAAATAATATTAATCTTCACATTTCATGTATTAGGGTGTTACTCATAATTACTTTATTTAAGGTTACCTATACATGTTTTGATTGCTTTACTTTACTAACACCCCACTTTGTGCCACAAGCTTTGGTTCACACTAGATTAGATTTACTTTTCTTGTTATTAGATAAGTGAAATATTGAATCATATGACTCTTTTAGGGTTGATATATGATTGTGTTAGACTATAGTATTTTGAACCTTATCTCACATGGTGTGTTGTGACAAATGATCCCCTAATTGGGTTTAACAAATCCTCACATTGGTCATGCTCCTGCTTAATAATTGTATGCTCCCTAATTGAAAGTGTAGGTGTGCTCTATCCCATCTAATATAGGATTGATTTATGGGCATGGTGCATTTTTTATATCATACACATCATAATTATATCATGACTGAATCATCTTTACATATGCTCCCTCTTACATCATGCACATCTTCTTCAAGCCACTCAAGCTAACTAAGTTAGTTCCCCCTTAGCCAAACACATCTTCAAATGATATTATTGTGTTGTAACATTAACCAAAGATCAACTAGAATCCACTATACTTTATCTTGCTTTTCAAGTGTCTATTTGAAGACTAGATAGAGACCCCTAATCCATAATGTCCTAGAATAATGTGAAACTAGGATTTTCCCACAACTTATCATATTCCTTCTCCTCCTTAATCATCTGATACTAAAAGTTATTCTTCTTCTCAAGATTAAGACAAGAAATAAGTTCATCCACTATAATATTATCCTTTTATTCTATGATTGGATTGACAACATATGGAGACAAAAAAGATTCATGACATACCTTTTCAACTGAAGAAAAAACCTCATCAATGGGTATTACCAACTGATGTTATTTACATGAAACTTGCTCAACAATAATAGGATGTCCTGTTGGATCCATACATACCTTATAACTAACCTTAATTATCACTTTTGTATTTTCTTTGAGCTTGACTTGAATTGACTTTTGATTCTCCTTTTCTATCTATACAGATGACTCATTCTCTTGGCATTTCTAAACCTTCTTCATATCTAATTACTCTTTTCATTTGGCAAGCACTCCAACTTTATTTTTTAGCTCAACTAAATTAGGTTTTTTAGGTATTTAATTCCTTAGGATTCCATACCAAGGATCAACCTTTCTTGACCACAATAGGATCTCCATGCACCTTCTTATGACATGAGAGCTTGATTATATAATATCTTGAAATATGACCAATTTGATGACAATAGAAACAAATAACATCATTCATACCTTCTACTTGATGAATATTATGAATCTCAACAAACATAACATCTTGTCTCTTAGGTTCATTATGCTCAAGCTTGGCTATCTTATGTTTTCATACCTAGGTTAGTCTTTTCCCATGAATTTTGGGACAAAATCTAGAAATATGTCCCATGTCATAGAAATTATAACAAACTATATTTTCCATACTTCTAGCTGACTAATTACTCTTCCTTATATAGTTTCTTTCCTTATGACCAAACCTATGATAAGTAAAACAATTATCATTAAAAGATATTACATACCTTATGGAACTTGGTTGCTTGATGGATCTTTTCTTATTGATCTTGGTGCTTTCATCTTTCATGTCTTGAGCTGACCTCTCTTGCTCTTTCTCAGTCTTGTTTACCTTGACAACAAATTGCTCATACTCATCCTTTAATGAATCTATCTTGGGTTTCAATTGAAATCTCTCATCCTATTTAACTCATTCTAATTTTTTTCTTCTTTAAACATGCCTATCTTGATTATGACCTTTTCATGTTCATCCTTTAGAGAAAAAAGATTAGTATTTAATTGATCACATTCATATTCTTTATCTCTCATGTTTGAACTTGCAGCCTCTAATTGAATTTTGAGATCTTGGATGGTTTCCTTATCCTCCTTAGCTTCTTTAGCCATGTCATCATTCAATCTACATGCTTGTTCTTCAATAATATTTATAGAATAAAGATTGGATTTCAACTCATCATGTTCACCTTTATTCAAACTCAACTTGGCATATGTCTCTTCTAACTGAGTCTTGAGATGTTGGATGATATCCTTATCCTCATTATACCTTTTGACCATGTCATATTTCAATATACAATATTTTTCTTCCATAGACTTGATCATTTCTTTATTATCCTTTTCCTCTCTCATGGATTTTCCTAACAAACTTCCCTCAAGATATCTTACTTACACTTCAAGACCTTTGATCAAATTCCTCATTTTATATGTCCTCTTCTTTTGATCTTTTAGTTCACCAAATGTATGCATGAGCTTACATTATAGATCAAATTATTCTTCCTCAGTATCATAAAAAACTTCATCATCAAACATGATGATCTTTTCACCCATATTATACCTTGGATCACCTTCAAGTGATTAAACTTGTATAAAAGGTCATGCTCTGATACAAATTATTAGAGGTATAATCACTAAAGGGGTGATCGGTGATGCAATATAATAAAATTCAATTACTAACTCTTAAATATTAAGAATACATTAAATTGATCAAGCAAAATAAACATGAAAGCACATACATTCAAAGCATACATAAGAGCATACATCACATGAACACATCATATATGTGGGAAACCCTCTTGGGGAATAAAACCCACTAAACCCTGAAAGATGGAATACAGTCCTATAAAACAAAATCCAAAATTTAGACCAACATCCATTGATCAAGTAAAAACCATCCCTTAGTTTAGTGAGACACCAATACCATAAGGAGCAACTGCCCTTATCTAGCTGAGCACCCATAATAACTAGACCTTTAACAAGATTTTTCTTACAAGGAGGAACCAACCCCATTTTAAATAAATCACCCACTCATCTACCTTGAAAAAATCATCTAAAACACCTATTTATACTCTTTAACTGATGATTACCACCCTTTTTTCACTCTTCACCTCCAATCTCTCTCAAGCTACCTCTAAGGTTATCTTGCTTAAACTACCTCTTTTAGGATCATTACATCCAATTACATGTTTGTCCTCATGAATCAACTTGATTAGATAAGCATTATTTATCCTCTTCACTCTCTTATTTTCCTCTCTAACTTTTACCTTCTCTTTCAAAATTTCTTTCCTTCACTTGAATCTAAACTCTCACAACTACTCAACTCTACACACACGAGTCTTGAAACCATCACCTTTGCTTTCACTCTTTATAGAGTATTCATGAATATTATCTTATTGGTTATCAAAAATACTTTAATTAACCCTCAAGACTTATATCATGCTAAAAAATATCTCAAATCTATATGAAACTTACATTCATTTACAACTTTTCTTTTTACTACACCAAAAAAATTGTCTTGGATCAAAAGATATAGCTCAAAAACTATAGACTAGTTTTCCCTCGTTAATTTGAATATTCAAATTCCAATGGTCATTGTGTTAATTATAAACATCAAATAATTTTACATCATCTAATGTTCCTTGAAAATTTTAAATAAATGCACTCCTTTGATCTCCTCAGGAGTATCTTGGTATATATCTTACAATGCTCACCATTCATCTTAGATCCTCGCTTCTATGATCGTGCCATTTGGTAGATTTATGTGCCTTATACACACCCTATACCATTTATTCAATTCACTTGCACCACTTGGTAGTTCTATGTTTAATATGAGAATCCTTTGACTTATTAACTTAACGTGCATCAATCATCTTTAACTATATGATCATATATTCACCATTTATCTTTTGTTTAAACTCCATGATTATGACACATGTCATTAACACATTCACTCTTTAACATATTTATTTTATGCATGAAATTAGATCCTTATCCATGATTTAATACACACTAATATATATCCTTGACTATTTGACCCTAGACTTCAACATAGTTCAACTTGATGGTTTCTAGTCCATCACAATCTATTAGAGTAAATTTAAAGTTTTATATCTTGAATTATAAAAACTTCACGAATCCAAATATTCAAGGTACCTTATTGGTATTATAGATAAAATTTCCATGAAAATTTTTTACCAATTTTGACTTTTTGATTACCTACACAAAATGTACAAATTTGTTGGATCACTCATATTTGCATGATGTATAGTGACGGTCTAGCTTCACTTAAGCTAGAATATGCATGTTCCTCTTTCCAAATGATAAAATAACACACCAAAACTTTACCAAGACATATATGGGTGCCTAAAAACTTATTTTTTGTCCTTACATACCTACACATGTGCCATATCTCTCCAAGCTATCAAACATAACTTCTTTGTCATTCATCTACTAGTACCACATAATCTCTTTAACATCAATGATAACCTAATAAATCAATGACCATGATCAAAATAATATAACTTATGATTGGTTATTTTTATGGATTCAAAAATGTCTTTTAATTTCTTGGAGTTGATGAAGATGGATGACTAGTCTCTTATGAAGAGCTAGTATTATTTCTTGTTTAACTACAAACATGTTTAGGACTTAATATGCCATCAAAATAAAATTTAAGAGGATTACCATCTTAAAATATAAAATATTAATATATATTATTATAATTATCATATATCTCATTGAAAAAAATACAATCCTTATAAATAATTATGGATTTACTAGTAGGATTATAAAACTTGTATGTCTTTATTTTATCACTGTATCCTTTGAAATTATGATCAATGCTCTTATAATCCATATTTGAATAAATATAAACATATTTTATTTCACCCTTGATTTTAATATTTATGATTTTCATGTTTCCATTTAATTCAACTTTTATAGGATTTCAATCTCCCAATTGGACTTGGATTATGAAGGAATCATCTAACTTGTTGAAACTATATTTGTGACTTGTCATGTGATTTCAAAAACCTAAATCAAGAGACAAAAATTATTTCCACCATATATTCTCCAAATACATATGATATAATAATATAAGTTCCCTTTATAATATTTTTATTAATCTTTGAATGCCTTCTCTTCATCTTTTTTATTAGCTTGATTCTTAGCTACCATTATCTTACAATATTTTATAAAGTGTCCTAGTTTTTTGAAAAATAACAAGGTATCTATTTATTTTACCTTTGAAGTTAGCTTGATTTTCCTCTTTGAATTTGAGTTTTTGAAACTATCTTTATTCTAAATTTTATTTTTATCTTTGGGATCCAAAATTCTTGCCTTGGTTTCAAGTGCATGTTCTAGATCTTTTGCATATAGTCTCATCTTATCCCCATGGGACAAAAGAGAACCCACCAACTCATCAAAAATTATAGTGTTCATTTCCTTATAATCCTCAAAATTTATAAAAATATGAATCCATTTTTTATTAAAATATCTTAAAATTTTCCTTACTATGACCCTATATTTTATGGTTTCTCTATAACCCTCATTGCATGCATTATGTCATTTATCCTTATGCAATATTCTCCAACTCCTTTATTATTAGACATTTTCAAAATATTAAAATTAATTATATGAGTTTTTTAATTTTTTCTTCTCTTATGTTAATATATCCTTGATATGAAGTTTATTAGTTATTACATACCTCATGTGAATTTTTTCTTCCAAATTTTTTTGGATGGATGCTTGGGTCTATGGCACTTTGAAGATAGAAGAAAGCTTGTGCATTAGCCTTTTTTTATTTTTTATTTATTATGATCTTGAGATAAAGTCTTACAATATTTAGGTTATGTATATCCTTGGAGAAAATTCTCCCAGATTCCCTTCCATACAATTATTATCTTCAATTGATCCCTTCTATAATCAAAGTCACCTTTGAAAATGAGAATATTCATAGAATCAAAATTCACATAATCCATGATTATTCTGATAATGAATCAAAACCATTTTGAATATTTATTTAATGGGATTTTTATACCAAATTAATATTTTGATTATGGATGGATTCCAAATTATCTCTAAATATACCTGAAAATAAAACTAATGATCATCCAATCTGGCCCATAATTACTAATTATTAATCTAGTATTATTGTAAGTGTGATTAATGACAAAATATGTACTAAATATTTCAAATTAAATTTATTAAGATTTCTAGTTAAATTTTATAAATAATGAAAATTAAAATTAGAGATAAAAATATTAAAAAATAACTTCCATAAGGAATTATGGTGCCACACTTTTGTACTATATTTTATTAACAAAGTAGATTAAATCTAGCTAATTACAAAGAACTTGCATGAGAATCAATGACAAGTGAAAGCTATAGATATAACTCCTAAAACATATAATTTAAATAAAACTAGACTAATATAACTAAAACTAGATTCAATAGAATAATTTTAACTCAATGATAAGATGTGGTCATCATGCAATATCCTCTCCAACATATAAGCGAAACATGAACATTAGACATGCTAGTTATCCCAAAACATCTATAAATAAAATATTGACTAAAATTAATATTAAATTTAGTTAAATAATAATTATAAATTGTACCCCACCTCTTGGAGATGAATGGATAAGGATTTGAGATCAGTTAAGTGCACACTCAATGAACTAGACTCTAATTGGTAATTCTAGTTAGTTTTAAGATGTTTTTAAAAAGTTCTTATAATTGTCAAATAATTAATAAATGATAAAATTATATAACTCTCACAAACTAATAAAACCAATTATAACATTAAAAATCAAGTGAAAACATTGGCATCATACTGAACATCCTAGTGATGCTACTGTTGTGTCTTCCTTGAGGGCTAGTAATCATATAGAGAGTAATATGGATGTGTATAGTGATGAGGAAGATGGTACCCCCATTATTTATTGAATTTTTTATCCTTGTAGACACTAGTTGTTGTTATTATTATTATTATTATTATTATTATTATTATTATTATCATCTATCTATCTATTTATTTATTTATTTTTATTTTATTTTATATGTGTTATTTTATCTTGGTATGCACTTTATTTGGAATTTCATTCATTTTACTGCTTGCATCATATGTGATTTTATTATTGTATCTTAATATTATTATGGATAAAATGTGGAAAATCATTTTTTAATTTTATCATATTAAGAATTATATAGGAATCTAACCCATAAAAACATTACTCATATATGATGATCAACAATGATTTTGAGCATCCAATTGTAAATAGGAATGTAATTTAATCATATGAAACTAGTTCATGAACATTTCACCCAACAATATGAAATGGTTCCTTTTCATTCTTGTGTTTTATATTATTTTATAGTAGTTTTAATTCTCTCTTTTTATATGCTTAATTTTATTTTTGTACCATTAATTTCATTAGAGATAATGTAATTATATCTTGCATTTTAATTTATTTGTAATTTTGAGTTGTAAGTAACCCTTCTTGAAAATTAAATGAGATGGTCATATAAATAGTATCACTTTTTCTCCAAATTTTCATAACCATAATTTTCCTAATGTAATATTGCCTTGTGAAATAGTCTTGTGTATATATAATAATGTATCAATTATCTTAGGTCCTAGATAAATTTTATGAGTAGCATGGCTCATGGATTCCACATGTGTATGTTATAAATATATATCACTATATCCTAGTTTTTTTAAAAATCCCATTATGTATGTATTGAATTAGTGAATGCAAAATAAAATACTAAATTTTATATTCTCACCTTTAATAAGATTTCAAATAAATATTTGTTATTTAATAGGAACATCCTAGGAAACATCAATCCTTATACAATGTGAACTAGAAGAAGATATTTCCTACTAACATCTTCCATATAAACTCGATCGACCATTAGATTCTTTTCAAGAATACTATGTGATGTCTCTGTATTCATTAGATTATTAGTATAAGAATATGGAGAGGTAGATATTATTTACTAAGTGTTAGGTTTTATAAAATTAATAACCCCTTCATCCATAATTTGTCTAATTAATGTCATAATGCATAACAATCATTGTCATGATGTCAATTAGTATAATAATAATTGCATATTGGTTTGGCCATCACTCATTCAAGATGATAAGGAGGGCGATAGTAATTAGGAGGACAGCTATTTAAATTCATGTTAAGTAATGTTTGTAATAAATTATAAGGTATATTTATGAAACTATCAAACTTAAATGGTTGCTTCTTTTTTTCCATTGGTTCCTTCATTGTAACTTTTTTTTCCTAATCCATGATGATTGAATATTGTTTTATGTATAGGAATTTAAGTGTTCTATAATAAGGTAACACACCTTGTTTGAACATATTATTTAAGACCACATTTTAAATTTACTTCTTGTGTGTAAATTTATTTATTAGGGTATATGCACTTGTGTCCTTTGTAATTATTGGCTCATGTGAATTAGTAATGGAATTATTTAAATACATTGCATATAAAAAATTTCCCATATAATTTTTCTCACAAGAAGATTAGTAGTTGTGAAGTGTTATTTCCTTAAGCGGATACCTGAGACATTTACTAAAGATAGATAAATTTTCCAAATAATATGGTTAATACATTAGACAATGTAATGTGTCCTTTGATAGTCTAATATAATGATAAATAAGTTCATCTTGACCTTATCTTAATCATTAAAAATGTTGTGATGTTAATTTAGTAACCTTCCTCTCATTTAAGTATGATAGAAAAACTTCTTCCATCTTGAAAAATAAAGCTAAAGAGATAATAGGGAGACTATAGAACCAATCTAGGGCTTATACTTTTATACTTTTATAAAATACCTTTAATAATATTGTACCATTTTTATAATATTTCTCAAAGGATACTACATATTGAGTTAAATGATTGATATGATCTCCATTGCCATCAAACATTTAAAATCAAGGCCTGAAAAAATATTTTGGATACGCGTAGCTAAGTATAGTATGCATAAGGGTTTTATTTAGGATGAAATTATCATCCATATTAACATGGTATGATTTATATAGCAAGGCGAGAGAGAATTTTTTTTTCATATCACCAATAACATGCATCATAGACATAGCACAATTAGTTAGAATATTAGTAGTCTAGAAAGATTCATTCACTAGTTTTAATTCATTATCTACTCTAAAAATAGGTATAATAGATTCATCACCTTTATCATTGCATTGCCTAGGATTTTATTTTAGGAAAGCATAATTTAATAATTTATAATCATTGAAAGAATGGAATTTTAATTACAATGTGATTGTAAAGTAATAGTATAAATCACATCACATTGAATCTTCATGAGAAGCTACATTTTCACAAGTTAAAATAAGAAGGAATAGTGGCACATGCCATTTCAAGGGAAGAGAGAGAAAAATCACATTCATTTTCACTATTTTTTATTTTGATGTAATGGAAAGGAATATCATGTACATTTTTAACATCCTTTTTCATTTCTATAAAATGAGAAAAATAATCACATTATTTTTTGTTATATACCATTTATAGTGAGAGAAAATATTCACATTATTTTGTATCATTTTCTATTTATATACATAGAGAATAAGAATAACATTATTATGTACCACATGCCATTTCTAGAGAGGTAAAATTAATCACATTATTTTGTATCAATATAAGTATCATCATATGTATAAATATTATTGAAATTACTTTGATATGTCTTGTTAAATGTGTATTTATGATTATCCATTTGTACATATGTCTTACTCCATTGTAATTTTTAGCATCTAATGAGATAAATTATTTTGGAAAACCATTGTGGCAAACTATGTGTGCTAAGTGGATATTTAGTGCAAAAATGAATGTCTACATTTTATACGTTACCAAGAGTATCGTCACATGTAGACATATTATTGCAATGTAAAAAATCATGAACATTTAAATATAAATAATTTATACATGATATTATTGTATGTTATTCATTATGTGTAATTATAGAAACATGAGATAATGCATCATTATTTTCCTCTTTTTCTAGAGTATGATTAAGAAAAGAGTTTAAACAAAATTAAATTTTTCATTTTTATTCTCACTACAATAATCACTATTATACCATTCCTATTATAATTCATAATCAAAATAATATCCTTCATAAATAGCTCACTCATTTAAATAGTTAAAATTAGTAATCATATAATTTTGTTCATTAGTACACTCATTATCATAAATATAAGTGACAAATTTTATAGACAATAGGAAATCCATAGGATACAGTGTGTTATAGGTTTATTATTGGTTATTCATTTTGAATTTATCAAACCTAAATATATATATATCAAGACAAATTCAAGGTCTAATCCCAATAGGTAAAAATCCATATTCAACTTAGGGTTCTATAAATGAAAACTATATAGAACTAAAATTTCACTTTTATCACTTTGCTAACACTTTCTCTTATAGTGGTTTATCAATGCATCAATCTCTTTGAGTGCACATCTTAAAGGGTGCACCTAGAATGGTGTGGGATCGATTCATGGTAATTTATGAGAGATGTTTTCATATAAGGTGTTTTACATCCTTATTTACCACTTAAATTAATATACAAAAAAGTAATATTCAATGGTGATGGATTACAAAGAAAAATTTATAGTGAAGGCACCGATGGAAAAAGAGAGGTAGCCATTTAAGTTTGATAGTTTCATAAATCGACCCTATGATATATCACAAGAATTAATTGATATGAAGTACATTAATCCAAATCATAATTACTATAATATTTCCCTATATCCTATTGTATTGGAATAGTTGAGATAGTATTTTCATACTTTTGCCTTCCCTATATTGTATTGGCTAGCCTAAAATAATTGAGTCTATCTTCTATTATTTGGACTTGAAAAAATTTACTGATACTATATTGTTATAAATGATATAATATTTTCTTTACTTAATTACTAGATTATATATTTCTTGGTTATTTATTTGTGAATATATGTGTGTGTTTTTTCTTATGTTCTTCCTTATATAGAATAAACTAGTATAAATATAGGGTTGCATAGGTTTTGCATTTATCACCTTATATTTAGTATACCCCCATTTGGTTGACCATTTAAACTTACATTATTAAATTTCACATCATTTAATTTACTTTTACCTCTTACCCATAATTTAATTTTAATTACATCTTTACAATCACTTACACATTATTGAACCCTAGTGAAAGTTATATCCCATGTCAAAGACTTAATATTTGGAACTTTCTCCTCTTGAAATGTGAGTGTATATTAGCCTCTATTATATATATGGATATTATAGTTCCATACCCACTCTTCAAAGTATATATAGGATCTATTTTTATGACCTTATTCAAGTCATGGTATATTGAGAGAAAGATGATATTTAAAGGTCATCCTAGCCTATGAATACATTCTATTAAACCTGACTTGAATCTTATCCCAAATATGGTTGGATCATTTTAAAATTTATCATTTTATCTTCTTAATGACATATTTAAACCCATCATAAATTTTTAGTACAACTATAATGGACATCCTAATACAATTTTCTTAACTTTAGAAACTATATTAACTAGCCTAATATGATTCCTTTTTCATATTCAATTATATTAGCCAATCTAGTACAGTGTTTATTTTTCCTAATGACATTATCTATCTAAATATAGATTTATCTATTCTACCAAATGTATTATCTAACTTCATAAATTTATATTTTATCGACATTTTTCCCAACTATATCATCATGTTTGATACCATTTTGAGTATTCATTTCTTTCATTACATGTATATTTTCAATTTAAATATGAATCAATTTTTTTGTATTTTTGTTTTTGTTTGCCTAGAACTATGTTCCAATAGTGTTAAAAATTTTAGGATTTATCATTATGGGAACATCATTGTTTAGTTTTACTTGAATTATGGTGTGAGGGATATTTCCCTAATTTTCAAGACATTAGGAAACACCATATATGGAATTTAGCTTCCATCTATCTCATGGTATGTTGAGCATGCCTAGGGTTTTGTTTTTAATCCAATAGGAAGCCTTTTAGGCTTTTTATTTTTTAATGCACTGGGAAGTGGTTAGTCTCATGAAGCTTTTATTAGCATAACTCAGAGAAAAGATAGTTCTAATATGGGATGATGGAATCATTTGTAGTTAGTTCCCTTTGGGTCTTGTTCAGTATTCACACATGAGATAATTATATATAAGATCCTACAAATCAAACATACCAAGATTGATAATACCTTCCCTCTTTGTTCATTTTTATATTACTTAGTTAAATTATAATTTTGATTACTTTATATACTATATCATCCATCACAATACCATTATGTATTTTATTTCACATCCACATTGGACACTTATATTGAGTTTCATGTCTGTGTTGAAAATAATTTCATTGCTCTTTATGAATATTAATGTAACTGAATATGTTAACAATGATTTTCTTGCATACTATAAGAAACATGGTATTAAACATGATAAAATTATTTCTTACACACTTGAGCAAAATGGTGTTGTTAAACATAAACAAATGACTATCACTAAAATGGCTACCTGTATGTTGCATGTTAAAAATATGAATTATAAGTTTTGTGATGAATATATGTATTATGTTATCTATTTGATTAATATTAATCCCACAAAATTTGTTTTAAATATTACCCCTAAATAATATTGGAGTGGTATAAAACCTAGTTTAAAACATTTACATATTTTTGGTTGTGATACACTTGTTCCTATTCCTATATAAAAATGAAAGAAGCTAGATTCTAAAGCTGTTAATTTTACCTTTGTTGGTTATGATGAATCATCTAAAGCTTTTAGGGTGTGTGATCCTCAAACTAACATAAATGAGATTGAAATGAATATTAGAATTGTTAAAAATGATGTACTTGTGCTTCCAATTTAGATTCTCTTGATATAATTTATGCTTCTTTTCTATTTGAATTCAGTGATGATCATAATGATGTTGTTACTAAAGTTATTTCCCCTTATCATAGTCTTAATACACCTAAATATATTCCTAAGTGGGACAATACTACTCTAAAATCTTATGGAATTGATGTAGATCTTAATGATAATCATAGAACCAGGTAACAATTTTGAAATTATCCTTTGATGTCTAAACTTATGAACAATAATGATCCTACAACACTAAAACAAGCTCAAGGCCACCCTTATTTGAAAAATTAATGAATGATGAATACAACTCTTTGATTTCCAATAACACTTGGGACATAGTCCTCTCCTTAAAGGACATCATTTGGTAAGTTGTAAATGGTTGTTTAAAACTAAGTTTATTTCTGATAATCAAGTTGAAAATATAAAGCTAGACTAGTTGCTAGAGGTTTTTCTTGAATTGAAGGAATTGAGTTTAATGAAAATTTTGCACATGTAACTAAGATGCCTATAATTAAAGTTGTTTTATCTTTGGTTAGTCATATGCATTGGCCTATTTATCAAATGGATGTTAAGAGTGATTTTCTAAATAGTGACTTGCATGAAGAAATTTACATGTCTCACCCCCTTGGTTTTATTAAGAAAGGCAATAAAATTATTTTTTTCAAGTAAAAAAAATATATTTATGGTTTTAAATAGTCTCCTATAGAATGATAGTCTAAAATATATCAATTTTTCATAGCTTAAGGCTTTACTCATAGTTCTAATGATCCTAATGTTTTTGTCAAAAACACTCCTAATGGAATAGTTATAATTGTTTTGTATGTTGATGAATTAATCATAACTGTTAGTAATATTTCAATGGTTTTTTTCACAAATAATGATTTGAATAATAAATTTGGAATGACTAATTTTCATCTCTTACATTACTTTTAGGCATTCAATTTTGGCAAGAAAAAGATAGCATTTATATCTCTCAATCTGAATATGCATATGATTTTTTATCTCAATTTAATATGTTGGATTTTAAACCTACTTCTACCCCTTGTGAACTTGGTATAAAATTTCTTACTGACAAATAAATTAAAAATATTGATCTAACTCTCTATAGACAATTAGTTGGAAGTTTGAATTATCTTACTCATCCTCATCTAGATATTAATTTCTCTAGTAGAGTGGTTTCTCATATGTCTAAACCTCAAGTTACTCATTTTAAATCTACTAAAATAATTATTCTTTACATTAAAGGTACTCTAAATTTCTGCATTGAGTATACCTTGAATAGAAATTTCTCTTTGGTGGGTTATTTAGATTCTGATTGGGCTGGTGATCCTAATCATTGTAGATATACAAGTGGTTATTATTTTTCTTTGGATTATGTCACTATTTCATGGAGTATTAAAAATAAGACTACTATATCCTTATCTTCCATAGAAGCTGAGTATATAGATTGAAATCATGTTTCCAAGTAACCTATTTAGCTTAGAATACTTATTATAGATTTGGGCCACCCTTAATCTTTGACTACTACATTTTTTGGTGATAATAAAAGTGTCGTTACCTTGGAAAAAAATTTGATTTTCCATGCAAGGTCCAAGTACATCAAGATTCAACATCACTTTCAATGTGAACTTATTAAAGACAATTAAATTCTTCTCTCTTTATGTCCTACTCATGAGTAAATGGATGATATTTTCTCTAAGCCATTATATAAAGGCAAGTTTATACTCTTTTGTAATATGTTAGGATTGAAGGAAGTTCTCATCAAGGGAGAGAGCTAGTAATGTTTCCTCCCTTATTGTTTATTTGTAAACCCCTAAATAAAGTTTAATGGGAAGTGTTATGATTACCCTTTATTTAGGATAATATATTTTATCCTAAGTTCCTTTTATGTGTATGAAATTTTTATTTATGTGAATTATAAATTTACATAAATCTAGATTCTATGAGGTGTCACTCATCTCTTTATTGGATTTGAGATTTACTTGCATAAATAACCACTTCCCCCACTTGGCACACATCTTAATTCACTATCTAAAGGAATAGCCCACAAGTGGCACACACAAAGGAGGATTTTAAGGTAATCATGGGATTCCTTGTAACTCCCATTCTTTTACTCTAGATTTATAAAAGAGCCTTCCTCTCTTCATTTCCTCACCATAAATCTTGTATCTCTCTCTTCTTCTCATTTTGCTCTTGATTCTTGTAATTATGGAGATTTTGGTGACAATCATTAGTATAAGATCACATGGGTTTTTCTATGATATGTTTCATTTCACACTTTAAAATTCTTATCTCATATGTGGTTTTCACATTGAGAGGTAATATTATTTCTTGATTTATTTATTCTACACTTTCATTTATCATTGATGAATGATCTTGGGATAATCCCTTCAAATATAGTTTTGAGTGTCTTTCCAACTACATCAACTAATTTGATTTAGTTCATAATCATTAGTCTATCTCCAACTATATTAACCAGTATGATACAAACTACATCAACTAGCCCAATATAGTTTTGAGTTTCATGTTAACTACATTAGGTAAATATATATAATTTGTTTATATGATCATATTGTATAATATAACCAAATATAGTTATTTAACTCCTATTTTAGGTTCATATTATATTGGCCAACCCACTATAATTTTATATTTTGAGTTTTAGTTTCTTATTATATTGACCGACTAGATATATTATTTTTTTAACATTACTTTATATTCAAATACAATGTCTACTTTGGTTTAGTTGATCCTTATTTTTTGTAATGGATCATATCTTGGACCAATCTCAAGATAAAACCTTTCAGAATTTAAAAGTATTTATATCATCTTAATGTTATGGAACTCACTAATCCTGATATATTTTCCAAAATACTTCCAAGTCTTATCATGTTTCCATGACTCGAGACCAAGTTACGAATGATTTGAATATGGATTCCACTATATCCAAATTTTATGAGCCATATAACAACCCTAAAATCACCAGACACAATATGATCCTCTAATACCATGAGATTGAAGAAGAATGTGACATATATTATATAGATAGGATGAAAATATATCTCCAAGAACACCCTGACCATCAATGCAAGGACCATGTGGTTGTCTAACATCTCAAAATATCACCCCAAAAATATTTTATGCCTTCCCCTACTCACAATTATTCTATAAGACTTGGAGAAAATCAATTTTAGACTTATTTCATTCTTCATCTACCATGCCTAGTGTAAATACTAACATGGTAGGTCTCTCTTTTAGTGAGCATACCCAAAGTTATCATCTTAATAGCAATTTTAATGACACATATGGTTCCTCTTGTCAAGACACTCAAACATCTACTTTCAACCATAATAATTCTAATAATACCTAGATCATCCTACAAGAAATGATTAAAGTGGATAACATCCAAGATAATAATAGTGGTCAAATGATGCAAATGAAAAAATAAAATTTTAAATGAATAATAAAAATAAAAAACTTCAATGGGGAATGCCAAATAAAAAGTAACATTACCCCACCCCCCGACTTAGCTAAGCTTAATATATTAAACACATTCAAAACAAACCATTATTACCTAAAATTATAGTCATTGTGGTATCACTTTGACATTTAATTTTCTTTTTAAGGGCTTTATTAATAATATTTTTGAAGATTCCATTAAACTTAACACCTTTTTTGATACCAAACTACTAGTCAAAACCTTACTTTTTTATGCTTTAAAATGGTAAAATCAACTAAAGTATAACTCCATTTGTAACTTGGTATACTTAATTAATTCATTTGTCAAAGAGTTTTAATCCAATAACCTAATTGAGAACATCCCAACTCATTTTATCAATAACAAACAATCAAAAAATGAGACTAGACAATCCTTTACCAAACATTGGAAATCTTGAGCCAAAAAAATTGAGCACAATATGATGGAATGCAACCTATTCCATGTTTTTCACCAATGCACTAAATGATAACTTTCAATATATTTCGAGGACTCTTTCTCCAAAATCATTGTAGGAAGCCTTAAATGAAGCCAATTGTCAAAACTACCTTATAAGACAATTTGATCCTTCCCAACCTAAGTATGACACTTGAATTATTATTAGACTTAAAAATAAGAATGTGATAGATGATGGTATATCTAATACTTATGATTTTAATAGAACCATCAAAATAATTTTGGTAGGAAGCTCCAACCAAGTGAATCTATCCCCACCTATTGAGGGAATATCCTTCCAACACCCTCCTCATCCTTCACAAATTATTAATTTCATCAGCATATTTTCTTATATGAGATTAGGATATTCCTCCCTTCACCCTCACCTATAGATTTTTATCCATCCCATCCTAATGGTCATTGTTATTATCCTATTTTTTTTGGTTTCACATAAATTGGGCTCATTTTCATAAAACTTATAAGCAATTTAAACATCTAGATTTTAATTTATTGATTGGTCTAAACATAGATCATGAATCCATAATTATAGAGTGTCAACAAGCCCATGATAAGATAGATGATGCTCATGACTCTAAGGTCAAATTTGAAGTACTTCACCTAGATAATGATCACCTTACCTTCTATTCCAATCCATTTATAAATCATTCTCCAAATCAATAATCTAATAATAAATTCAAACCCCTTCCCAACCAATCACTAATGTTTTTAAAACCAAATTCAATCCTCATTACTCTAATGATGCAAAAAAAATTGGTAAATATGAACAACATGAATCATGTTGTTTCTTATATCGATAAGTATCCTCTTAAGCACCATTTTCTTTATCCAACTTATACAATAGTCTAGGATAATCCCCTGCAACATTTGATTACTATTATACATAAAGGAATCATCATTTAAGTGATTTATGATATCCCAATTATATTAAATAACAAGGTATAATTTCATTATCTCACAATTATATCATGAAGCTCTGTAGAGTCTATTATTCAAACACTTCAATTCCTACTATATTAGTTAGTTTGGTATAGTCTTTTGTCTCCAATTTAGGTCCAATTATATCAAATAACTCAATATAATATGTTTATTTTATTGGTTATATTTAAGTTGTACCAACCATCTTAGTCCAGACACATTTACTTAAATCTACATCTATTTTATTAGCTAGCCCACTATAGTCTATTTGTTCATCCAATTCTTATTCTATCACATCAGTGTAACACACCCACACAAAGCACACATCAAAACACAACTCTATTTTTTAATATCATATCAAAGGTTAAATAATATGATAATTCAACATATCTCAAGGAAAATAACGTAATTACGAACTATAACACTTAATTTGGTTGAAATAATTTCCATGGAAATATTCACAATCTACTTTCAAGACAAGGTAGGACCAATTTGCAAAAAATTCAAAATAACATAACATCATATCTAAAGGATTAGAGGATAATTTTTGGTGTCAAACACCATAATTAATTAAGTTACCTATAATAATTATTTTCTAATAGGTATAAAGGATTCAATCCTAATTGATATATGAATAGGGATTCACAAAAGCATCACATTCCACAAAGGACTAGACCACTAACAAAGATCATGTTCTTAATTTCTAGTTCCATGACTATAAGGCATGAAAATATACTTATGTAGAGAGGAAACATTTACACTTTCAATCTAATAATGAAATATAGTATAAAATCCTCTAAATATTATCAATATTTGTATTCATTTGGATAACGAGGTTTTTTATGAAATTCATTAGTGTTGATAAAATTTGACCCTGTAGGTCAAATTGGGACCCCTATAGGTAAAAACATGATATTTATAGGTTTTTGGGGTCTAATATTTTGTCATAGGGTATGTTATAGTCTATTTTATGTAATTTAATGCCTTGTTAGCCTTAGTCATGGTTTGATTAGTTTATAGGTTATTTTGAGTCACTTAGTAGACATTTAGGGGTCATAAATGCAAGTAACATGGTTTTCAACGTGTCCAAGTGTCTTAGTTTTATTTCAAACATCCAATAAGTTAGGTTTCATATTAGGAATGTCAATCCCAAATGAAAATTGTAGTTGATCTAATTAAAGATCAAGAAATCAACTAAAAAAGGAAGAGTTTTGCACTTGTATAGTCCATGAGGGAATGTGACACATGGGAGAAGGTTATGTAATATATATTCATCGTCATAATACTTATATAATATCTTTACATGATTTGGAAGTGCTAAAAAGGGCCCAAATATGTTCTACTCCTTTCTCACCCTTCTAGATACATAAAAATGGTCAGCAGGTTTATGCTTGTTACAGCCAGCTAAATAACTTATAGGTCAAATGAATTTAGGAAGTTATAGTACACTAAGATATATTAAATTTAATAATAATTTTTCAAATATTTATCTAATATGCTTTATAAATAATCTCTAACAAGTTGAATGTGTTTTTCTACTCACTATTTATTGCACCTTATAGGTTCTGCTCTAATTTGGACAAGTCCATACAATATAGTGGGTGATGTTGATTCCATATGATATTGGATCTCTCCTAAAATTATATCCATTATTTTTTTCATGTTTCATGTTATTTTGGTATGCAAGTCATCTCATGTTGTAGGAAGGTGTCACCATGTGAGGTCTTAATCAAGGTTCCCTTGTTTGCAGAATGTTTGGTTATTTGAAAAGGTCTCATGTGAATGTAATATGATTTTTACCATGTATAAATTACATAATTATTCCCCCCTTTCATTTTTGGTTTCATCACATTAGGCTTTGATCAAACTTGCATTTTTGTCATGTTCATAGTCAGCTTTATAACCAATTTCAATGGTAGTCATGTGTGTGAAGCTTGCCTATCTTGTTCATGGAGTTGTAATGAAATTATATAAACTTTTTCAGGTCATAAAGAGTTAAATATTTTCCATTTAAATGTTTTAAGAGGATAAAATATTGGTTTTAAGTTCATGTACTACACAAACTAGTCACTATCTACCACTACATGCTCTGTAACAGGTGTTTAAAACAGGATATCATGTTGAAATAGAGGTTTTGAAGCTTGTTTAAAGATACCCATAGTGAAAAACATAAATTTGAGGAATTGGTATTTATTTTAAGTCTATTCATGAGACCACCCAACTATGCACATTGCTCCAATTCTATTCACTACCTACATGCAACTCAAATGCACCTACAGGAGGTTCTCAAGATGATGTCATAATGGGATGGGAGTTTTTATAGGTGTTTAAATATTTTATAGTGCTAAGAGTGAATTTTAACACTTTTTTTAGGGCCTTTAATTGATCATGATAACATATATCTCACATATTATCCAATTTGTATCCATTGCTTGTGTGTGAAAATGTTTGCCTATAGGTGATATCATAGAGCCATGAAGGTACTTATATGAAAAATTTGAAACATGGTAAAGCCTTCCTTTGGGTCCTAATATGTAGGAATAATAATGGAAGACCTATTTTAAGTGTCAAATGGGAAAATGGAAGTTTAAAAAACCTTTAAAGATGTGATGACTGAGTTTAGGGATCTAATCCCTAAAAGGTGAAAATAGAGGTCTAAGCCATTTTGTGGATATCTTATAACTAGGTTATCAAGATATTTGAGGAATCATAATGATCAAACCTTGTAACATATAAATTTAATAATATCTATAAAAAATTAGTGAGGCATTTGGCTAAGAAAGGATGGTTGTTGGAAGGCTCAAAGTTGTCCATTTGAGTATTAAAATCCTTCATTGACATCTATAGGTTTGAACCCCAAAGAGACCCCTTCACCAAAGGATAAAAAAATAGACCATGTTTCCATGATTGAAAGGTTATAATTATTTTGAAATAATATTTATGATATAATGATCATTTAAATAGGATGATATATTGAATTTTGATCATATTCACACCTATGGTTGTCCCTTCCTCTAAAAATGTTCACCTACAACTAACTATGAGCTTCTATACCATCCATGAAAAGGAATTAAGTATGGGAACACTTAAATTTATCTTTATAAGATGATTAAAATTATCTTAAAATATTTAAAGGTGATATAAAAAAAATTCCAAGAAGAATATTCATCTACAAGACCCTACATAGCCAACTGTAGATGACTGTGAGAGGCAGTGAACAAAAAGGGTGATGATTATTAGTGTTGGTATAGTACAAACATGAATGAAAAAGTATAAATCATTTATATATGATCTTGGAATATTTAAAATGGTCTGATACAATTTTTCCAAGGTATAATCCATGCAAGGTCGCCTATAGGTGCCCCACTCAAACAAGAAATATAGTCAAGTATCTTGACCAGTTAAGTAAAGGACATGACTTGAGGAGTTTTAGTAAGGGATTTAGTTAATAAGTGATTGGAATGGATTTAAAAATTTAATTTACATATAATTATACCCTTATTAAATGAATCATAACTTAAAACACTTGTCAAATGCATCACATAGTCCACATGGTAAAAAATCTTGCACATAATTTGTCTTCCTAAGAGTCTGTTTTGGTGTTTGCAAGTGTTGGAGGGTCAAATTATATGAAAAAAGGATTTTTTTTTATGAATAGGGTCCCCATAACCTGGTTAATCCCCTAAAATATTTGGTTTATCTAGAAAAATAGTGGAATTTCCCTTTATTTTGTCTCAAATAGAGAACACTCCCTTTGTGAGAAAACCTTGCAATATTGAAGAAAAGGGGATAAAATAATGGACCAAGATCTAAGTGAGAATTTAAATAAGGTTTTAAAAGTTTAAAAACACCTAAAAAAACATGATATACCTTACAAAAAAGGATGAATCTCAACAGGGTACTCAAAACCCTCAAGGTTGTAGTCAAGTGTGTTAAGCAGGGATTTGGCCTAAAGCCCAAATGAGAAGTCACTTTCATTACCAAATATAGGAGAGAATTATAAAATATTATAGAATGTTTTTGGCGTAATTTTAGATGTTTTTAAGTTTTAAACTTATAGATAAATCATAAGGAATCCACTTTTGATCTCAGGTATAACTTAGGGATATACAAAATGAAGGTTAAAGCTCGATAAAACAACTTGAAATGATCACATCTCCTTTGGAAATTTACATGGAGATAAAATAAGTTTTTAGGGGTTAAAATTTATCTTGAACATCACTCTTGTGAAAATTTTTGGTAGTTCTAAGGTCATATCTTTATGAATGAAGCTTAATAGCTTAAAAGACCTAAAACCCTTAAAAACCCTTGGATAAGAACATAATTAAGAAAAAAATTATGTAGAGATATACAAGTGTGATGGAATGAAAATTAATGTGGTTATATGTTGTATATGACTCTTCATATTTTATTGTCATCAACTTTTGTGCTATCCTACCTGTATAAACATGGTAAAAAATGGATTTCTTTGACTATTTTGTGCATTATGCAAGTTATAGGGACTTTAAAGAGGATAAATAAAATTTGGGAGTGATATTAGGACTTATTATAACTAAATATTACCATTTAATACTACATAAAATATTTTAAGTGTTCTTATAAGCAGCTCCATCTCAACCAATAAAATTGGCATATTGGATATGATAGTGAGAAGGGTGAAAAAATTCAAGTAAACTACTTTTAAGGTGTTCTTGATGTATCCAAGTCTATATATGGCCTTAAAAAATGTTATTAACACCATTTTATGGATTTTCATGAGAAACTAAAGCCTTTTTTGAAGCCAAGTGTGCAAGGTGTGTGAAATGAGGAGTTTATTTGACAAAGGCAGTGATGGCTCATTTTTAGAAGAATCAAGGTGATTAAAATTTTATAAAATGCATGTAAATGTATGTCCATAACCCATCCCTACTGTTTAAATCATTAAACCTATCTTCATTTAGTTTTGGAATGTTTCAATAGAACTAGATGATTAAAGCATTTTTCTTATGTAAAACAAGGAGCTTCATGCCATATTTCATGAGTTGCATAGTTTAGAGAGCCATTTATCCTATCAAACCTTGCATGGTATTTATCTTATTTCATTATTAATCACATTTAACTACTCATCTAAACATTATAATTTTCCAAGTGACCTTTGAACTTCTCTTTTCTCACTTCTCTCTCAAATGCTATAAGAAGTGACTTTTTGGCCTCTTTTTGGCTAGCCTTCATTGGTTAATGGTGAAATCCTAGCCTTTTTTTATTTTATGTATATTAAAGAAATAATAAATTGAATTTTATTAATTAAATTTTTCATAATTGAGTATTTTTGTAATCTGGTTGATCTTGTCTAGTAAAAGATAGTCTTTTCTAGAAAGTTGTCTTTGATTGTCTACCAAGTGTGTAGAAAATTAGTTGTTACAGGTCTATGTTAGTGTTATTTATTAGATTATTATATATTTATAGGTGATTTATGATTATATTCTCTAAATTATCATCATTATCTCTCCTAAACATCAATATACCTCTTGAACCTAGCATATGAAGCATTGATGTAACAATTTGTCTTGAGTTGTGAGTTATGTGTGAAAGAATCTTTGATTTGATCTAAGTAGTATAATTTTTGTCAATAGGAAGAAAATAATTATTTTTGAATCACATTTTATATTTTATATTTTTTTATTCTTAACCCTTTTCATGTAAATTTCATAAGTAATAAAGTGTTTCAAAGAGTGCATCAAGGGAACTAGCCCTTCTAGAGACTCATCTCACATATTGGTTACCCATAGCTTTTTATATGTTTTGATTGTGATAGTTGGATTAGGAGATTTTATACATATCCTTAATGGGTGAAAATGTTAATGACAATAATTATTTTTAAGCCAACTCTTAATTTTTAAAGTGTTTTTTTATGGAAATAAGAGTGACTAGACTCACTAGATTAATAGATTAAGAAAAGGGATCCATATCTAACTAATTTACTTAATCAATTTTAAGTATAAGTTTTAAAACTTTATTTTGTTTCATTATACTTATTCCAAGGCATTAAAAAACATAATGAAGGTAACATATTATAATTGTATACAGTATGTCATTAGTATAAAAGTATACAACTTTTATTACAATTTTGATATACATTAACCAAGGTTAGAGACTTAAGTCACAGCCTAAAAAATTAGTTGAGAACTCAAAAGTTAAAATATTTATACAATTTAACACATATTTAAGGGACATGTGTAAATAAATACCTGTGGATAATAAAACTTTAATTTAAAATAAATCAAACATATTATTGATGCATGTTTATTGAGATTGAGTAAAATAAAAGTAATGTCTATAGGGTCAATGTCCCAATCCATACAATTATATTTAACTAATTCTAGGTTATTATATTTTATTTACCAAAAATGAACATTTTTGGTATTATGTGTGTGAGAGAGGGATTATATGGTCCCATATGATGTGTTTGATTCATTATTAGTATTTGGTGTTGTGTGTTCTTAGCCTTTTTGGAGTTTCCCACCAAAAGTGAGAATTTAAATATTTAAATTTGTGATTAAGCTCTTGAGTGGTGTTTTGAGGTTTTGTGTGTAACAAAAAGGTTTATGAATGTTTTTAATTTGTAATATTAGTTTACATGAGTATGTGTTAAAGGTTTTTCAATTTATAACAAGTATAACTGCCACCCTACATGGGGTTGGCAAAGAAAAGGGAGTTTTCTTGCATGTTTAGTGTGATAAGAAGAATTAAATGCATGTAGGTGAGTAATTTGAGTGATATTATAATGATTTAATATAGTATAAATTTTAATTAGATATAGGTGTAGCTTTAATAAATAAAATAAATAATCAAGATTGAAAATAAAACTACATACCTTTGTAAATTATGTGTTTTGTTTATTGTTTGAATAAGGAAATCAGTGGATAAAATAAGGTCTTAGAGAGTATTCTATGTGATTACATTAGAGTTATGGAATATTATCAAAATAATGTTAACTCCTTTACATAGAGTGGGTTTATTTACACATTTTCTAGATAAACTAAGTTTATCTACAACACAGTTGATGAAAGAGAAATTTTGTGTTAATACAGTCATGAAGGTCAAGTGAGGTATGTATAATGTTTTTTAAATGGTTATTTAATTATTTTTAATATTAAAAATATTTTATATTTCATATATGTTTATATTAAAACTTTATAAGTTTAACTTCAATCAGAAGTGCAAGAGTCTCATAAAACCTTCTCACATAGTCCTTTGCACTCAAAATTTTGTAACAATGCATGTTAGAACCTTTTGATGAGTGTTCATGAACTAATAGCCATTGGATAAGTTGAGGTGAAATGTTTTAGAACCCATAATGTACATTAAGTATTTTAAGTGGTCTAAAACTCAAAATATTTCCTTTTGATAGCTCTTGGCCTTACATACGCTAGTCAAAACTAGACCTATGATTTGCATCTTGCAACTATCATTACTTGAGCTTTCAGTAGACAAATTTGATGAAAATTTGGAATATATTTTATTTTTAGGTTATATAAATGATTAAATATGTTTTATTTTGTTCCTTGACCACATAGTATGGTATCTATGACTGTGTGTTTGAACTAGGCCTAAAGAGATCTAATTGCTAGAGAGGCGTATTGAGTTAGTTTGTCTCCCTTAAGATTTTGTTCCTAAATTTTTTTGTGAAGATGTAAGGGGATAGATGGTATCAAAATATGTTATTATTTTATATTGAACCACTTTATTATATTCAAACCAATAATATTTAAAAAAATAAGGTTACTATAGAATATGCCTTAAAGAGGAAAGTGCATATTATTTGAATGTTCTAGCTTAGAGATTGAGCATGATGATTGGATGTGTAAGGTAGATATAAATTATTAGGTGGATGGATGTGAGATACCTATATTTAATAAAAGAACATTTTAATCATTTATTAAGTCGTTAAGCCTATGAACCTATCTCAAACAAAGAGCAAGCTTAAGGAAAGAATAAAGAATAGACTCTTGGAAGTTGTGGATGAGATGATGATGTTGGTGATAAGGAGGGAAGAGCGTAGTGGGAGATGAGAAGTGATATTTATTCAAGAGAGAGAATAGAAATATATATAATT
Source organism: Torreya grandis (assembly GCA_037957365.1). Lineage (NCBI taxonomy): Eukaryota > Viridiplantae > Streptophyta > Pinopsida > Cupressales > Taxaceae > Torreya > Torreya grandis. The sequence continues at coordinate 1,055,755 of JARHVA010003903.1, read as the reverse complement.
AAAGAGACTTATGAGCCTATAAGGTAAAGAAAAAATAAGGTGTTAAAAGATAAGTAAAGTACCTATGACAAGAAATTAAACTAGAGTACATAGAAAGATATAAAAGGAAAAAATTAGAGTGAGGTAAAGTAAGTGAGGAGAGTGTATGTTGAATCTCTTTATTAAGTTTTTTAAGCATAGGTAATCTCTTGGAAAAGCTTATGATTTTGAGTGATGAAGGTTTCTAATTGAGGTTTCATGAAATTAAGTTCAAATTAGGAGAAGTTTGAAGGAAGGTATAGAGACCATGCAAGAAATTTTGAGATTGATTAGAGAAAAGAGGAAAATATAGAGTTAAAGATTTTTTGGTATAATAATAACCCTTAGAAGAGTGAATAAATACTCTAAGAAGAGGATTAGTTCCAAGGTGGAAAAGACTTGGATAGGAGTGTCAATAGACCAAGTAGAAGAGAGAACTTAGTTTGAGATACCAAGGTAAGGTGAAGAAACTTGCTAAATCAAGGTGAAAAAGACTCGCTTAAGATAAGATGAAGATAGAGAAGGAAAAAGTGAGGAAGGGCTTAGTTGATTTAGAGTACTGCAATGAGAGAAAGAGGAAGGAAGACCCAAAGAGAAAAGGGTTGGATGATGAATAAGATATGAGTGAGATAGATATATCAAAGGGCAGATAGGATAATACTCTTGGTGAAGCTCATGCAGAAGATAAAATCCAATGGTACGGCTAGGTAATGAGGAAGAAGAGAGTTAAGTGGCCTATATGACTAATCCTAGAGAGAAGAAGAAAGTTTCTCATGAGAGAAAATATGAATCAAAAGGGGCTTCTATGTAGGTGGATCTAAGAGGAGATGAAGAATTTCATGATGGATAAATAGGTTGGTAGATAAAAGGAAGGTGATTAGCACCTTGAGGAGAATGACATAATCATGTAGGATGATGTAAGGAAAAAATTAAGGACATTATCAAAGTAACCCAATAAGTATAAGATGGAGGAAAACAAGACTCAAGCTTTTAAATTTGATGATTTCTTGTCATGTGTGTATGTAGGTACACAAGTGAAGAAAGAATAAGTCCATTTTGAGGACATAAAAATTGAAAGCATGAAGGAGAATAAGCATAAACAACATGTTTATATGGAAGAATAATTTTATTGGACAAAAATGTATGGAGATATAGTGATTTGTTACCCTAAAAGAGGAGAGATGCTTAGACAAGGATATATTCAAGAAGAAGGATGCCTCATTAAAAGCAAAAAAGCAATAGAGTTGAATCAAGATAATGGATTTAAGAGGTATGAAGATCATAAATTAGGAATTGTATTACATGAATAAATCCAAGAGTTTGAATAGGAAATTACATGTGATGAAGAGTTTGTAGATGACCAACAAGACCAACTATTTGTCTTTGAAAGTTAGGATCAATTATAAGTAGAGATGGTATCTTTGGATCATTCAATAAAAAATAAACAAAGGGATAAAGTCTATCCTAGAATAATATTTTAAGATATGAGAAATTGGCATGAGTAAATGGATACTCGAGATAGAGAAATAGTGATGGATAAGGAAGCATATATCATAAAATATCAAGGTTATATACAACAATAGTATGAAGGATTATCTATCTTGACACATGAAGGATATGGATCCCAAATACAAGTGATGTTATAATCTATGCAAGAGAATAATGAAGAAGAGGACTTGATATGGAGATAATTTATGTAAGAGGCTGAAGTAAACCTATTAGAGTTCCTAATTCAAAGTGAAAATAATGTGGGAGCTGTCATAAAAGAGCTAGAGGTAGAATTACAAGATGTATAATAGAAGATTTCAAATCCAAGGAGCATGTTGCACATACAAACACTTTAATAATATTAACATATATATCATAAAATGGAATACAATGAAAAACAAGTAATGATTTTTAGGCAAGAATATGGACAAGAATTGGTACAAGGTGAATCAAACCAAGTTAAAAGCCAAGGTCAGCTAAGTATAAAATCATGTGAGTTGATCAAATAACTAATATTGGAAACTAATGTTGCAAGTAAAGAGTAGAGGTTAAGAGGAAAATATAAAAATATTAAGAATATGAAATGGATGCCTATAGATGTTTGGAATAAAAATATAAAAGAAAGAGAGAATGAAAAGAACCATAAGATCCTTGAAGAGAATATCAAGTCTAATGAGTGTAATTTGACATGTACTAAGTATGATGGTGCATGTATATAAATTCAAGAGAGGGAATCACTCCATGATAACATGGAGAAAATAAGAAATGAGGCACAAGAACTAATTATAGAGAAAATTAAATAGGAGGACAACCATGTTCCTTATAGAAGAAGTTATAGGATGAAGAATGCATGTTTAGAGGAGGACAAGATTAGTCCAAAGGTGATCCAATAAATGAGTAAATAGAGAGAAAGGAGAGGGTTGTATTATCCCAAGAACCAATCCAAGTATCATGCAAAGAGATGAAGAGAAAAGATTCATAGAAGAACAACTAAAATCAAGTGAGCAAGAGAAAGAAAATGAAGTAATATTAAGGTAATACATCAATCCATTCAATTGGTATTGTTGCAACTGAGTCAGTTAAAATTATGCATGATGATAATAAGATGAAAGGTTTCCAATAATTGTGTTATCATGAATTTGAAATGGTCAAGGAGATGACAATTCAAGATGAACAATAAGGATATGAGAAGACTCACCATGAGAAGATGAAGTATCATGAAGACTCAGCCAAATAGGATATCAATGAGATTATGATGATGGTAAAGGAAGAAAAGATGCATAAGAACCATTAGAGAATGAGGACAAAGGAGAAATCATTTTTGATAATATAGACCAACAAGGAGTGCAAGAAAAAACATAACAAAGGAGGAAGGAAGTTATGGAGTAAGAGAAAGAACAAAGTATAAGAACTAGCCATTTAAGGAAGAGTATGATGAAGAGAAATTAGAGATGGAATATGAAGTGGACAAATAGTTTTAGCAAATCATGTAATTTATAAAAGTAGAGGATGAGTTGTCAAAGAGGCAATACAATGAAAGGAGACAAATACAAATTAATAATCTAATAATAAATGCGAAAGATAAGAATATAAATAGCAATAGGAATTTAGAATATTAGAGGAGAAATAATTAGAAGTCAAAGAAGAAGTTGGATAAGGTGCATTTGAGAAGGATCTCAAAATTTCCCACTTAGGGAGTTTAATGCAAATCATCACAAGGTTACTTAAGGTGATAGTATTTTTTAAAGTTCATAATGACCTTTTTTGGTCTTTTATGTGTGAGAGAGGTCATATAGGATCCCCTAGGATATGTTTCAATCATTAAGAGTCTTTGGCATTATGTGTTTTTATCCTTTTTGGAGTTTCTTGCCAAAAGGGATAATTTAAAATTTTGAATTTATGACTAGGCTCTTGAGTGGTGTTTTGAGGTTTTATGTGTAATCAAAAGGTTGATGAATGTTTGTAATGGGTCCTAGTAGGTCCTATGAGTATGGGTTAAAGGTGTTTCAATGTGAATATCATGGATAAGATAAATATGATCCAAAAAAGACAAGTATAATTTCCATTCAACATGGAGTTGGCCAAAAAAGGGAGTTTTCTTGCATGTTTAGAATGATAAGAATAATTAAATGCATGTAGGTGAGTAATGCTAGTGATAGTATTTGTTGACCAAATTTTGATCCCAATTCAAAATTGGTCAACCCCTCAAAATTGAAACTTTCATAAGATTTGTCAAGTGGCATTTTAATTCCTTATAAGCTCCCTAAAAGTCTTCATAAAACCTTATTAGCATTGTTTAAGGTTAGTTTGGAAAAGTTAAGGTAATGTCTTGTTTTGGTCATATAGTGATCTAGGCATGTCATGGAGAGATAAGTCTTGATAAAGTGGTGTCATATTTGATTAGGAATTTATCAAATTCATTTCATGTATTAATCACTTTGTCATAACATTTCATAATGTTTTGAAGTGTTTAAGGATCATTTGTAATCTTGAAGGTGGTGAAAATGAGTGAAAATGTGATTTTTGGATAACTCTAATGTATGTCAAATTCCCCCAAGTGGAAAATACATACCACACACCTTACAAATATCTTGGATGAGTTACACAATTACCACACCTTTCATAGAATCAAATCAAGATTAGAATATTGAGTTTCAATGTCTAAGAGAGGAGTAAGGAGACTTGTATGGACTTGTTGAATTCACTTGGAGGTGAAAAGAGTTTTAGAGCATCCTTTGAGATTTCAAATGTCAGAAACAAGAATGGAAAGAAGTTTGAGGTCCAAATATTTAAGAAAACTATCTCTCTCTTCCATCACTCTATTAATAAGCCTTTGGAGGTCAAATTCAACTACATGTTATAAGCCATATATGTAGAGTTAGGGGATAATATTTTATCCATAGTTTTGGAACCATATGGGATTATAATTTGTATCAGTATTCATTGAATTGAGCTCACATATTTATAAACAATTGTTAAGGATCTAGACTATGTTTTGAAGGTTCAAATCCCCATAGGTTAAGTTTGGTGCAACTCTAATGCAATGTTTGAGCTCATGGATAAATGAAACCAATTTTAATGATTTATCATAGGTATTTATATGTACCATTCACAATTTTTACACATTTGGATAGTAATTTGGCAAGAAAATATAATCTTGTGCATAGTTTGTAAGTCACTGACATTTTTTTGTGCTTTAGAATTATTCAGGTGGTATGATGAATATAAGTTTTTATTAATTTTTATCTAATATCATCTCAATCCATAAATGTCCCTATGACCAGATAAACATGTCATACTAGTATAAAGAGGAGTCACACCTTTTACCTTTTAGACTATCTAGCAAGCCTGCATAACAAGTTGACTTGAGTGGGTTTAAGTATGTGTTTATAAAGAGTTGAGAGTTGTGTTTTTAATAATAAACTTTGTTGATGCATTAAATAATGATATTTAAGTAATAATAACCATATTTTCACTTTTCAAATGCTTAAGCATAGGGTTGCAGACCTAATTGCATACATGAACCTATAGTTTTGCTTGTTTGATAATTTTGATGAAGTGAGGGGATTGAAAATAAAAATAAATTTGTGTTGTTTCAAATTTAATGAGTTAAAATTTAGGATAAAATATATATTCATTTATTTTTTGTTCATGACACTAATCCCTACCTCCAACCACACAACTCATTAGCACCTATAAGACTGTGTGTGGATAGTGAAACAAAGTTTATGAGATGCCCTAAGGATGCTAATGGATTTCAAGGTTTTATGGATGAGATATTTATAATTAATTACCAATATTATAATTTCATGTTAAAATTGAGAATCCCAACTCAAAACTACAAACTCATACCTTAGGCAGTCACCTATAACCACCTATATTAAAGAATGCCTTAGACGATGATTGATGAAATGTTGAGTTTTAAAGGTATGGGGGAAGTATTAAACCATAAAAAAAATTATGAATCCATTTATATATTCATATATTGTCAATGTATAACCACAAGGCCCTCAAATTCACTCATTGCTTTTTAAGAGAGACCTACATGTCTACTAGATGATATGGGTTATTTTTAAGCCTAAAGAGAAGGGCATAGTTATTGAAGAGTGATTGGATACCTATTTGGGATTTAAAATAAATTAATTTAATTTGAGAATATAATTATTGAATAATTAAATCCTTGAGATCAAAAAATAGTCATCCCTTAATAGGCACCTATAGATTTCAATGAAAGGCAAACCAGTTTTAAAGCTTAAAAGAATATATAACAGAGTCTACAGTCAAGAAACTGGGAGTCTTGGGATGGATATAGATATTACCTTGGTTATGTGAACATAAATATAACGTATTTCTAATGATGTTGAGAAAATAAATTTCAAACCCTACATACTCATCCAGTCACATTGCATACACATAGTCCTTTCACAAGCCTACTTACCTAACCAACATAAAATTGCTTGCTTGAGAAAGTTTTGAGTTTTGTGTGAAGTATGAGAGAAGTAATACCATTAGATAAGAGTCCAATGTCCATAAAAAATCCTCAAAAAACTCTCTAAATCACCTAAATCAAAGGCAAACATTCAAACTCTACCTACCCCTACCAATGCATATATAGGTCTTCTTATTCATAGGAGTGTTTACTTGTATGAAGAGGTTTAAGGATCTTCAAGAGATCTAAGAGAGATTAATATAGTTTAATGTGATTTTATGATTATGATCATAGTTTATCATAGTTTCTAACTCAAACAACAAAGACAAATTTAATAATGACAACCTTATTTAGTCATGCATAGGGTGAAGCATATGCACATACTTATTAGGCAATCAATGGTGAAGTGAAGCCAATTAGAGTTGGAATGAGACCATGGAAAAAATAAGGATATGGTGAAGGGTATATATAGACATTTTATGATATTCTAGACATATGATAGAGAAAAATGAGAGAATACAAACAGATAGGGTATGATAGATAGGTTGGATTGAGAACCCTATGTACCACTTAGTGGCATATGCAGAGAGTTTTGGGAGGAAAGTAACATTAAAATCATGTGAATATGTCAATATGTATGTTTTGGACCTCTTCAAATCATTGGAAACCCAAGACAAACCCCTAAATTGGCACCTATAGGCCTCAATTCTCTCGTCCCTCATAAAATGCCTAGTTACATCCTAAGAGGCTATTTTATTTTGCTTATTATAGAATAGAGATGCTGCATGGGACCTTCAAATCCTAGGGGAAGTTATCCACCCTAATTTAATTATATTTTATTGAATTTTTTGGTTGATTCATGCCCCAAGATTTATGAATCATCCTTAAGAACTCAAAGCACTTTCAGGCTATTTAAGAGAGCTATAATAACCCAATGAGAGAGAAGTGAACTTATATAAGTTGATATAGATTGTAAAAAATTCCAAATGACTTGAATCATGTTCACAACTCCATTTAGCATTACCCCATGCCATTGGTTTGTACTTTCAATTATAGGACTGTACAAAATATACCATAAAAGGCTATTTTATGTTTTTTAAGAGGTTCGTACAAGGTGTCAAAGATCCAAATTTGACATGGAGAATGGGGAAGAGATAATATAACTAAATCACACACTTATTTGGGTTTTGGAATGTGTGGGTAGATTTTAGAGTCAATTTTTAATCTCTTGGTAGGGATGCCTAATTGAGACCTAGTTAGGAGAGAGAAATAAAAGAAAAATGGATCTCCACTCACTTTCTGATCCTAAAATTGAACATGAAGTTATAAGGACATACAAGGTCCTATAATATGTCTTAATATTATTACTACCATCCATAAAACTCTCTAAAATGAGGTTTTCATGATTTTAGGGCTATAAAGAATGGGGCCTAATTGGGGCTTTTGGTATAAATAGGATTCTTGGGGCTAGTTTGAGACTTTAAAATGGATTGTTTTAGGTCTAATATGATGTGAATAGGCCATACATGAAGATTGGAATTATGAAGAATAATAGGTCAAGTTTTGAAACTTGTATGCATAAAGAGATGAAGAGTCCTCTAAACACCTAACAATAAATGAAAGTGATGTGTCAAAGATAACCTAAAGGGGTCAGTTAAGAGGTGTGAAGAGTAGATAAAAACTATAAGATAAATTGTTATAACCATCAAAAAGGTGACTTATCACTCAACAAATCAAATAAAATGGTATTTTTGGAGATCTAGTCAAGATGTCAAGCAAGCATTCTAAGTTCTATGCCACATGAAAAGTTAGAGCATATTTAAGAGTCAGACACATGGCATTTGGGATATGTTGAGGTAGTTCCATAACTCCTCTCTTATTTTTAACTCACATGGAAACTTGTCAACTCTCTCTATCCTATGCCTTTATTCTCTTCTCTCTCACTTGTGTTATATATTAATCTTTAATTGACTAAGTTTATATCATCCACCTTAGTATGGTGAATCGCTGATCATTTATATCCTTTGATCAGTGAATAATTGGTTTTACCTTTTCCATGGACTATTTTAATGTGTATGATAGACTCGTTAATCTTGATAAGTGGTAGATTCACTTCCTTGGCACGTTATCCTTAATAACATTCACATTCAATTTTGAAAGTCTTTTGTAGGTCTCTTGAAGTGTCCAAATGAAGTTATTATAAGTTTAATGAGTTTTCTATTCACTAGTGTCATGTCATGACCCATTATTTAGTCCTCCTAGCTCAACCTTGTTGCATGAACCTCTATGAGAAATACTTATGTAGAAAGGCATATTTAGGTTAATTTCATGTGAAGGTTAGAATTTTGTTTGAATTATAATTCTAGTTGGTTGGTAGTGATAATTTTACATTTGGTATATCACCTCACTAGGATAGGTTTCATTAATGTTTTATTACTCCTCTTTTCATCCAAACAAGTTATTATTATAAGTGATGAGCTTAAATAGACATATTAATGGATCTAGCCCTTCAATATAGAGGTTTACCTTTACTATAGACAACCCATAGGTCTAGGGGTAATCTCATTGTTCCACTCAATTTGGAGTAGGCTTGAACTACCTCTCCAAGGGTCAAAAATTGAGTGACAATAGTCCTGACACACCTAATGGGACCAAGGTCCAAAGTGTGTATGAATTCTTAGTGTGTTCTTCTACCTATCAGCCTCCCCACTTACTTCAATTCCATCTCAAGCTAAATATTTGTTGGCACTCATGCTAAATATGCTAAAATTAGAAAAGGTGATGAACGCATGGGATAGAGAACTTGATGTGATCCCTATTCATCTCATGGAAAACATGAGGAAGTTAGTTCAACTATTTAATGATAAGTGGAATTTAGTTGAAGAGGAAACCCAATATGACATAAATGATGATTTGTATGAAATTAGAAGTTATATACAATGGTGGATAGATAGATTAGAGAGGTGGGAAAATAAAAAGGTTGATAATCAATTTGTAGTTGTTGAAGAGCCTCAACAAGGCTATAAAGAGAATGAAGTTCTTGTTGAAGAAAAATGTCTCTTCCATTTACCAACCCAATTTTCTATACTTAAAAGAGATCCATCAATAATCTTCCATTCAAAATCCCTTCCATGAGCCATCCACCACACCCCATACTCCCTCTCTAACCCATGAACTTGTTCATCACTCTCCCTCCACATCCCTTCTTGAAGAAGAGCTTATCCTATGGGAGATAAGTGAATAAGTCAAAGTTAAAGTTTTAGTTAATGAAGAAGATGAATCAAGTGTTTATAATGAAGATTGCACTATTGTTACTCCCCTTAGTGAAGAAAAACATAAATTAGTCTTCTTGAGTGAAGAAAGAGATGATCTAGATCAATTTGTAGCTACTAATGAAGAGGATGATCAAGACATGGATGATGAAAATTTTAGAGGAATAGCACATTTGCTAAGTTGGTTTAACCTCATAATCATGATCAAGAGATTGGGTTTGAAAAACTAATAGAAGACAAATTTGTTGTTGACTCTATAGATCAAGATGACTTATGGAATAAATTCAAAGGGATAAGTGATGATTTTTAGGCTCTTCAAAATCCTAAACATCCTATTGATTAGTTTGAAGATGTTTTTGGAGATGGCCTTGATGGTGTGTTTCAAGAAGAAGATCCTATGTCATCCAAGCATGTTAAAGTTGTAACTAGCCTTAAATTTGAAGACTTTCTAGGTAATCAAGTTAAGATTGATAAAGTGCACAATGGCCAATAAAATGAACTTAATAAGCTATCTTGCAACCTCATGACTGCATAGAAAGACTTGTAATTATTGATATACCTATCATTCTTGAAGAGAAATAATATATTAAATGTCTTTGCAAAGGTATGTTGCCTATTGAAGGCCATGTTCACAAGGAGATTTAACATTATGTCTTCATTGAGGACAATGATGAATATTGGAGTGAGTATGCAAAGCTCCTTGAAGAGATTGATGAACTTGTAGCAACTGGTAATAAGTTTGATGTCATTCAAGATTCCATAAAGGTAAAAGAAGCATGATTAAATGAATCATCATTGGAAAAAGTTGTAGCTAAGGATCACTATGAGAGGATTTTTAAAATATAAGATTAAATCACCTTCATAAATGACATGTTTGTAGCTATTATTATTTCATTTTAAATCATGCTAAGAGGAGTGGCATTTATTAAGACGATGAAGACATCAAGTTTAAGGCTCAATAGATAACTTGTGTCATGCCCTCCTTCATCATGGAGAAGGGGATTGTATAAGCTTCCCCTATTATCCATGAGGAAGAATTTGTTTTTAGGTTAGTTATGTATATTTAGTTTGATTTTTATGTTGTATTTCCTAAGTGCTTAGCTAGCACATGTGTGAGTCTTGTTTCCTTGCTTTGTGCCTTGTTATTTTTGTTTTATGTGTTTTGAAGGTAAAATAAATTTTGCTCTATGATAAAAGTCTAGTGAAGTCTAAATTTGAGTGTTAGTGACTCCAGTACCCAATGGACAAATAAGGTTATTGGTCCATTTAGAATTACAAGCATGCTACCCCTATGAATTACCAAGAATGTCAACCAAATTTTGACCCCAAGTAAAAATTTCTCACCCCTCCAAATTTAAACTTTCATAGGATTTGTCATGTATTATTTTCATGCCCTATATGGTCCCTAAAATTCTTCATGAACCCTTATTAGCATTTTTTAAGGTTAGTTTGGAGAAGTTAAGGTAATGTCTTATTTTGGTCATATATTGGTCTAGGCATGTCATGGAGAGATAAGGCTTGGTAAAGGGGTGTTAAAGGTGATTAGTATTTTATCAAAGTCATTTCATGTATTAATCACATTTTCATTACATTTCATAGTTTTTGAAGTGTTTAAGGATCATTTGTAATCTTGAAGGTGGTGAAAATGAGGGAAAATGTGATTTTTGGATAACTTTGATGTATGTCAAAGTCACCCAAGTGTAAAATATGTACCACACACCTTCAAAGAATATTGTATCATTTATACAACTTCCACACCCATCAAAGAATAAAAACAAGGATAGAATATTGAGTTGTAATGCCCAAGAGAGGAGTTAAGAGACTTGTATGGACTTTTTGAAGTCACTTATAGGTGAAAAGAGTTTTATAACATATTTTGAGATTACATAAGTAATAAAAAAGCATGGGAAGAAGTTTGAGGTCCAACAATTGTAGAAAACTATCTCTCTCTTCCATCGATCCATTCACAAGTTTTTGAAGGCTAAATCTAATTGCATGGTACAGGTCATAAAGGTAGAGTTACAGGATAAGATTTTATCCAAAGTTTTGGACTCCTATAGGATTATAATTTTTCACATTGGTCATCAGATTTATCTCCTTATGTTTATGATCAATTGCTAAGGGGGCTAAACTACATTTTGAAGGCTCAAATCCCCACAAGCTAAGTTTGGTGCAACTTCAATGCAAAGTGTGAGATCATGGTTATAAGAAACCAATCAGAGTTAGTTATTTGAGGTTTTCATATGTACCATACACATTAATTCACCATGTTGTCATGTGTGGATGGTCTTTTGGAAAGAAAAGCTTCTCTTGTGCATAGTTTATAGGTGACTGTGAGTTTTTTATGTTTTAGAGTTATCTAGGTGGTCTAATGAGTATATGTGTTCCTTAATTGTTATCTAATCTCCTCTCAATCCATAAATGGTCCTATTATTAGCTAATTTTTTACTAGTCTTAAAAGGAGTCACACCTTCATTTACCTTTTGAATTGTGTCTAGTGAGCCTGCATAACAAGTTGATTTGAATGAGTCTAAGTATGTGTTTCCAAAGATTTGAGAGTTTTTTTCCTTGATAAATTATGTTTATGCATGAAACAAAGATATATAAATATTAATAATGATATTTTCACTTCTCAAATGCTTAAGCATAGGGTTTTAAACCTAATTGTATACACAGACCTATAGGTTTGCTTGTGTGAGAATTATGATAAAGTAAGGGGATTGAAAAGTAAAATAAATGTGTGTTTTTTAAAATTTAATGAGTTCAAATTTAGGATAAAATATGTCTTCATTAATTTTTTATTCATGACACTAATCCTTACCTACAACTACACAACTCATTGGCACCTACAAGATTATGTGTCAACAATGAATACAAAGGTTGTGAAATGCCCTAAGTATGTTAATAGATTTTAAGGTAGTAAGGATGATATATTTATAATGGCTGAACAATTTTAGAATTTCATGATATAATTGAGAAGGCCAACTCAAAACTACAAACTCAAACCTTAGGTAGTCACCTACAACCACCTATAATGAAGAATTCCTTAGATAGTAATTGATGATATACTAAGTTTTTAAGGTATGGGGGGAAGTATTAAAACCTAAAAAACATGATAAATGCATTTAGTGATTTATAGAATGGAAATAGATAACAAAAATTCCCTTAAATGCACTCAGTCCTTTTTAAGAGAGTCTTATAGGTCTACTAGATGATATGGGCTATTTTCAAGCCTAAAGAGAAGGGCATAGTTATTAAAGAGTGCTTGGAGCCCTATTCAAGATTTCAAATAAATTCAAATCCTTTTATAAGACAATTAATTAAGAATTGAAACCTTGATATCAAAACATAGTCATCCCATAATAGGCACCTATATATTTCAATGAAAGGTAGACTGGTTCTTAAGCCTAAAAGAGCATATAGTAGAGTCTACAATCAAGAAAGTGGGAGTTTGGGGATGTAGATAGATAATGCCTTGGTCAGATGGAAATTATAAGAAGGTGTGTCTAGTGATATTGAGTAAAAATAGTTTAATCCCTACATACTTATCTATACATATTACATACACACATTCCTTACACAAGTCTTCTTGTCTAGCCAACATGAAGTTACTTTCTTGAGAAATTTTTGAGTTATGTGTGCAGTATGAGAGAATTTATACCATTATAAAATATTCCCATGGCCAGAAAAAAAACCTCAAAAAACTCATTTACTCACCTAAATCAATGATAAATAATCAAACTCTGACTACCCCTGCCAATACATACATAAGTTTACTTATTCATAGGAGTGTTTGCTTGTATGAAGAGGTTTAAGGATGTTCAAGAGATATGAGAGAGATTAATATAGTTGAATGTTGTTATATGATGATGACCATAGTTCATCAGACTTTTAGACTCAAGTAACAAAAATAAATAGAATCATGACAACCATGTTTAGTCATACACAAGCCTAAGTGTATACACAGACCTATTAAGTAGTCAATGGTGAAGTGAAGTCAATTGGATTTGGAATGAGACCATGGAAACCATGAGGAGATGGTGAAGGTTATATACATACATTTCATGAGATTCTAGACATATAATAGAGAGACAAATGGGAGAATATAGATAACTAGGGTATGATAGGTAGGTTAGCTTGAGAACCCTATCTACTACTTATTGGTATATATAGAGAGTGTGAGGAATAAATTAAAAATAATATAATGTGAATAGGTCAATATATATTTTTTGGACCTCTTTAATTCATTTTTAACCCAAGATAAACCTAGGAATTGGCACCTACAGGCCTCAATTCTCTTAGCCCTCATAGAATGCCTAGTTGCAGCTCAAGAGGCCATTTTATTTTTCTTGGTATGGAATAGAGATGTTGCATGGGAACTTGGAATCCTAAGGGAAATTATCAACCCTATTTTACTTCAATTTTTTGTAATTGGTTTATTGATTCATTCTCTAATACTTATGAAACATCCGTAAGAAATTAAATCACTTGCAGGCTACCTAGGAGAGCTATAATGACCCAATGAAAGAGAAGTGAACTTATATGCCTTCAAATGGATTGGAAAAACATCTAAATTACCTGAATCATGTTCAAAAATCCCTTGATCATCACCCCATTCCATTAGATTGTACTTGTAGGTATAGGAATGTATTAAATAAGCTTTATTATTTTATGTTATTTAGGAGATTCGTATAGGGTGTCAAAGCTCCAAATTTGACATGGAGAATGGGGAGGAGGTCATATAAATTAATCACATACTTATTTTTGGTTTTGAATGTTTTGGAAGAATTTAGATTAAAGTTTTAGTCTCTTGGTAGGGAGGCCTAATTGATACCTAGTTAGGAGAGAGAAGTAGTATAAAAATGGATCTCCACTCACTTTCTCATCCTAAAATTGATCATGAAGCTATAAGGTCAAATTGGGTCCTATAATATGCCTTCATATTCTTAGGACTGTTAGTTCAAATCTCTATAAAATAATGTTTGGATGATTTTAAGGCTATAAAGAATGAGGCTTAATTAGGGATTTTGGTGTAGAATGAATTCTTGGGGCTAGTTTGAGAGCTCAAGATGGATTATTGTAGGTCCAATATGATGTGAATAGGCCATCCATGAAGATTGGACTTCTTGAAGAAGAATAGGTCAAGTTTTGACACTTGTATGTACGATTGGCCTAAGGAGTTGAAGAGTCCTCTAAACACCTAACAATAAATGGAAGTGATGTGTCTAAGAGAACTTGAAGGGGTTAGTTGAGAGGCATAAATAGTAGATCAAAATTATAATATAACCTAGTTTGACCATCAATAAGACCACTTGTCACTCAATAATGCAAAATAAAGGGTAGTTTTGGAGAGCTAATCAAGGTGTCAAGTAAACATTCTAACTCCTACACCACATGGAAGGTTGGTGTATCTTCAAGAGTGAGACACAGAATTTGGGACATGTTGAGGCAGTTTCATAACTCCTTTATTATTTTTAACTCACATGGACACTTTTCAATTATCTCTATCCTAATCCCTTCTTCTCTTATCTCTCATTTGTGTTATATATTGAGCCTTAATTGGATAATTTTGTATCCTTCACCTGATTATGGTGAAGCCCTACTCATTTACGGCCTATGATCAATGAATAAAAACCTAGTTTTACCTTCTCCATGGATTGCTTCAATGTGTATGTTAGACTAGTTGATCTTTCTAAGTGATAGATTCACTTCCTTGTCATGTTATCCTTGCTGACATTCACATTAAATTTTGAAAGTCTTTTATAGGTATCTTGAAGTGTTCAAATGAAATGTTTATGAGTTTAGTAAGTTGTTTATTTAATAGTGTCATGTAATGACCTATTTCTTAGTCCTTCTATCTCAATATTGATTCCTAAACATCCATGAGAAATACTTATGTAGAAAGGCATATTTAGATTAATGTCATGTATAGGTTAGGCTTTTATTTGAAGTGTAATTATAGTGGGTAGGTAGAGATTAGTTTACATTTGGTAGATCACCTTGCTAGGATAAGTTTTATTCATATTTTATCTCTCTCATTTTCATCTAAAAAGTTATCCCTTTAGTCTAGAGGTTTACCCCTACTAAATACAAATCACAAGTCTAGGTGTAATCCTATTATTCCACTCAATTTGGAGTAGGCTTCAACTACCTCTCCAAGGGTGTAAAATTGAGTGAAAATAGTAGAATGAGGTGGGAGAGTATAAATTTGAAGGAGATAGAGGTGTATATTCAAGAAAGATAAGAAATTAGCAATATTTAAAAGAACTTTGCCTACCTTTGTAAATTTAATGTTTTATTTACTATATGAGCAAGGAAATCAATGAATAAAATAAGGTTTTAGAGAGTGTTTTGTGTGATTACATGAGGTTCATGGAAAATGATAAATTTGAGATTTATAAATGTTTTACATATAGTGGGTATATTTAAGCATTTTTCAAATAAAGTGAGTTCATCTACATCACAGTCCATGAAGGAGAAATTTTGTGTTAATACAGTCATGAAGGTCAAGTAAGTGAGATATGTTTGACGGTTATTTAAATGGTTATTGAATTATTTAGAATTTTTAAAATATTATATATTTAATATGTGTTGATATTAATCATTTTATAGGCTTAATTTCAATTAAAAGTGTAAGAGTGTCATAAAACCTTCTCACATAGTCCTCTTTTGCACTAAAAATTCTATAACAGTGCATGTTAGAGCATTTTGATGAGTGTTCATGAACTAATAGCCATTGTATAAGTTGAGGTGAGTTGGGTAAGACTTAATAAAATTATTTTATATATTTTAAGTGGTATAAAACTCAAAATATTCCATTTTGATTGCTCTTAGCCTTGCATAGGCCTGCCAAAACTAGACCTAGGGTTTGAATCTTCTAAGTAGAATAACTTGAGTTTACACTAGACAAAATTGATGAAAATTTAGAATATATTGAATTTTTAGGTGATATATATATATATATATATATATATATATATATTAATAGGTTTTGGTTTTATACCTAATAGTACAATATGGTATCCATGACTATGTGTTTGAACTAGGCCTAAAGAGACCTAATTGCTAGAGAGGCATATTGATTTAACATGTCTCCCTTAAGATTTGGGCCCTAAAACTTTGTATGAAGTTATAAAGGAATAAAGGGTATCCAAATATATTATTATTTAATCTTTAAAATGTATTTCATATTAAAACCAATAATATTTAGGAAACAACAGGGTTATTAGAGAATAAGCCATGAAGAGGAAAGTGTAGATTTTTTGAGAATTCTAGCTTGGATTTTGAGAATGATGATTAGATGTGTAAGTCATATATAAATGTTCATGTGGGTGGAAATATGAAACTTAGGGTGAAAAAAATAATCTTGGAAGCATGTATTAATTTGTGAAGCCTATGAACCCATCTCAAAGAAAGAGCAAGATTGAATTAAAAAATAGAGAATTGACTCTTAGAAGTTGTGTACGAGATGATGATGTTGGTTTTAAAGAGGGAAGAATGTAGAGGGAGATGAGGAGTGATATTTATTTAAGATTAATAATATAACTATATGTGATTAAAGAGACTTATGAGCCTAGAAGATAAGAATGAACAAGGTGTCAAAAGATAAGCAAAGTACTTGTGACAAGAAATCAAACAAGACTATAGAGAAAGAGATAAAAGGAAAAAATGAGAGCCAAGTAAAGAAAATGAGGAGAGTGTATGTTGCATCAGTTCATTAGAAAATAATACATTTATGGAGGCCATGCAAGAGTAACTATTACATCTTAAATCCATCTAGAAATATCTTCATTTAAGGTGTAACCATAAGGGCTATCCAACATCTATTAACTTTATGAATTGACTCAAAATAGTTTTGATAAGGAGTAATAATTGAATTCCATACACAAGAGTGATGGATTTATATGATAAGAAATATAGATTATGTTCATAATTATTAAGTGTATTAAATCTTTACTCAAATCCACTAATAGAGTAAAATACAACAAAATGTATAACTTTGATGATCCAATTAAAATTCCTTTAAAATTACAACACAAAAGATGCTCTTTATAATTTTAAAATTTACCAAGATGAAGTACAAAAAATAAGAGAAGCATCATATGACATCAACATGGAGGATACAAATTCCTCTTTCAAATATAGCTTAAGAAGAGAAATCAATATAATTTAAAAGAAAGTGATATTTGTAATTCATCACACAAGTGATCTGTAAATGGTTTTTGGATGGTATGTATGGTATCTTAAGCTCCTATATAAGTTATTTACATGAATATATTATTTCTTAACTCATATTAAGTAACTATATCTGAAATAACAATTTAGAATCCTTGGGTGATCCCAACCCTTACCGTATTTCCTTACAATGTAAACATACAATAACATGAAAAAAAGAGTCCTTTTTATTTTAACACATTAAAAGGCTAATTTTAATCATCTAGGATGAAATATAAACATCAAGATAATAATAATAATAAAATAATTTAAATAATACATCTATTTTTTCAAGCATAGTTTTGTAATAAAATGATATGCCAATGGAGGCTATAATCAACAAAGAAGAGACAAATTTTATATCCTTAATAGAGAGAAAAGAGGATATTTTTCAAACATGTTTTTATATTTAAATAAATACATGAAGATGAGGTAACACATATAAAACAATAAATTTTACATTATACATAAGTGATTTATTTATTGATTTTTTACTGTCTTTGACCAATACTCGTCCTGCAATCATCAACACACAAGTCACATAAACATAATACTAGAATTTTTATCCTAAAAAAGAAGTAAAAAATGCATATCATCCTATCCAATTCTAGTAAAAATTGATTTAAACACCTCCTTAATATATTTAATTTGTGCATACGTAACAATACATGGCATTATGAAATAAATAACACAAGGAAATCACTTATAAATATGAATATTTACACCAACAAAGTATGATAGAAACATCATTATCCTAAATGTTTTAATTATCAAATTTAACTAGGTTTACAACCATGAAATAATAATTTTGACATAAAGAATACTAAAATTAGGGAGAATGAACTATCCAATAGTTACCCAACATAACATTGTAATAAATTTAGTTCACATCACAAATTTGGAGGGTTCACATGCACATATTTATAAGGAACATAAAAATCACACTCTTTGAACATTTCCCATCATACTATAAATACGTCTTCAGATATAAGTTCAAATAGATTATAATTAAATAATAGTGTATCTCAATTGAGGTAATTCTGAAATTTTGCAATTCTCAAATCTACGATACCATGAAATCCCCCCAGGCATCATACAAGGATCCAAACAAAACATATATGTTGAGAACCTAAATATATTTTCAAGTCCAAATGTATTATTTTAACATAATATAAAACTCCTCTAACTTTAACAATGCCCACTTATGATATAAAGAATAACAATAACTACCCATTATAGATTATAATCTATCCATTCATTGCATAGAAGTTTTTCATAAAGTGTATATTCCTTTACATTAAAATAAGTCTTGTTATTTTTATAGTTTATTGTTTTTTAGTAAATGACCTTATTCTCAGCCAATATTAATAAAATTTCCCACAGTATCCTCATTTCATTTTTTGATTCTTCACATACATATGACAACTATGTGTATCTAAGTGTATATTCATGATGTTTTGGACACATAACTGATTCAATAATAATCTATCATGTACTTATTATTTATTAAATCAAAGTGACTAAATAATATTTCAAGATTTACCTATTAAATAAATATATCAATAATTTAACATTACTCTACTCCTTTAAACACTCTTTCAAATGAATGAGAACATGTGAAGAACAAACATTCAACATCAACAATGAATACAAGGCGTACACATAAACCATGAATTATATTATGAAAAACATATAATCACCATAAAAATCAAGTAAAACTACCATACCATAACAATTTTAAGACATAAAACAATATTATTTCATCACCTTTAAAAAAAACATGTAGATACCATTTTCATATTTTCTCTTCAATGATGATATAGATTATTCCAAAGTTTTAATAGTTTATTTCCAAATTAAAATGTACCAAACTTTAAAAAAAGAGAGAAAGATAACCCTATATTTCCAAGAAAAAATATGACCATTTCATAAGATGAGTTGTCAATCTAATAGACACAATTTAAGATTTTATCATGACAACTATCTTATGCATCTCCTTGTGCCCATTACAATTATGTTTATAGCTCATATAGAATTGAATTTATATTGTATATAGAACTCTCATCAAATGATTATGAGAATTTATTCTTCAAAACCAAAAAATAAATCTAATGATAGAAATAGATATACAATAGTTAAAATACCAAGATTGGAATATATAGTTTATCAAAACTAATGTCTTAATTTGATCAAGTTAAACTTATAATAATAATTGTACTCACATTTAGAGGGTGATCCTGAAATAAATAATAGTCAAAAAGATAAAGATAAGAGTTTTTGGAGGTTTAAAATGACTTAAGGAGGTTAGAGTGCTACTTTTGCTAATCTTATTACTTTTTTGAGTGTCCCCATACATTCTCTACACTTCATTATTTAGACTAACATCTATGGGCAAGAAGAATAGAATCACTCAATATGACATAATTTCCCTCTTCCTAGGATGTCCAATTTGCTAGATAAGGTGCAAGTCTAAAATGTTATGCTCAAGTTATTTATTTTGTTTGACTTACCAAAGCACATTAATTTGAAATTTTATAAAATTTAATGATTTAAATATTTATATTTATTTATCCTCCTCAAAACACCCAATGAATTTGTTTCCCTACCACTTTTCCTTCCATGGAAAATTTGCATGTTCCAATAAAAATTAAATGGGGAAAAAGTCCTACACCATAACCAAGTACACAAGTAACTTACAAAAAGATTGATTGGACACATAATTCCATGACATGAGTTGGGAAATATTGATTGATTGAACCTCATATTACATTTATATTTCACATTAAAATATGGTATGTGAAAAGAGCACTCATCTTGATGGAGGATTTCTTATCTTTATTCATAAGGAAATATCCATTACACAAATAAGTGGATCCCTAAATGTTTAAAAACTTAAATGTTTTATTATTATTTCATTTGAGACTATTATTTGATTCATATTCTCAACATATTTTAAGAATTTTTAAGGAATTTGGTTAATTAGTTGTGTTAGATAAAGTGAAATAACTATAGCACATTATATAGTGTAGTTATAATTTTTTAACTAAGAGAAGAATTACTATGTCCTGCATTGTAATTTTAAACCTTAAAATAAATTTACAACATATTGTCCAAAAACCACTAGCATACAACATCCAATCACTATCAATCCATAATCCATGGCCAAAACACTATGGAAGCCACTAGTAGCTAATCAAACTATCAACACCACAATAACAAAGCACACTAGGTTTTACTGATACACCATAATTAAGTCAACCAAATAACACTCTTTCAAATGATTATAGGATTAAAAGTGTATCCATCATAGGCAGTCATGGGTAATTCAATTTTTTACAAGTGCATGAAGGCCAATAATGAAAAGGATTAAGTCAAGACCTTTAGAATGCTATTAAAAACTATGAGGGACATTAGAATCAACAATGTTGATATAGTTTAGTTTTGATTTTTATGTGTTACCAAATGCATTAGCTAGGCCAATGGGGTTGGCACAACCTACCTTAACTATACTAGTAATGCCAAGACCATAAACTTTGACCCTAAATTAGATTCAATTAGGTTTAAATTCCTCTATAGATGATTTGATTTAGAATTTAGTCCCTCTTTCACAATCCTATCCAACTCACATTAATTTTTATTAGTGGGATCCCATAGAATAACAATATAAGTTGTTGTTGTTGTATGTTGTAAAAATATGTTGCCAGAAATGCCGCTTACAATGTGCACGCTGCCAAAAAATTTGAATTTGGGGAACGACTGTCGGGTGGTCAAAGCGGCTACAGCCTCTAAATCAGCTACGGTTTCTAAATCAGCACGTAAGGAGAGGGATCTGAACCCTAAAGAGACTGCCCTTGCGGGTGGAGGAAGGTTTTCGACTAGGTGTTTTGCCAACGCTATTAGATCAGGGTATGAAGCAGGGGGAAGATCTTTCGCAGATGTGGTTGCATTCAAAGCAAATCTACATGAAGTTGTGCCTCGTGCATTATCTAGGTTGTCCCTTGCATTACCAGTAAGGGCTCTAAAACCCACTAGGGTAAATCTAGATCTGGAAATAGTTGATGGAATCTTTGAAAGGGTAGAAATTTTTTCCTCTCAAGCTGCTATTTTTCATTTTCAAGGTTTTTGGCCCTCGCTGGTTGATCTACATGGATGGATATCCAAGAATTGGTTGCCACTTATTGAAGATAGTGTTGAAATCTACCCCTGCGTAAAAGGATTCTTTATTGCTGTCTTCCAAAGCCCTGAGGACAGAAGGATAATCTTGAGCAACAGTGATTTTTTATGGCAGGGCAAATATCCTCTCATGGCCAAATGGTGGCATAAGGATTTTAATCCGCTTACAGAAACCTTTAACAAGTTTCTGATATGGGTTCAGCTACCAAATCTACCAATACATATTTGGCATGAATCAGTTTTTGAAACCATCGGGAATGCAATAGGAGACTTTTTGTTTGTGGATAAAAATACTTCGGTTGGTTACCATTTGACCTGTGCTCGCTTTATGGTTGAAATGGATGTTTCAAAAGGCCTACCAGAGGTGATTTGCCTAGATTCCCCAAGGGGAACTTGGACACAAATGTTGGATTTTGAGGGTGTACCTTTTCGGTGCAGAAGATGTCACCAGACGGGTCATTTGGCCGCTCATTGTTTGGCAGGGATTTCAAAGTCTAGAAGACCACATTCTTGGTGGGCCAATGCTTCCTCAGAATATTATATAGCTAATCAACCTATGGAAGATCTGGCTGATTTTGAGAATGAAGATAGCATCCACCCCAAGCCGATGATTGAGGAGGAGTCGGCGGTGAAAGACTCCACAGATGGTCCTGTGGAGACTGAGATTAAAGATCTTCCAAAGCTAGTGGTCATGGAGGCTTTGGTTTCTCCCCCTATTTTGGAGGATCCACCTAGGAGCCAGATTTTGGTTGGTGTTCATAAGGATATTGCTGAGTCATCTGTATCCCTTGGGCTTAATGGATCACCGTCTCCTGAGGTATGGATGATAGAGGCAGCTAAGGTAGAGGATGGATGGACTACTGTGAAGAGGAAGAAGTCTAAGCCTTTGGTCCCCCCTCTAGATATGAACCTTCATTCGTGTAAAAGGTAATTAAATATTTTTTGAAGGTTATAGGGTGTTGTTCCTGTCTATCGACGGTCCGTTCTGTGTAGTGTCAGTGGAAACATCTAGTCTTTTCTGCTATTTTCAGGTTCCTATTTTACCTGGTTTGGTTTGTACCTGTTTTGGTGTTTTAAACTTCTTTGGGCTTTAAGGTTTATCTTTTTTTTGATGTATAGGGTTTCGGGGTCCCTTCAAAACCTGCTTTTACCATAATCTAAAACAATATAAGTTGTCATCTCAAACTATTTTTCTTGACTTTATGAGGACATTTCTATGACATCAAGACCATATTATGAAACATTTTTTTGATATGTTCATTCTTCAACCACCACTTATGGGGCATGAATTTACCTTCTCAAAGTCCAAGGAAAAAATCTGGCAACACTATGAAGAGATGTCAATCCATGTAATTGCACTATAGATCCATAGTTTACCTTAAAATTGACTATCATAAATACAAACCCTGATGAAATATTACTTCATGTAGATTATTAGCATTCAAGTTGGTGATATCTGATTCAATTAAGCTTTGATATACAAAAGTTTTGAGACTTGTGTCACCTAATTGGACTTCATTAAAATCTTAAGATATTATGAATGGAACCTTAAGTATAACCACAACATGTGCCAAGTATATAACTGAAGGAAAATTCCTCCACTAAGATATGTTTTGATTCCTATCATAGTACCTCATGTTATGATTAGAGTTAATTTCATGGTATTTAGTTTCCCTCTATATTATAACATTTTGATTAGATATCGTTGAACTCATTGTATGAGGGTTATAGACACATCCACATGTGGATGCATGAAGTTTATATACATAGATAATATTTATGAGGTATAAGGTGATACCATCCCTTATAATTTTTGAATAATTTCAAGAAGTGGCATCTATAAAATTCTAACCCTTGAACCTTTAGCCATCATGTTATTTTTTTATTATCGATGTTTTAACTATCTCATCAACTCAAATTGAGGTTATAGTGGTCACCCAAAAATTATGGAAAGCATTCCATCAAACCTCCTTGATTATGAAGACTTTGATCTTAATGAGATTAGTTTGAAAATAAAAAATTGGGTCTTCCTTCTAGTATCATATCTCAAATTCCACCTATTGTGCAACCTAGTTATCATAAGAAACTTATTGATGAGTTTCCTACTTATATGGTTGTAAAAAACGTCTTACCATCAATATTATATATATATATATATATATATATATATATATATATATATATATATATATATATATATATATATATTGAATCCATTAAGGTATATCTCACCATTACTTATTATGATGAAATTTACACCATAGATGACCCATACTTGTTTGGCTATGCCAAATCCAAGGATGTAAAAATTATATGTTATTAATAATCCCTTCAACACTATTACAAGGAATCATTATGATTCTTATTCTAGCATTAATTTAGTATATATAATATGACCTATATATCATTCTCTCCCTAACTTACCTGACATCATTCCTTCTTCATTTAATGTTGATAGGTCTAAGAGGGATCTAATTTTGATTTATAATTAAAGTGTAGTTACTATTGTTTATGAACCTATTGAGAACATATTTAATGATCAAAATATATTGGAATTTATCATTTCACTATATATTATGATCCATCAAGATCAATTCTTAAATATATGTGAGCAACACATAGATGACATATACTGAGGATTTCATTTTAAAAAATATCAACACCATATTACTCATTTCATAGAGTCTCTAATCACTGACAACATCAATGTTAAGTGTAACAAAGATATGTAAATAAACATCATCAAATTTATGACTCAAATAATATATCTCTAATAGTGATGATTTATTTGGTGAGATTCCAAAAATACCTTAATGTGTTCCTCCACATAGGTAAAATATGGCACCATACCCACCCAACCCAATAGAATAACCACATTGTAAGTTTCATAAGGTATTTATCATTCAACTCAAGTGTGTTGAGTTTACGTAAAATATTTAACAAAACATAAGTTAATAGGTTCAGCTCCCACCATGGATAGTTGATAACATTGATATTCTAATCATAGGCGTTAATTTTTTTTCCATGAGACTAGTACACATTATTTGACTAACTATTGATATGTTCAATATTATCTAGATGTGATTCATCTTTAGGAAGTTAATTTTCCTCTTTATCCCAACATGCTAAATTTGATAATTATGCCTAATAATATCCCAAAAAATGATGAGGTATATTATATTGATAATCAATGTTCTACTCATTTTACAAATAAGTGTAGAACCATTTAAAATCTCTTCAGAGATTTTATGAGGCCTCTACCTCAAGTTTCCTAGAAGCATTCACATGGTCCACATAAAATAAATATAATCACCTCTTCAACCATAAGATGTGTGTTACACTATATGTCAAATGGTTATCTATCTTCCTCTCTTATCTCATTCTCATCAAGAGGCCGCATGACTTCCTCATTCTAGCATGCCTAATTTGTACTTGGAGCTCATTCCATTAAGTAGTCTTAGTATGATTCTCGTAAAGGATATAAGATTCTAAGGTCTAAGTTAGATATCAATTATAGTGAGACTTGAAAAATGTTATTTATTATGTATGTAGAGATATTTCATGACATTTGTGAGCATATATTGCATTCTTTCATATTTAATTCACATTTATTGACATGATTTCAATGCAACTTTTTATCTTTAGCATATGTGGCAATTGTAAATATACTTCTTGTCTCATGATGTTTACTTTTTAACACCTTACTTTTAAGAATGCATATTTATTTTCTATATTTTTTGCAATCAATTTATAGTCAGCCTAATTTACCCTAGTGGATATTAGGTATCACTTTCAACATTTATATCACTTTACAATCCACTTCAATTTTCCTTGTGGGTCTTAGGTATCACCTTCAGGTTTTATTTTTTCAATATTTTAGCTTCTCCCTATTTTTAGATGATTTATAGTTGTCCTTAATTTATCTTTTGGAGCTTAGGTATCACCTTTGGGTTCATTTTATCACATTTTATATTTCACATCTTTTCAATTAGCCTTAGTTTTCTCTTGATTCTTTGGTATCTTTATGCATTCTTACACTTTTGGGATGATTTCTCTTATTAATGCTTGTATTATACCATTTTTAGGTTAGTATGGCTTATTTAATGCCATAATTAACACATTTAATAGCATTTATATTATGAGTGTTTCCATTCTATGATTTGACTTGCATTTCCATGTACTTTCATATCCCTCTTTTAGCCTAGTCACTTCTAAAGAAAAAACCCCTTCTTGTGGTTAACTATTATCATATCTTCATTGTATCACCTTTTAAAGTGGAGTGATATTCCATGGTCCCCATATTTCCCTCTCATTTCACTTCAATAACACTTAGGTTGGTTTCAATATTGTACTTTTTCAAATGAAGTAAGTATAGGATACTTTAGGCATCTTGGTCGTAAGGTTCACCTCTCTAGTAGATAAGTGTAAGATCTTTTGTGTTAGTCATATATATCACCCATGTTTGGTTGTAGGAATATATGGAGGAAAATGTAAAAATCCAAATATTTAAAATCCATATATTTATAAAAAATAATTTTAAAAGGAATTATATCTAAAAAGTATGACCACACAAAAATATTTATATAATCAAAGACATATTATTCAAGAGACATGAGTAAAGCAATACTTACATATAAGTAAAATTTAATTTATTAGGAATCAAACATATTGCATGATAGGTTTATTTATTTTGGTTATGGTTTTGATGTTATGCATTGAGTGGTGGTGGTTGGTTGATTTTGACCATTAGATGGAAGGAGGGGATTTTGGTTTCTAGTCCTCATGTGGAAAGAGGTGATTTTATTTTCAAGGGAATGGAAGAAAAGATCGTAAAATTCCTATTAATCCATATTGGGTGTGATAGTAGAGGAATATAAGACTTTTCACCATATCATGATGAATTGGGCAGCCGAATTATTGTCCTTGATTGATGTGTAATAAGTCATGCATACCAGTCTTCAAGAGATTGTTTATATCAAAAGATTTAATAAACTTGGCCATGCATTGGTAGAAATAATGTATACACCCCTCGAGGGGTAGTAATACCAACCAAGTGTTATTACTTCTAGGTTTTTAGGGAAGATTTTTGAAATAACCCCATCCCAAGGGAGGAGTTACCTAATGACTATAGAGTAGGATTTGACATGTGTATTATGATCCCCCTTCCTTTTTAATTTGGGAAGATATTGTAAGTGACATGGGAGAGGAACCCATGTATGTTGGCATTGAGAGATTACTTAAGGAAATCAACTTAAGTCCCCACATTGTTAAAGTTTATTATTGTTATATTGGGGCTAGAATGAAAATACATAGTAGCATAGAGGTGTCTTGGTAATCATTAGAAGGAATGGAGATGGTATGGTAAGGTAAAGTGGAGTAAGCTAAAAAATAGTTATCCATCTAAGTAGATTTTAAATACATGTGAAATTAAGGGGTAATATTGTTATATTTAGGAGGTGTAGTAATTTTTATATCTGGGTATATGTGGTTTTTACATAATCTAATGTTACATAAGGCAAGGCATAACTTGTTTATCAATGGGGTGTACATGGGAGGCACATAACTCAGAAGTGTAAAAAAATAGATTATTGGCTACTACATCATTTTAGAATGGTGGAGTGTAAGTGTATATTATCCCCATTATAATTTGAATATGTGATTGATAAGATGAATGTGATTTGGAGGTGTCAGTGTTAGCAACCCTATGAGTGAATATATCCCTAAGGAGTTTGTGAGAGACATGGTTTTGTAAGTTATATGTTCCTGCTATGGTGGAGACATATAGGTTTATTGTTATGGTATCAGATGAGCCATAGTTTGGACAAGATAAGGAGAGGGATGAGTTGGTTTATAGGAATATATGCCCATCACCAGACCTAAAGTTTTTTGGTTTTTCTCTAAGTCATGAATATGACTCACTAGGGTGATGATGATTTAGGTTGGGTTTGTGTTGGTGTTAGGTCTAAAGAATACCTCTACATGAGGGGAGGACACATGATATGTGGTAGTGTGAAGAGATTGGTTTGGGAAGGGATCCCCAAGGATATTATTTTAAGTTTATATAAGTGGGTCAGAGGCATATTGACTCATGTTTGGAAGGTGTGTGGTTACTTGCATGCGATTACCATCATCCTCTGAGTTATAGATCTTTCTCAAGTAATGATCATATTTGGATATGATTTATTTATCTAGGCTTTGTAATCTAATTAATGAATTGGTGGTAATAATATCAATGAATACACCTCCCATAGTAAGGGTCATAGAATTATATTTGGGATGGTTACTAATAGTTCAAATATGTCTTGTATTTATTGAATAAAGACCCTAATTCTAGTCTGAGTGTTGGGATGAGAGTAATCATATATTTTGTAGTCTATATTGGTGTCAAATTTTGGGTTTTCCTAACTCATCAACAAAGGCTCAATAGAATTGACTTGTCTTCCCCTATATCCTTTTATGTCAAGATGTCCACTTATGTCATATCCAAACATATTCTAGGGGTATATGAATACACATAGAATAAATATGAGGGAATATGGATAAGGGAGAGAAAAAGAGGAAGAAAATGATATGAAAAGTATGAATTCCTTCAAATTAGGTTAACCAATTTTTATACATTTAAATAACACATACTAAACTATGCACTTGACTCACCAAGGTCAATCAAAGGCAGTCAACACAATGGATGGGCTATGAATTTGGTTTGTTATTAGTTGGAATGGGATTTAAAATGAGTGGTGGAAATAAATTATCATCATGAAATAAAAATACCTCAACATCTCAATGCTCATTAAGAGTGTCAAATTTTTCCAAAAATAGATCTCCAAGTTCCTTTAGTTTCAAAGATCATAAAAAGGTGAAGATCCTAAATAGCACTAAGACTAGGGAAATGTGGGGAATCAAGATGAATGATTCATGAGAAAATGTCAACTCTATTAGAGTGTCTATGCCAAGTCAATTCCATTTATGAAATGTGAATGATATAATATGAGGCTAGACCTAAGGAGAAGAAGGAGGTATGAATGGAAAACTAGGACTGAATGATTTTATATTGACATCCTTTATTCTTAATAAAGATGATGATGGGTGATTTAGTAATTATTTCTTGCTCTTCCAAAGTAGTTAAGGAGTCAACAATGAGATCAATAATCAAGGTGGAATGGAAAACCTCATGTATTAGCTTAGTGTGAATGTCAAACTATATGGCAACTATGGGATTGGGTTTTCTAACCCTAGGGAATAAACCATAATAGATAATACCAAGTTTTTTGATATGGGTCATCTAAATAAGGTTAGTCAAAAGAGAAGGTAAAAATGTATGATCTTATTTAGGTAATGGCTTATTATGATGTTAAAATCAAGGATTTGTATACTATGTTTTCATGGATAGGAAAGGCTTATATGGAATGTGGATGCTTGAAGATGTTGGTAAGGCTTTTAAAGAGATCTAGATTCTTACATATCTTGCAAAGGCTTCTTGACATTTTTTTTGTGTATTTTTTTATTTGATAGGGTAGATGCCATTATTTTTTATTTGAGAGTGTGTTACAAAAGTTTTAATAAACCAACCAAGGCTGAAAGGACAAAAACAAAAAATAGTACTTAATATGAAAATAGAAAATATAAAACTAAAAATGATCTAGGAGGAAGGTACCTCTTGAGTGTCTTTAGTAGTAGTAGTGTCCTTCATTAGGATTATGGGTTTGTATTTTAAAACCTTGGCTTGGATATGATTCTTGGTGCCTTCAACCACTTCCTTAGGGAATATCTTTTTGGGATGCTTCCTACCTTTAACCTGCAAAGGGGTCTATTAGGGGGGACTCCCCTAGGGGAGTGTAGGGGGATTTAAGGGCCCTAGAATATTTCATAATATAGGATTATGGGGGCTAAGTAGAGTGGAAAAATGTCTAAAAAATATCCTTAGCCATTCAATAAAGTTCATTCTGGTCCTGGATAAGCTTAGCCAGGCCAAACCCTACCTACTGAACCCTCAAGTTGAAATTTTTGTAGAAATTGTTTGTTCCTTTATAATTCCTCTATCATTATGGCCTTACCTTTCCAAGATAAAGTCATATAAGTCCCAATTTCAATGGGTTTAGGCTTGGGAATAAATATTAGTTTGAGAGGAAGGTCATTAGGGGGGACTAGGACAAACTATTTTGGGGGGGACTTCTAGAGGGTAGGTGGGAACATTTGGTAGGGTCCTCCATTAGGGAGTCATCCTTAGAAGAGGATCCCCTGGGGGGTCCTTCTAACCTAAAAGGGTTTGACCATGTTTAAAAATTAGGAGGATAATACATTAATGGAGGATGGGGTTTGTATCAATAACTTGGTGGAGTAGAATAATACTTTTTAGGGACTTGAGAAGGAAATATGGAAGACTAATTTTAAACAAAATAAAGTGATTTAGGAGCATGAAATGGTGTGAAAATATTAAAGTGTAATTACCTTCTAGAGTCATGTACCTAATGATCTAAAGTTAGAATTCAACATAGTAACATGATAGGTCAGCTCTAGGGAACCTTTTCTTGTCTTTCTACATAAAGTCATTCTTTTTAAAGAATTATTGTAGGGATTCTTACTTCTTTGACTAGTATTTAAACTCTTTTTCACCTATAAGGAAATTCCCATGGCTTCACCAATGAATTCCTTTGAGACATTTATGGAGATGCCTCACATGGTGACATTTCTAATTTATCCATGCCATGATGAAGTCTTTTGAAACCATGGCATTATGTTTAGTAATGCATTCCATAAACTCTGTTATGCCCCCCTTCTTGAGTTTCTTCTAGACCTTCTTTTTTTCATAGACCTCTTTACATGATGTGGGTTTTAAGTGGTCTGTCTCACCACCTATAGGTACCATAAGTGTAGAGTCAGAGTGGCAGTGTTAAAAGTTATGGATGCAGCCAAACTAGCTAGGGATCAAATGGGAGAGAATGCCCTCTAAAGTCATGAAAAGTAATTAATCCTCTTTTCTTCAAAATGAATATAGATCAATTGAATTGGGATTTTCCCCATTGAGTTGAGGGGCTGTATGTGTGAGGAGATGATAATTTTAAGTTGCATAAGTACCTTTAGTGCAAATGATGTTATACACCCTAGGGGGGATGTTTCCTATATTGTAATAGTTAATTAAATAGTGGATATCAATTCTAATGCTAGAAAGGAGGTTAGCCACCCTATTTCCTTCCCTATAAGTGTGTATGAGTTGGAAGTGAGGTATGTTTTTTAAAATGTGCTTCACATCATTAATGATCTCCTTGATAGTGTGTGAGGATATAGTTTTTCCCTCCAAGGCATCAATAATGTTTAGTGAATCACCCTCTATAATGATCTTATTTTGGTTGATGCTTGATGATAGTTGTATACCCCAAAGGGCCACCTTGGCCTCAATAAGGTGGTTTATTTACTTACCTATGGGACCTACATAAGCAACCAACATCTCCCCTTTAGAATTTTTTATTATGCCTCCCACTTATAAGACCTAAGTTGCCTTTTGAGTCCACATCAAAGTTTAGTTCCACCCACCCATCTTGAGGGACCTTCAATTTTTTTTGCTTGAATATTAAGTCCTTGGTGGAAGGATAAATAACCTATTGAAGATCCTAGTTTTTGAGAATGAGTAAGGCTAAAGGTGGGTAGGATCTTTCTCTTTAGGAAGAAAGGCTTTCCAATTTTTGAAAATGGACTGGTAGAGGTAGGGGAAGATGCTCTTCAATTGATGCCTTTTATTCAGGAAAAGGATATCATTGAAAATTATATAGCTACACCAAAACTAGTGAGGAAGGTCAAGGTGTCAAAGGAAGGTCAAGGAAGGAGTGTTCCATAGGGGGTTCCATTGTAGAATGAGATCTAAGATACTATTAGGTTTGACCCATGACATGTTAAGGAAATTAAGAAGCCAATTAAACAAAGTCAAACTAAATGGGCATTCTAGAAAAAGGTGTTGATCAAAATATTCTACACTTATATATTAGACATCTATTGAGGATAATAAATCCCCTTTTGGCTAAGTTTTCCATAGTTAGAATTCTATTCTATGTCACAAGCTAAAATAAGAAATTGACCTTAGGGGTCAGGTGCTTTACCCAAAAAAATTTATAGTGGTCCCAATTACTTTCCAAATTGAGTTAAATGGCATGGACTAAAGACACTGAGTATGAGCCATTATATTCTAATCTCTAGATAAAATGATCTTCCTTCTATATGGAGGGAATGTGAGTGTTATTGAAGGCTAGGTTGAGGTTTTGAATGTCTTGGGAATCTTTCAAGGTAAGATCTTCATTAGGGATGACCTTCCAACACTTTGTTCCTACCTTGATTTCTAAGTAATCCTTTAACTTAGATCCCCATATTTTCTTGAGTTATCCATACCACCTAGCCCATGTCTCTTGGGCTAAGAGGGGGGTGGGGGATATCTAGGCATCCTCCCAAAAATCAATTTTCTTGCCATTACTAGTTTTCTAAAGGATGCCCCTCTTCAAAAGATCTTTATAGTTGGTTATGGCTTTACAAAAGGTGGATCCATCAGTAAGGCCTTCTTCCCATAGGAAGTCATCCTCCTCCACTCATTCCAATTATTTTTCCTTTAGGATTCTTGTCCATTCACTAGTTTCTAGTATTCTAAAAGGTTGATTTGTGTAGTTTTTATTGCTTTTGGCTAGTTTTTGGGTTTTTTAAAAATAAATGTTTCCTTACTAGAATTTAAATTTTGAAATTAAATAAATGATAAAAATAAAATAAAATGAAAATAAAACTTATTTTTACCCCTTTTCAATGATTCACAATGCTTTCAAATGAAAGAGAAATAAACCTACACTATTATGCAAGGTGTTGATTTTTCAAAGATTTATCTAGATGCAAACTAAGTGATGTTGTTTTTTAGTTTTTGTTTTGTTTATGTGTAAAATATTAAGTATGCATGATAGGTCTTCTAAATTTGTAATTATTTCAAAAATAAATATAGTTTAAAACAACAATGTGACAACACTTTCTCTTTTTTTTACTTTCTTTGTCTACAAACAATATTTTCAAATGATTTTCTAAAGAGAGACAAACAATTTATGATTTTATGTTTTCAAAAGAGGATAATAACACTTTTAATCTACAAAGACAAATATAAAATAAAAAATATGCTAGATTTATGTGTGTTCCTAAGGTTGTCTAAGTTATTGTGATTGACTAGTTAGTTATTTGGAATGCAAGAAACTTGTTTTGATGATGGAAATGAATACTATGTTGGATGGTAATATTTTGAGAAATCACAAAAATATTCATATGAATGGTTTGTGAAATGTTTTGATGATGGATAGAAATTACTTTTATTTGAATATAAACACAATCTAAACTAAGAACTTTCTTTTTGGTAGCAAAGAAAATGAAAAGATATAAATATCCCTCCTTATCAAATTTGATCTTTTCTAAATAATGGAACTAATCTAATGCAACAACAACTACACTTATTTAATATAACAAGTAAATAATACTAAAATTAAAAGAGTCTCAAACCTGACCAAGGCATAAAATCAACTAGAATGCATGTAGTATATTGATAAGAAAATCCTCAGTATGTTAGCTCCTTTTATCCTTGTGTGAATTATGGAAACTATCTAACTAGAGGATGACCAAGATTTAGAAAAAATAGGGAAGAAAAGGAGACATAAACATAAATAAATAGTAGCTAAACTAAAGTTAACCAATGCTCTAGTTTACAAATCCTAAGTTGTTGAACCAATAACATTTCTACAACTATGATAATGTAGTCAACATTAGAAATATAGAGGTTAGACCTTCAAGAAATTATATTAGGATTATGGTTGAAAAATCTTTAAAATAAAAAATTATAATGGCAATTTTTGAATCTAAAATCATTCAAAAAATGACCTTTTGTATAAAGAGTTAGGATCTTTCATGAGGGAGTTTAAATGAGTTCAACTAGGATTTTAACTTGGTAAAAACTCAAAAATGACTAAAAATAGAAGAAGTGAGTTAGACCTAATTGGAGGTGAAAACAAGGTGATAAAATTAAGAAAAATGATACTAAACATGCAAAATGCATCAAAATTAGAGTTACAAGAGCTAATTTTAGAAGATGTGAAAGTTGTGATGGAACTGCCCCTATTTGGAGGGGGTGGTTACACAACCTTTACTTTAGAGTACAAAAATTCCCCTTCATATTATACAATTTACCTTATATGATGGATTAATTAGGGTAGTTTAAAAAATCTCCCTAATGAACCCATCACAGATAGGGTAGTTTCATAACTCAAAAGGTTGGATTTATCACCAAAAAAGGTAGTTTTTTCATCAATTAGATATTTTAAAGATAAGGAGAGAAAGGAGGATGAATAGGGAAATGGATGTTTAGAGAGTTCTAATTTGATTATAGTTAAGAGATCATTACATAAGCATTGTACCTATTGTGTCAAGCATATCACACCATGAAAAAATTAGGTGCATATGTTTATTATTTTTGAGATGCCCTGACGCATATTGGCCCTTTATGGAGTGTTTGTATTGGATACTATTTCTAAATAAACTTGATATATATATATATATATATATATATATATATATATATATAGAGAGAGAGAGAGAGAGAGAGAGAGAAAGAGAGAGAGAGATGTTTTGACTTGGCTCTCAGTGACTTATCATTTATGTGATGCATTTTAATTTCCATACTTTAATTTTTAGTTCATGCACTCTATATGGATAGACATGTGATGATGAAGATGATGATGTGTGTGTTTGTGTGTGTGTGTCTATATATATATATATATATATATATATATATATATATATATATATATAGAGAGAGAGAGAGAGAGAGAGAGAGATGTTTTGACTTGCCTCTCAGTGACTTATCATTTATGTGATGCATTTTAATTTCCATACTTTAATTTTTAGTTCATGCACTCTATATGGCTAGACATGTGATGATGAATATGATGATGTGTGTGTTTGTGTGTGTGTGTGTGTGTGTGTGTGTGTGTGTGTGTGTGTGTGTGTGTGTGTGTGTGTGTGTGTGTGTGTGTGTGTGTGTGTGTGTGTGTGTTTGACATGATGTTATGGGAAATGCTTATGTATATGTGGAAATATAATGTACGTAAATGATGTAATGTGATGGATGAATATATGTAACTGTAATTGTGTTATCATTTGTTTTAAGGTGATTACCTAGTTGTTTTTTTAAAACAATATATCTACTTAAATTTTCAATAAAGAATGAAATGGGAAAAAATAAAAATGTGAGGTGATAATGAATGAAAACTATAAATAAAATTTTCACAAGAAAAAGGAAGATGTCATAATCATTATGAGAAAGTTGGAAATATACTTCTTGCTAAAGTTATAAAACACTAAATTTATGTGTTTCATCTAGAGATAACTAGCCCTGACAGAGCTGGTAAATGTGAAAAGTTTATCCTCTTTAAACATAGACATGTAAGCATGAATTTTGAAGAAATTTATCTTTAGACACTTTTTAATTTGACATTGCTTTTACATTTGACTTATACTTCTTTTTGTGACCCCCTAAACCTAGTCTCATATCCCTAAGAAGACACATGAGATCACCACCAAAGGCTAGATGTAGGTGAGTAAGGGTGATCTCTCCCCAATACAAAACCATACAACTAATAAGATGTGAGGGATCACCATTGAGATTTATAAAAAGGGTGGTATATGTGAAAATTAACTTTTGTTTACATAAGCATCTTGATTTTCATAAAAGCATCTAATGTTCTATTTTCAAGGCCTTTACCCCTAGATCTTGGTCTCATGTAACTAGTAAGTGATCATCACCAAGGACCAAGATAGGTGATTAAATTTACCCTATTTTTAGTCATGATAATGTTTTGTTTACAAAAGGCATTGTAAGGGGAAACCCTATGATGGACAAACCTCTAGACTAAAGTATAGATTAGCATTTTATAAGCTATGCGAGAGGATGTAGGGAATGCATACACATAATATTTTCAAACTTTTATTGATTACTGACACTTTGTATCTTGTCAAAACTTGTCAAGTCTCAATCTCTTTCAGTGCATGCCTTAAGGGGTACATTGAAAAAGGGATGGGCAGACCATCAGTGCTTCATAAGATTATTGTTCTTTTTTCCACTTGCCATCTACACACTAGATTCCTAAAAACTTGAACCCTAAGCATATTCTTCTCTGTCATATCCATTCTAATCATTATCATGTTTTATTCCCTCATTTCTTGCCTTATTATCCTTTTGACCTGGTCAATACACTAGGTCAACCTAGTCGACCTAGTGTGTTTTGGAGACACTTTAGCTCTTTTGGTTTATTAACATATTGGCCAACCTAGCATAGACTTTAGGCATTAGCCCAAAAAGGTACTAGGTTGACCTGGTCAACCTAGTACAACTGACACATTCAAAAAAATTTAGTCAAGTTACCACTATATATACAAGGTCATTTACCACCATTTAATAAGAAGAGAAGAATAAAGTGAATAAGTATGAATGAACATATGCTTATTTACCATTGTACTTGAGGATTAAAACTTTAAGGTTTAATACTTTCTTTAGAGCTCTGATCTTATCTTGTGGAGAAGTGTTTTAGATGATTAGGTAGGTAGTGTAGACTAGAGCTGATTTATCTTGGTTATTCTTACAACTACAATAATCTCTTATGAAACACCTTGGCTAAGGGAGAGATTGAGGCTCAACAGGTTCATCTTCAAAGATAAGTATTCCTAACTTTATTTCTCCTTTGTAAGAGTAGATAGATAATGTAATATGTATTATTTTCTTCCATGTATTAGGATTTCATATACATTGACATGAGTATATGTCTCCTATGCATGTTTAGTTTAATTTTTATTTATTCATTTTATTCTAACCCCAACTTTATGCAACAAGCTTTGGTATGCATTAGACTACTTTATTTTTCTTGTTATTAGAATAGTTTGCTTTCTTATTTGTTAGTATAAGTGAAATATTAATTCATAAGACTCTTTTAGGGTTATTATGCAATTATGTTAGATTGTATAATTTGGAACCCTTTTAGCATGATATGTTTTGACAAGTGATAAATTTTGTAGACAACTAAAACTGGCCACTGATAACCCTCAATCAAGGTTTTGGCTAGTTTCCATCTCAAAAGTATAATTTGGTCTAAAAAAACTAAAACATGAAAAATGATGCGAAAATGATATATTTAAGGGATAATTTTTGCCAGGGTATCCCTAAATGGGGTAATGCAATTTATGGGCCAACTAACTTTGATTAGTTCATTTCGAGTCAAAATGCTAAATTTGCACTTATGTGCTCTGGACTGCTCTTTCCTATCAAATCTTTTACACAAGACTTGTGCCTTTTTTATTTGTTATTAAAAACACTCTAAATGGGAATTCACATCTAATTCATATAACATGGACTTCTAACTCAAATCTAGTTAAATTTAGGACCAATAACAAGGAATTCTCATCAATTTAGGTAATTTATGCATAATGTGCTTAATCATGCCTAAGAGCTCATTGACCCAAATTAAGGTCTAATAAAAAATTGCATGGAAAATTGTTGAATAATTTATTTTGGAAATGAATATTGAATATCTACATCATCAAGTGACCTCATTTCTTGGAAAGACATCCCTAGGCCATAAATACCACAAATATTAGTATTCATGCCCTCCATGCCTCTTAATTACCCATTCTACCAATGTCATGATGAGGATAATTACAAACTTAATTCCAACAATTGAATTAATCCTCAACCACACATCTCAATCTTGAGATGGATGGTTTAGGTTGATTATAGATATTTTCAAAAATCTATAAATAGTAGGCCTCACAACATCATTTCTAAGCTTAATTTGTGCAAAGTTATAATGTAGGATTGGTTCCAAAAGATTCATGCAACTATTGTTATAATTCCAAATTGATTCCAATATAATCCAAGCTACAAGCCAAAGGTGCTAAGGAGAGATGTAGGTTGTGAAGCTTCCATTGCCAAGAACTTCATGAGCACAAGCTGAGCAAGCCACCATTACAAAGGTATTTGGAACATCCAAAGAAGGTGAAGAAACTTTTGTATTTGATTCCTTGATTTTTAATTATGCTTGTCATTTTATTTTATTAACTAAGCTCTCCCTAGTGTCTAGGATTAGAGATGTTATGTTATTAGTGTGTTTATTTCACTTTGTTTTTCTTTTGGAACTAACACCATACTAACCATCCTCTCTTGAGTCAAATTTTTAGATCACATAATGGCACACCCATGGGACTAGATGAATCCTACACCTGAAGGAGATCCTTTTGTAACTTTAAAAAATTCATTTGAGCCTTTAAAACTCTTGAAAATTGATTTTCTAACTTTATTTTGTCATTTTTATTCACCATGGTTTTTACACAGTAACCGACATCGATAAAAATACCAACATTGGTTACTTGGTCTAACCGACGTCGATCAACATAACTGACATCATTTAGATCTTTATTGGCCATAACCGATGTTGTAGTATTGATAGACGTCAGTCACTATGTTTTTCCAAAAATATAGACCTGAGAGCTATGTTTTCAAAGTTTGTTGTTTCAAACTCAAAAGAGATTCAAAGCTAAAGGACATGCTAATAATTTTGCTGTAGGACCAAGTGGGATATTTTCTCAAAACATGTTTAAATCACTTTTACATGAATAGGAACTTTGTTTTGGTTTTTAACAAAAACAATTTAGATTTTTTTGGTGAATGTTTTTCAAAGTTTACAACTAAGACTAAGGGGTTAAATGAACACCACCAAACACTTTATTTGGGTTTAAAATTAAACACATTTGTCAATTTTTGTTGTAATAGTTGATTATATTATTTTTGTTTGGCAAAGAGAGGAATGTTTCATGTATGCTCTTCCATTTGTCCCCTATAGGAAACCCTTAGAATCAAAAGTGTGATTCCTATTGCAAGTAGCCTAGTCTAAGGCTTAGAAAGAAAGTCATCTAAAGCACTCCCTAAAAACTCATCAAAGTTTGGGTGACCTTGAAAATGACCCTAAAGTATTTCTATTTTCATGCTTTATTTATTTATGTATCTTGGATTGTGAGGGGGACTTCATCACCTCCAGGAAGTTCTTTAGGGAAAATTTGACCTAGGGTTTCATCTCCCAACACTGACTTTATTTGACTATTTTAGAGTTTCACATGGGACATAGTGGCACTTTGGACATCACACTACATTGAGTGAATAATAGGATCTAATGGTTGCAAAAAGGACTAGGCCTTTTTGCAATAAGATGAGTGATATGGACCCAAAAATCCATGCTTTTTTTTGCATTGTTTGGCATGAAAGTCATTATGTAATTGATTCCCCTAGATCATTCATAAAATTATTGGATCTTAGACAAATCCACACTTGCCATGGAAGTATTGTTGGTGCAAGGTGCACCTCAAGGTCCATGTCATAATACTATCATTTGAGAGAAGGGAGGGTGTAAAAACCCTACTATATAATGTACATTTACTTTTGGATGAACACTTAAAATCCTCTCAAATGATGTATATTAATAAATTCCAATAGTACCAAGAAACCTTGTTAGTTTAGGATCTAAAGGTGATTAATTAGTTGATATTGTCCTAGTTTCAAGTCTTGTTTGGATTCAAAAATTTGTGTAAACAAATAATCTTAAACCAAACACATAGTCCAAATTTTGCTTCAAACAAAGAGGCATTATGTTATCCACGTGAAATCATCCATTTGTCTTGTTCAAAGTTATGCTACCCAATTGAGTCTAGACCTTTACCAAAGTTGTTTAAGTCCTTCACTTATAATTTAAATTCAAAATTACACCTTTATAAGTTCATAGGGTTGATGTGTTAAGTGGGTTCACCATTTACACTAAACTTGAGGGAACTTAGGTTTAATTTCCAATTTAGGTAGAAGGTTGTTCAAGACTCATAATCATTATCATCACTTGATAACCTTAAGCTATTTTGTGCCAAACACTTACACTTTAAGTCTATGTACCACAACATTTTGAGTGAAGAAAGGTAGTGTTAAGCTATCAAAATTGTGGAAAATTGTCTTTGCCTTAGAGAGTCTTTGAAATAAACTTTTTTATCATACCTTTTAGGTAGTATAGTGTCATTATGCTACCCAAATAATTTCAAACATTGTTTCATATCCCCTTTTGCATAGAATTTCAAATCTATTTCTACATGTTTAGATTGATCCAAGTGTACTCTTTTGATCCTTTATCTAAATCATAGTTATATTGTTCACCTTCGTCTAGCCTGTTTGTCAAAAGAACCAAGTCTTATACCACTATTTGTTAGAAAATGAACTATTACTAAAAGTTCCTTTTGTTTCATACCTTATACCTAGTTGACCAAGTTCATGACCAAGAATCAAATGCCTAGTATTTGTTATAAGTGTTTCAAATCTATTAGATTAAAACTTTCATCTATTTTTAAAAGTCTAAATTTTGATGCCATTTAGCCAAG
Organism: Torreya grandis; assembly: GCA_037957365.1. Classification (NCBI taxonomy): domain Eukaryota; kingdom Viridiplantae; phylum Streptophyta; class Pinopsida; order Cupressales; family Taxaceae; genus Torreya; species Torreya grandis. Next base: position 1,015,699 of record JARHVA010003903.1, on the reverse strand, counting down.
AGTCCTAGCATATGCCTTGTTTTATCCTATCTTTTGACATCGTGTTTAGCCAAAAGACCTAGAAAACTAATTTCCTAGATTATACTGATTTGAAACACTTCGACCTTAGAGTTTGGAATTTAATTTTTTTATTCCATTTACTTGTTTATATTTGTGTGAACAATGAAATGTTAGGTATTTTACACTAGCTTGTTTCCTCACAAATCTTTGCATAAACCTTTTGATCCTTTTGAAAAATCTATACCAAGTTGAAGGCATCATTTATTTTATATTTTTTCCTTTATAGAGCTTGAATAACTCTTTGACCTTTTATCACAAAGCATTGAATATGGATCCCAACATGTATTCCTACACTCATAGTGGAATCATATAAAATCTAGGGATTAGTAATGTAGTTACCTAGGAAGAAATGGTGCAAGACCCCTACACTGATAACATTGCTTATGAGATGGATTCTTATCCCTCTTATAATAATCAATCAGGGGCACAAAGCCAAGATCCATTGGCTAACTATTTGGTTAACACACCACCTTACACAGAATAGGACCAAGAATAAACCATGCAATACCAAGCTACAATGCCCATGGTGGACGAGTTAGTATTTCAAGAGCCATATTATACTAATTTGGCTTCCACGTATGATCATTTTTTTTAACAAAATTTGTTAGAGAACTAGTAATAGTGCCCCATAATATCATTTATGATCAATAGGATTTTTCTAGTAATCCTATGGCTCTAGTCCAAATAAAGTACCAAGACCCTAATATATCCAATTAAGGCAAAAACATCATGTAAAATAAATTTATCCAAATGAAAATGTCACACATGATTTCAATTAGATGAACATGATAAGTAAGCCTCTCATTGACCTAGCTCCTTCAATAAGAGTATTTATGGAATTAGATAGACAAGAAAATCACTTCACTTCGATAGATAAATTGATACATATGCTAGTTATTAAAGAAGTGTCTTCAACTTATACATTAAATAGTGATCAAAATGTAGTGGATAATGTTAAAACAACATCCAATCTTGATCAAAGTGGTATTAATGCATAAATAACTAGCCAACAATGTGTGCCTACAATTAATCTTATGAGCAGATCATCATACCAAGGAATAGGAGTTTCTATACCCCAACCTCAACCAACCACTTCCTTAAGTATGCAACCTACAATATTGGATAATCAAATAATATCTAATGTTATGCCTCAACAATAGAATGTGATGAATCCTACTCCCCCTCAATAAGTAGTAAGTAGTATTACACAATAGTAGACATAGTCTAGTGTATCAATACAACAAAGGATGAATACATTGCCACCTCAACTAGGGGAATCTAATATTATACCTCACCAAGTAATGACAAACATACCTTTTTAGTCATAGACTAATATGCCAGTCTAAAACCCAACAATGACTAGTCAACAACATGTAAATGTTGGTCAATGATAGATGCCAAATCTAAAACATGATTTTACTTCTTCATAAGGATTTTTGCAACAAGGAAGACCCCATGTTTCTCAAGTACCTACTAGACAACCATTGGTTCAAAATGTGCCATAAATCCAAAGATAGGGTCTTGGTCCACAAGTTTCCACTCAATAACAATCTTCAATTAGTTAACAACATGTCTCTTTTCAGCCATAATAGGCACAATATAGTTATATCCCTTCATCCCAACCATAAAATCCTCTAAGTAAAACATTTATCATAACCCAAACTAGCACATCACATAGCCAAGCATACAATTTCAAGTACATCCCAATCCATGTATGCATATTCTTGGTCCATTCCCCAACTAAGCAAATGTACCCCAAAAAGTGTCTCCATCATACCCTGGTTAAAGTGTTCCACTTGTGACCTCACAACCATCTATCCAAACCCAAATTCTCCCTCAAACCAATATCCATTCTAGTTTCCTATCCCAAGAATTGTAACAGATGAAGGATGTGATTGTTGTCATTCAGGGAGGGAAGCAGACTAAGAAATTCAAATTGGATGATGTATGTTCCTATCCATTCAACATGGAGTATTTGTAGATAACATTTCCTCTAGGATATGAACCACTTAAATTCAATAAATACAAAGGTAAGGGTGACCCTAAGGCCCATTTGACTAAATTCTTTGTCACATGTCAACTAGGGGCATATAGTGACATATACCTTTTGTTTTTGTTTCTAAGGAGCTTGGATGGACAAGCCTTGGAGTGGTTTTTGAAGTTGCCTAAGAATTTAGTAATGGACTTTGATGATATTTTTGATAAATTTATGTAGCACTTCTCCTATAATCTTGAGCATGAGATTTCATTAGTGGACCTAACACAAGCAAAGCAAAAATTTGGAGAGAGTTTTACAAGTTATTTATAGTGATTGAGAGCCCTTACAAGCCATTTCATCCATAGTTTACTAGATAAATAATTAGCCACTATGTATGCTAAAAATTTTTATAGTGAGATAGCCTATCATCTGGAACTGTAATGTGCACATATGTTCAAAGAGATCATTGATAAAGGTTTGTTGATCGAGATGGCACTCATCAATAAGGGAGTCATCAAGCTCAATTAAAATAATTAAAATTAAAGTACCAATTAGGGAAATGACCAACACCCTAATCAAATGCAATCATCATAACTGGGATAGGCCAATAATCATGAAAGATTAAAGCAATTCAACTGCAATAGGAATGTTGTGGGAAATGGAGTAACCAAATATCATCATGTCCAAACTATGCAGACATCATCTATACCACCTTTTTAGCTTATACCTACCTAGTAACCTCTCTAACCAATGCCTCATGTGCAACAACCAAGACCTGCACAATAAATACAATAGTCGTTACCATTGTAAACCCCTCCTCCTAAGAGAACTATGCCTATACATCATGTCTTTTGTGACCTAGGAGAACCTATTAAATTTGTATTTTTCAAGCTTACCATTGCTAATCTAATTAATTAGCCTATACCAAAGCATTATCCACAAGGCATCTTTACCCTGATTAGTACCATGAAAATGAATTTTGTGACTATCATCAGGTCAATGGGCATAATCTACAAAGATGTGTCCAAATCAAGCATTTAATCAAGAATATGTTAGAGAATGGGGAGATAAAATTGGATAATTGTGCTTCCACTTCCAATCAAACTCTTGGGATCTATCAGAACCCCTTTCCCTGACATAACAATCAACAATAGTATAACAATCAGTAATAACAATAATGGCCAGTGTAGCAGCAAAATCAATAGTATCAAAATCAAAGGTCGAACTAATAAAATCATAAAAATCAATAGAAAAATCCACAGCAAAAAAATAATGGACAAAACTAAGGTTAGAATGGTAAAAATGAACAAACCTACCATGTAGTTCCACATGACTATAATAGGGATGTAGGTTATATTGCATGGGGTAGCATTAATACCATCTCCATTAATCCTAGACCAAGTACTAATCAAACTAGACCATTGTTAAGCAACAATATTCAACCAAATCACATAGATAACCCTTCTTTGACCTGGGAGTGCATACAGGCAAACTATCAAACTAGGACTTCAACTTTTGGATCATATAATGACAACTTGTTCTTGCCACATGACCACATGTAAGTGCATTGGCAATCAAGACTTGTCCTATCTAGTCCCACACTATTTCCAACATCAATTATCAATAATGGTCCAGTATTTAATCCTAATTATGTAATCAAAACTCAGAGATTGAAGGTTACCATCCCAGGCCCACAACCATCCACCACTTTGCTTGTCATCTAACCAGCCATTTAACCTCAGAACAAACCATTCACTATTAACTAGGATAAGAAGTTTGATATTATGGAACAATTGTAAAAGACACAAGCACAAATTTCTATTTTGGATTTGTTGTGAATTGAAATAATCCACAAAAACATCTTGAATGATTTTTTGACCTAATCCACTATTGCTAGTGACATATCCTCTAATAAATTTCAAGCTTTGGTTGGACACCTAGAGCCGCCCCAATAAGTCACATTCAACCAAAGTGATGTCTTCCCTTGGCCCACTCCATAATAACCCATTGTACATAGAACTTTGTATCAGATGGCATAAAGTGAAATGTGTCCTTATGAACAATGGATTTGGCCTCAACATAGTGTTTCTCAAGCACATCAAGCTTCTTGGGTACACAATGATAGACCTCCAAATAGAAATAATAACTATCAAAGCTTATGATAATCAAGAAAGAGAATCATAGGGTGCCATTAGTTTGCCAGTTATCATTGGGCCTTTGACCCATGATAGACTTTGCCATGTGTTTTATCTAGAGTTATCATGCAACATGATTTTAGGTAGGCCTTAGTTACATTAGATTTGTGCAGTCTTGTCAACACTGTATGAGTGTATCAAGTTTTCCCACTTAGGGATGGAAGTGAATATTTTAGGAGATTTACACCTGTATGAACACTACAAGCATCTTGAGGCAAAATTTTAAAGCTATAATTATCAGTATGATATGAATCCCAATTCCAAGTAGGATAAAGGAAAGGCTATACTTATTGATCCTTCACCAAATAATTGCACAGATCCTAGTACTTTGGATTCCCTTTCCCATATGTCACCTCATGAAGCTTCTAAGCATTTCACCATTTTAGATAATGGACCAAGAGAATATGTGACCCATGATACATTTCACATTTCCAATCTTCCTCAAAATATAAAAACCTTTGGGTGATCTAAGGTCATCCCACATATGCATTGGCAATGGAAGAATAAAGATAAGGGATTTATCACATTTGTACCAACATCTAGCCTAGGACCTGACCCTCTTGAAGGGAATGAATCATGGTTATTTAATGATGACCAAGATGATTGTTATAAAAATTCAAAGTATCCTATTCCCAATAGGATCATGGAGCATCACAATTATGAAGGAAGAGGCCTTAAACTAAATCAACAAGGAACTATCGAGACAATTTCCATGACTACGTATAAAAGACCTTATGGACTTGGATTTAAACTACTTGGGGGTGACCCCACATATCTTATTCAAACTCCATCACCAGTAACTAGTGATGATGATGATAGTGAAGTAGAGTCTAATCATAACCTTACCTTTGATAACCTAGTTGAAACCAATTTGTTTGATAATAATGCCATTTGTACCCTTACCCAAGACATTCATCACAATCCATTACCATCATATTATCCCCAACTAATAGATTGGGACCAACAAGAATCCAACCTACCGATTGATGAGTTATATAATGATGAGGCATTCTATGATTTCTTAGGCCTTAGAGACAATATTTTGTTGGGAGATTCCAAATCAGGATTCTCGATCACATTGGATCCTATATCCTATTTTGAAGAGAAAGTGAACACCCTTAGCCAAAAACAAATAAGTAAAACATATAGGTACCAAAGTGAAAACCTCTTTGAGGCACTTTATGACTAGGGAAAAAGTAAAGATAAAGGCTAGTCTAGTGGTGAAAACATGTTTCAAGCACCATTAGATGGGGGTGTTTAGTCTTCTTTGAATTTAGACCAAGATACCACTAATGATGAACTTGCCTGTGGATCTGAGTTTAGTTTTGAGCAACAAAACGTATTTTATCAAATTCTCCAAAAATTTAAAACTATTTTTGTTACATGGCTAGATCTCCCACTAGGAGACTTAGATTCATCATGCCTAGGAGAAGTTGAAGAGCAAGCCCTAATAGAGGACCCTGACATATTCCAACAATTCAAATCACTACCTACTATCCTAGAAGATGGTTTGACCCTCCTAGTCAAAGATAAAAAAGAGGTAAATATTAGGACTCTATTAGACCTAAAATGGATAAAATTAGGTGTGTCCCTCACTAAAGAGGAATGTGAAATTTGTATAGCTTTGTTGAGAAAGTTTATGGATATATTTTCATGGGCTTATTCTAACATGATAAGATTAGACCCAACCTTGGTTCTACACCACCTTGTGGTTAATATTAATGCCAAAATAGTAAAATAAAAGCTCTATAAGATGCATCCTTAGATTGTTGTATTAGTAAATAAAGAGTTGGAAAAACTCTTAGAAGCATGATGTATCTGATCCATTGACTACTCTGAATGGATCTCTAATGTTGTACTTGTTAGTAAAAATCTTGAAGGGATTAGAATTTGTACTAATTTTTGAGACATCAAAAAATCTTATCCTAAAGATGATTTTCCATTGCCTAATATCAACATGATCATTGATTCCATGACAGGTTATGAAATTCTTTCACTCATGGATGGGTTTTCAGGATACAATTAGATTAGAATAACACTAGAAGATTAGCATAAAATAGTGTTCACCACTCCAAGGGAAACATTTTTCTATCAAGTGATTCCATTTGGCCTTAATAATGTGGGAGCTACATATCAAAGAGCCATGCCTATCATATTTCATGATATGATGCATGATATTATTAAAGACTATGTCGATGACATATTAGGAAAATCCAAGACCAGGGCTGACCATCCAGCATTGCTATGTAAGATATTTGAAATGCTATGAGAGTACAAAGTCAAACTAAATCCAAAGAAATGTGTGTGTTGGTATAAATTTAGGCAAATTACTTAGCTTCATCATGTCTCATAGAGGTATTGCATTTGATCTAGCTAAAGTTCATGCTATAACTGAGATGCCACCACCAACCAATTTAAAGAAACTCTATAGTTTTTAGGGTAAGATCCAGTCCATCTGATGCTTCATCTTTCAATTAGTATATAAGTGCCATCCATTTATGCACCTTTTGAAGAAAGGAGTTAAATTTTATTGGGATGATCACTGCTAAACAAATTTTCAATAGCTTAAAGACTATCTTGTCAATCCACCTATTTTATTACCTCCTATGCTAGGAAAGCCATTTTTATTATACCTATCAACTACCAATCATGCCTTAGGGGCACTCTTGGCTCAACATGATGACAATGGAAAGGAGTATGTTGTTTACTACCTAAGTCATACCTTGGTTACATATGAACATAACTATGCAACTATTGAAAAATCTTTTCTAGCCATGGTTTTCACAGCTTAGAAACTACATCATTACATGTTGAATAATAAAACCATGGTCATTTCAAAGGTAGATCCACTTAAGTATCTACTATCTAAAACAACTTTGCAAGGTATAATGGCTAAATGGATTATGCATCTCAGTGAGTTTGACATAGAGTATGTCAATTAGAAATCAATCAAAGGATAATTTCTTGTAGATAATATTGCTGAAGCACCTCTCATAAACACACAACCATTCACATTTCAATTTCCTGATGAATCCATCATGACCATCATGGACACACCCCTTGAGGAGAAACCTTGGAAGCTATACTTTGATGGCTCATTCACTGCACATGGATTGAGGGCAGGCTTATTATTTATTACACCATAGTGGGATCTAATCCCTAAATCATTTAGAATCAAATTTCCTTATACAAACAACATGGCTGAGTATGAAGCACTTATTGCAGGACTTTGATAAAAAGTATAGTAGAATATATATATCATCTTCATATTTATGGTGATTATTAATTAATCATCAATCAAGTCATAGATCATTTTTAGACCAAAGATGACAAGTTGGTTCCATATAAATCCATGGTTGACACTCTTGAAAAGCAAATTGCCAACATTCAGTTTGAGCATATACCAAGGGCTAGTAATAGAACTACAAATGCCATGGCTACTATTGGCTCTCTAATTTGAAAAATAGATAAAGATAGAGAGTACCAATTCCTCATCAAGAATTTATTAGCACCAGCTCATGAACCTTCAATCATTTCCATGATTTGTAATATTTTTGGTACTAATTCTATCTAGTACTCAGACATTTACAACTATCTTCATGACCAAATTCTACCACCTAACCGATCTCAAAAACAAACCAAAGACTTCATTCATCATTGCACTTGTTATACTTTACTTGGATCCACTCTTTATCATCATAGTTTTGATGAAAATATAATTTATTGTTTAACTTTGGTAAACTCTATTCTAGCATTAAGTGAAGTTCATGAAGGAGTATGTGGATCCCATTCTAACAGGGTATTCCTATCCAAAAAGCTTTTGCATACTAGTTATCATTGGCCCACAATGGATGTAGATTTCACTGCATATGTAAATAAATGTGACAAATGTCAACAACATGCTAATTTGATTCATGCCCTAGTAAAAACTCTAAAATTTATGTTAACACAATAGCCATTTTATACATGGGGACTTGAACTCATTGGGAAGATTAATCCAACTTCATCTGATGGATATAAACATATCCTTACCACCACTAAATATTTCACTAAGTGGGTTGAAGCTATACCCTTCACTTACGTGATTGGAAATAAAATTTCCAAATTCATCTTCAACCATATCTTCTACCACTATGATATCCCCTCTGACATTATATTCAATAATGAAGGATCATTTAAGAATAAAGATGTAGACCAGTTATGTACTGACTACAACATCACCCAACATTTTTATATAGAATATTACCCTCAAGGTAATGGCCAAGCTGAAGCATCCAATAAAACCATTGTCAACATTCTAAAAAAGATTGTTAATGATGTTGATCATGATTGGCACCTCTAGATATTCCCTTCCCTTTGGGCATACCATACCAATCATCATACCCCCACAAGAGCCAATCCATATGCACTAATTTATGGTACTGAAGCCATCCTTCCCATTGAGGTCAAATTACCTTCACTACACATATCTTTCAAGCATGTCTTGGATGATCATGACTATCGAATAGCTCACCTACAAGATCTAGATCTACTTGATGAAAAACACATAGCCGTGCTCAATAATCTTCAAGCATACTAGAATCGACTCAAAGGCCACTACAATCAGCATGTGAAATATTGAACATTTAAACTTGGTGATATTGTTCTCAAATAAAATCAAAATAATACCATGGCCAAGAAGAAACATAAAGGGAAATTCAAACCAAATTGGATATGACCTTTCATCATCACTACAGATTATGGATTAGGAGCATACAGGCTTGCCACACTAGATGGAAATGAACTTCTATATCTAATTAATAATATTCATCTCAAGAAATACTATGCTTGAGTCCTAAGGTGTATAGTCTCTAGTGACCATTTTAGTTATGCCTTTTTGTCACTATTATTCTTTATACACATACCATTCTTATCCATCCTCTTTACCATATCCACTTTCCACTTCTGATCTATCAACCCAGTGTGTTTTATAAACCTAGCCTATTTGACCTTAGTTTTTGTCCTTCATTACATAGTTTTAGTATCAAGGTATCTGATCAATTCTTCAATTTTTTCAAGAACTTTAGATAGAGATCTTATTTTGGGATAATGTGATAGAAGTTTTGATAGTTGCATCTTTCATTTGTTATTCTTTCTTATCACTAGTTCTGTTGCTAATTATAATCACCTTTGGGAAAAGTAGTGCCTTTAATATATGCCATTGTGTCCTATTTATAACCTCCTATGGGAAAACTAGGGTCAATTTTAAACCTTCATGTACCAACTTACCACTTCTTATGCCATGTTGTGTCTTTTTACCAACTATGCCTATTTTGTTTGAATTAGCTACTGCACTAGTTGAATTCTTTTGTTGTAAGGGTGGAACTATACTGACTTAAGGTTTTATTCTGGGACTATGTAGGTAGTGCTCAATACTTATTGAGGTTATCTCAGTCACCCTTTTCCCTATGCTCTTACCATTTTATGAGCAACCTTCACCATACTCTCACCATTTTGTGAGAAACCTTAGCCACACTCTCACCATTTTACATGCAATTGAAGCCATGCTCTCACAATTTTGTGAGCAACTTAATCTATGCTCTCATCATTTTGTGAGCAACCTTAACCATGCTCTTGCCATTTTGTGAGCTTAAACTATTTAGTGTCTCATCATTCTTGATTGAGTTGAGACACTCTAAAACTTCCAAAAACATTTGAAAATCATTAGAAAAGAACAAAAACATTGACCACTTCTTTTCCTTATGGATTTTGGGAACCCTTACTAAGTTACAAGCAAATCACTTATCATTTAGTTTCCCCATCCTTTTTGGCATTTTTCTCTCATGCACTTGCCATTTTGCAAGACCATTATTATTCTTCTATCACATCCATTCTATTTGTTTCCCTCAGTTATCACATTCTTCCCATTCCTTGAGATAACTACATTTGACCTAAAGTTTTTATTGGATATTAAATCTATGAAACTATGCAGGTAGTGTCCACTTGCCTAATGCATATGGAGATAGCTTATCCACCCCCTTATTTTTATTTTTTTCCCCCATTTTGTTTATTTTTTAATTTGTTGCCTATTTTCTAGGGGAAATGTTCATATGGTTTTTATTGCATTATTTGTATGTTTGTTTCTACTTTTGTTTGTTTGTCTACTTATTTGTTTGCTTTCAACACTGTTGCCTTGATTCAATTTATGTGTGTTCATTGGGTGATTCCTTACCCAAACTTACACTTGAATCTATCCATATTCATATGTTTACATTGTCATCATGGTTTCTATCATTGGTGCATTGTTTTCTTTTGAGTCTTGGATTATGGGAGTCAGTCCTCATGCATATTTCAACCAAGTCCTCATGATGTTATATCATAATGCCTACCGACATGTGATATAAAAAACTTAAGCTTTAAGAAGTCTATTTAACAATGGAGACATCTTTTCACCAATGACATCCTGATTTCATCCCAATCATATACCAAATAGAGTAATTAACCATGAAAGAATTTTAACATTTATTAGTTTAGATGACCATCTCCCTACTAGTATGTTTTTCTAATTCATCATTACCCTCTATCTTAAGTTATCATCATCCTCGATTAATTTTATCATGTTTTCCATAATCAGGGTCTAATGATTATAACCACCTATGGGCAAATCATTGCACACCATCCCACCTATATTTCTCAATGATTATAACCACCTTTGGGCAAATCATTGAGTTGTCACCACTTTACATTTTCTACCTATATAGGGGCATGCTATTATCTTTTTTATCTATCCTAACTAGGGTAGCTCTATCTTCTCAATGATTATAACCACCTTTGGGCAAATCAATATGTTATCATACCACGTTGCCACTATCGGGGTACAATGCTTATAACCACCTTTGGGAAAACCATTTTGCACCATCCCACTTGCATTCTCAATGATTTTGACTACTTTTTCAATATCATTATTATTTCACCCCATCATATTTCCTTTCTTTGGTCCCCTCATTTTGTTTCTTTCTTTTTGAGGGATATTTTTTTATCTCCTTATGTCAACCATTCCCGCAAGGGGGCATCATACAGTTAGTTTATCATCATTATAGTTGTAGGCATACATGACCTATTCATTATTGGAGAAGATGTTACTATGACTATAACTTCCAACACCTTACTAAATAAAGTCAAATTGTAGACACCTAAAACTGGCCATCGATAACCCCTAATTAGGGTTTTGGCTAGTTTCTATCTAAAATGCACAATTTAGCCCAAAAACACTAAAACATGTAAAATGATGTGAAAATGATATATTCAAGGGCCAATTTTCGCTAGGGCATCCCTAAATGAGGCAATGCAATTTATGGGCTAGTTAACTTTGATCAGTTTATTTCGAGTCAAAATGCCAAATTTGCACTTGCGTGCTCTAGACTACTCTTTCATATCAAATATTTTTCTCAAGACTTGTGCCTTTTTTTATTTATTATTGGAAAAAATTTAAATTAGAATATGCATCAAATACATCTAACATATACCTCTAATTCAAATCCAATCAAATTTAGAACCAATAACAAGGCATTCTGATCAATTTGGATAATTTGTGCATAATGTGCTTAATCAGGCCTAAGAGCTAATTAACCCAAATCAAGGCCTAATCAAAAATTCCATAAAAACTTGTTGAATAATTTTTTTGGAAATGAATATTGAATATCTACATCATCACGTGACCTTATTTCTTGGGAAGACATCCCTAGGCCATAAATACCACAAATTTAGGATTCATGCCCTCCATGCCTCATCAATGCCCTCCATGCCTCTTAATTGCCCCTTATTCCAATTTCATGATGAGGATAATTATAAAATTAATTCCAAAGATTGAATTAACCCTTAACTACACATCTCAATCTTGAGATGGATGATTCAAGTTGATTATAGAAATTTGCAAAAATTTATAAATAGGAGGCCTTACAACATCATTTGTAAGCTTAATTTGAGAAAAGTTATTATGTAAGATTAGTTCCAAAAGCTTCATGCAAATAGTGTTATAATTCCAAATTGATTCCAATCCAAGACAAGCCACAATCCAAAGGTGCCAAGGAGAGATGGAGGTTGTCAAAATTCCATTGCCAAGGACTTCATGAGCACAAGCTGAGCAAGCCACCATTACAAAGGCATTTGGAGCATCCAAGGAAGGTGAAGGAACTTTTCTATTTTATTCCTTACTTTTTATTTGTGCTTTTCATTTTATTTTATTAACTAATCTCTCCCTAGTGTATAGGCCTAGAGACATTATGCTAGTAGTGTGTTTATTTCACTTTGTTTTCATTTTGGAACTAACACTATACTAACCATCCTCTCTTCAATAAAATTCATAGATCACACAAGTAATCCCCTAATAAAGTCTAGAATATCCTTATATTGGTCATGATCTTGCTTAATAAGTGTATACCCAGTCAGAAGTGTAGGTGTGCTCTATCTTATTTAATTTAGGATTAATTCATGTACATCATGAAATTTCTATTGCATACATTCTGGTGAAATTGATGTGAATCAAATCCTTGTAGAATTTTTTCACTTTTATTTCATTTATTTAATTATTTTGTCATCATTTATATCATATATGTTTGTGTATTGGTTTGATTCAATCAACCCAATTATTTTTCTTTATGTGTAGGAATAGGTAACTGGATCAATCAGATCAAGCTAGTATAGGTTTTCATCACTTTATATACTTCTAGTTCAACCTACTAGGTCAACCAAGTTAACCTAGCACATTTTTAACCACTTTTTATTAGGTTATTATACAAATGGATCAATTAGCTTGACCTAGTATAGGTTTTAATTTTATAGACTTCTAGTTTAGCCTACCAAGTTGACCAGCTTGACCTAGTGCATTTACAGACTTCCAATTCAACCAACTAGGTTGACCAAGTTGACTTAGTGCATTTTAAAAATTTGTAGTAGGTTTTTGTATTACTTGGTCAACTAGATCAACCCAGTTTTTAAGATTTAGATAGTTTTCTCTAAGGTTCTAGATTAGTAATCTCCTTATTTTCCATCTTTAAACCATCAAGGTCAATCTTCTATTCTTTATATCTTTTCTTTTTTGTACTTTCATTTCAAGTTTGTAGTCTTTAAAAATACCTCTACACAACCAACTAGATCAACCTGGTCAACCTAGTTCTATGTTCTGTGTGTTGTCTAAAACAACTAGGTCAACTTGGTCAATCTAGTAGGTTTTCTAGACCCTATCTTTAGTAGTACTAGCTCAACCCTATTTACCTAGTTTTCTATGTCATGTATATAGTGTTCTCAATAAACCTTGTTTTAAAGTTGGAATTTACCTTGTATGCTAATCACATCTTTCCTTTCAATTATTTGTTTGCTAGAAATAGTTCACATATATTAATTAGGAGGTTTTTAATTAACCATTTAGTTTCACTATTTCTATTTTATGCACAAATGACCAAATCACATAACATCAACAATAATTTTAACATTTGACTACCCAAGCCAACTTACATGGATCTCATCACCAAGGGGGAAGCTGACTTGATGTTTTGGTCAAGTATAAAATGTGGTTAATGGCATATTTAGGCTAAGTACCCGAAACCCTTATCACTGTGGTGTGTGATTTGAGGGGGTAGGCCCCAATACCACGCTTGTATCATTTTCATAATCCATTTCATCATAAACTCACCTGAAACCATCCATAGATTATTATTTAGTACCTTGGTTTTAGAAAACTCCCTATCATTTAAAATTATTCTTAATAATCTATTTAACATTTTAGGTTGACCAATTAGCTAGTTTTACTTTCAAGTTGTTTTCTTGCTCTTTGCTCAATAGTGTGTGTAAGAACTTGCATTAGCTAATGTTGGTGTAAGGTTTTTCTTTATGTGCATCAATTGGATTGACCATCATCAATTCAACTAACTATCTATTTAATTTCTTAGATCAACTGTAAATTATCTTGTTTTATTTCACAAACTTGTCAATCAACTCTTTCTTTTACTTTTTATTCACTATACTAGGTCAATCTAGTCAACCTAGCACATTTTTCATCCCCTATACATTTCATTATTTTCAATCCTTTTCTCCCTTTTTGTTAATCTTTATTCTCTATACTAGGTTGATCCTATAGACCCTATTTAGTTACACAATCCCTATTTTTCCACTAGGTTGAACAGGTCAACCTAGTTCTATGTTAGTCACTTTTTTATTTCCTTGCTTTCTTATCTTGCCTCTTCTCCTCTTTAATCATGAAATTTATATTTGGTGACAATACTTAAGTTTAGTTAATAGACATGATGGAATTTACCAATCATAATAGGGTCTCTCAAATAGAAAGTAGGGTTCCTTTCAAAAATGCTAGCAATGTTAATATTACAACCCATATAATGAACTATGAGAATCCTCATATCTCTTTGCAACAAAACCCTCATCTTCTCTTAGAGGATTATCTTGAGTTAGATTCTACTCCTGAAATGCTTTTCTTTATCATAGAATTCCCTCAACATAGAGGGAAAGATCCTTCCACCATCTATAACCTCATGGTTAGCCATCAAGTCGAAGAACCTCATTCTCCTACTTCCACTTTCTCAACTAGATTTGGGGGTAATAATATCTTTGATTCTCAACCTCTTCCTTCAATATTGACTCCTTATTATGCCATGACATATTCTTCTTTAACTTATTCTACCTCCATGCCTAGTATCTCAACTAACATGGCTAGTTCTACATCTAGTGGGCCTCTCATAAGATCCACCTTCCTTAATCTTTCCACTAGTTCATTTTTTTCTACCCAAGGCACTCATGCTTCTAGTTCTTCTTCCTCTCAACCATTCACTAGTCCATCTTTTGCTTCAAATAAAATTTTGTCACTAGTGCCTCAAATTCTCATAGCTCTTCTCAAATTCATATTAAGACTAATAGTAGTACCCAAGCCACTAATACCAACACAAACACCAATAGTACTTCTTCTAATAACACTAATCAAACTCATCATCTATCATTTTATACTCTTAATCAAATGAGCACATTCTAAGCTCCTAATACAAATAAAATGATGTGAATGCAAAACCACCTCCTTAATCTTCATTCCAATACTCAACCAATGACTTGAGGCACACATAACCAAAGTGTTCCTCCTCACCCTCTTCGATATTCTCAAGGTAACCTCATTCCTCAACTTCCATTAGTCAATAAAGTCATCAAACATTTACAAAATTAACCTCTTACCACTCAAATTATTAACATTAACATTGGAGGTATAACACCTATAATTTCTTATAATGGATCAATTGATCCTACCCTTCATCTTAAGTCATTTGGAAATATTTATAAATATTGGGTCAAATTAAACACCTTTGCTACTACCAAACTCCTTTCCAAAACCCTCATAGGTGATGCCTTAGATTGGTATAATCAACTTATATCTCATTCCATTACTAGTTTAGAGGATTTAGTGAATGCTTTGGTACAAGAATTAAAAACAAGTGATCTTCCTTAAAACACTTTGGCCCATTTCATCAATTGAAAACAAAACAAAATGAAACTACCCAAGCCTTTTTGAAATGATGGAAGACTTTATCAAACAAGTGTGAACATAACATGGTCGATGATAATTTGTTTCATCTCTTTACCAATGCTCTTTATCCTAAATTACAATATCGAGTTCACACCCTCTCTCCATGTACCTTGGAGGAGGCCAATGACCAAGCCAAATGACAAGATTTCCTTATACATTAATTCAATCCACCCCAACTTTTCATGGGTCCTCATATATTACTTAAAAATAAAAACCATAACATTACCAATAATGGTGTTACCGATTCATATGATACCATTCATAATGTTCAACTTGTCATTCCTACCCCTTCTCCAGAACTAGTTCCTTCTCAACAATATACTAATCCTCATTTCTCTTCAACAAATAACATTAATGTTCTTAAACTTATTTCCTTAGCTGATATTCTTAAGCGTCTACCTAGGCCTCTTCCTTGAGAGATTGATCCTACTCATCCTATGAAAACTTGGTATGATCCTAGAAAGTTTTGTTGGTTTCATGCTAGTTGGGGTCACTCTCATAAGACCTGTAGACAACTTTGTAATTAAGATATGGATTTTATTCTTTATCCTAATTTTGTTCATTATTCTATCACTCTTAAGCATCAACAAGCTTATGATATTGCTTTTAATAACTAAAAAAATTATGATAAATCTCAAGCCTTAAATCAAGTAAATACTTATTTAATTATCTATAAAGATCATTTACCTAATCATAAACCTTATTCAATAAAACCAAGACATGCAAAATAATTCCACCAATAATATATAAAGTCTCATTGAACCAACTTATAAATAAAATTTGGTTAGCATGACTAATATATGAAGAGTGGTGACTTTCAACTATTCTCAACCTATCTACACCCTACCTCCTTTTAAGACATACCATGTTATCCAAGATTCTTTTTGAACTAATTTTAATGAGTTGGGACAAGAATATCTTATAACCTTTGATGATGGTCCAATTTATGATTCCCCCTTTGATAACACATCCTATTCTATTTCTACCATTCTTTCATCATCTTCTAATACCAATGATAATCAATCTTCTAATGATATTCAAACTTCTATTAACACTTCTTCCAAACTTCAAGATCAATCTAAACTAAGTACTTATTCATTACCAAATGATTTATAACCTTATACTAAACCTTATCATTCTTATAAAAACAAATTTAAATGCTCTTTGGATCCTCCTTCTAAAGTACTCCTTAATCATTATTCACCTATATCTAACAATCTTCTCATGGTTTATGATGAGTGGGATCCCATTGTGTAGCTCACTAATATCCTATCTCAAATTTTATTTCTTGAACTTATGATGACCTTTCCCTATCATCAGACCCATCTTATGTAATTATTATTTGAGATGAATGTCCCTCATCCCCCTTTAGCAGGATGAGAGGAAGCCTTATCTATTTCCAAGGATAGTATCTTGTAATAATGTGAAGAGATGTCCATTAATGTTGATGAAACTATCAACACTTCTCTTTCTTTGAAATTTCCCAGTGCATTTATGATTCTCAATGAGAATTTGCTTCATGTTGATGATCCTTATTTATTTATTATCATCCAAATAGGTGATATCTAAGTTAAATGAGCATTGATTGATGAGGGTTTTGGCACTTGTGTTTCTTCTCTTGATTTCATTAAGACCCTTGGATATTCTAAATGTAATCTTAAGTCTACACATAACACTTGCCAAGGATATGATCAATCAGGAAAATGCCTCATCTTGGGTGTGTGTGGCTTCCCATTACAGTCCCACATGTTACCATTCATGTAAAGGTGATTATCTTTAACTTTCCCCTTTCATATAACATCTTTCTTAGTAGGACATGGACTCATTATATGTGAGATATCACCTCTTCCACCTTCCAATGCATTAAATTCTATCATAATGAAGCCATTTATAGTATTCACAGAGATACTAACCCTTGGAATTTTGAACAATTACAAGATCGTGGTGTTTTCAAGATTCCTACTCTTGAGCCTTTGCCTAATTTTCCATTATATGAGTCACAACATCTAAATTTTCCTACCAACTCAACTAAAGGTTACAATGGGAACCCCAAGCTCATTGGTAACATTCCTCCTAACCTTTTAGACTCTGATGATGATGATCCTAATGAGATTAACTTGAAGATCAAAACTTTTGATCTCATGCCTCAACTCATCTCACAACTTCCTACTTCTTTGTATCCTCATTCTTACAAACCTCTTTACAATAAAATTCCAATAGTCTTGTCCAAGACTCAACATTATATTCACCATGATTCTTCTGATGACAAAGTTATTCCAACTTGTGTTATTGATCTTCATACACCAAATTATAATGATGGCTATTCTTTAGATGATCCTTTATTAGGTGGTCTTATCCAATATGATGATGTTAAGATTGTGCATTATCATTCCTCTTTACTTGATTATTTTCATGCATCTTCTAGCATTCCAAAATTTATAGTTCTTGATTCTTGCATTTTTCGTCTTTATCATAGAGTAGAGATGACACTGACACCTCTAGTTTCTAAGGATCCCCATAAGAATATGATCATAGATCCTGCTATGATTAGACCTTACCATTTTGATAGGCTCCCTAACTCCCATCATTGGTTCACCCTTGAGGTTAGTGAAACCATCCTTAGACCTTCTGCTAATCCCACCCCTCCCATAATGGAACCTATATCAGAACCAGTTATTATTTTTACTTCCACTGTTATCGATCCTACTCTTACTTCTTCCACTAGTGTTCCTTCTATTATTCCTAGCTTCATTCCCTCTCTCCATCACCACCTTTTCTTGGTGATGGTTTGTTTCCTTTACCTAAAATTGATCCTCTACCAACAAAATGGGCTGATGATCTATCTCTTTCTTTTTCCACTCCTATTACACCCTTTCCCATGAGTGTTTCCCCTATAAATACTCACAAGCGTATATGTTGGTTTCATGAAATAGATCATCACTCTTCTACCCATTTTCACAAGTTACAACAATATATT
Organism: Torreya grandis; assembly: GCA_037957365.1. Lineage (NCBI taxonomy): Eukaryota > Viridiplantae > Streptophyta > Pinopsida > Cupressales > Taxaceae > Torreya > Torreya grandis. The sequence goes on along the minus strand of JARHVA010003903.1, from coordinate 996,929 downwards.
TATGCCTTGCATCATTATACCCTATCAATATATACTACCATAACTCCTCCAAATATCCTTCTTGAATATATACCTAAGTATGGTGAGAGGTATTATTTATGGCACCAATGTGGTACACATCACACTGATTGTTGCCATATCCTTTAGTAGCATCTGAAGGACCACCTTATAGTTATTCCTAGACCTTTTACCATTCTTCCCATAGGTTATTCACACAAGAAAGAACCCCATTATTATCCCATAGATACACATCCTATGGTCCCTTCACCACCTTTTGTGCCTCCACCTATGGTTCCTTGTCCACCCATGGACCCTTCTTCACCAATGGATCCTTCTCCATCAGTGATTCCTATAGCTCCTATAGATCTTATTCCCACATATTCTCTTGACCATATTTTTCCAAATTTCCCTCCTCAACATGATCCAATGAGTATTCCTACTTTTTCAGTTGAGGAGACTAAAAAGTAAGTATTTTCCTAGTGTTCAGTAAAGATTGATGAGACATTGACATTAGTTCACATTTAGCTTTATAGAGATTTATCTGATGTCTTGGATAATGTGTGTGGATAGATTTACCAATATTTATGATTACATGTATGGTGTTTCTCATGTATATATTGATTGGAAATGTTCTCCAATCTTATTTCTATATTTGATTATATTATTTGACACTATGTCAAATTATTTCCTATCTTATATCATGTTTCTCCTTCTTTTTGTACTATAGTTAGCTTATGTTTTTATGTTTTTGAATATACTTGTCTTTTCCTTATCATGGCTATTTTTCACTTATCATTGCCTTAATTTCATTTAGATTTTGTCTCCAAAATCTCCCCTTATATCTTCTTGATTGTTTGCTTCCTTATCTTTATTCTTCATAGATAGTTGTCATGATGACTTGGTTATATCTACCCTACTCCCTTTGGTTATTGTCTCCTTTTACCATGTGATCAGTTAGCAAACAATCTTTCTCATTACTATTTCCTTTCATTGGTCCACCTATGTATCTCCTTTTGTTTTCTTCCTTTTCCACAAAATAAGCATATACATGGTTGAGACTTGAGATCACATACTTGTTCATTGCCAAGCCTAAGTGTTTTAGTCAGTCTTTTTGTCTTGGGTTACTTAGCTTCCTTTAGCCTTAGCCTATAGCTCATTCATGTGTATCACTATCTCTCTCATGATTGCTCATTCCAAATCTATATGGAGGAGGAATCTTAAAAACCCTTCAAAATAAAGTTAAAATACAAATCATTTAAATAAAATTTAATGATATCAAATGAAAAAAATTGAATATCTTAAAAGTCTAATCACACTAAAAGACTTGATTCAAAGCACGTCTCCTTCTAGTCAAATCTCAAACTCCATAGTTGGTCTCATGATAGAGCTGAGGTCCTTTATGGTGTGGTAGGCTAGTAGATTAGAAGAGGAGAATAACAAAATTATTTTAGTGCTACTTACTTTTTCATATAAGTACCCAATCTTCATAATAGACTGATGGCTTTGTAAGGGGTCCTGAGGAGCAAGGAACATGTGGGGAGGTAGGTCTATTTTAATTTTCCTTGTACCAAAATACCTTCATGAGTTGATCCTAGTAGCACACTTATCTTCCAACAAAGCTTTATGTCTATAGGGAATAATTTTCCTTTATACATAGATGACCATTAGTCACTTAGTGTCTTCTCATGTCCTTAGTATGCTTATTGCCTCCTAAGAATTTCTCATAAGATGCTTAAGTATTTGATTTTTACACTCCCTTTTTCATTCCCTTTCCTCATATTTCCTCTTGGTAAACATTGTCTTACTTATTGATCACTCACCATAAGATTTCATTTGTGAGTTGCTTTGTAAGACTATGGATAGGACCCAATATCCTTCATAACTTACCACATTTTCCATCCTATTACCCACATCCTTGATTTACCATTCCTAATCCTTCTAATTACCAATGTTGTTTTGGTACCCCTTGTGTTTTCTTTTGTGATTTATCATGTAAGACTATGGATAGGACCTATCCATCCTCACAAAACAATTTTTTTCCAATAAACAAGTCACCATCCAAATTACATGTGTCAAGTAAGAGATATGATTAGATTGATTATGAGGTTACACATCATTTGACATACTTCCCGTCTTGATGTTTAGTATGTTTTATGCTTACTTCATTTTCATTTTCCCTTTCATTTTCTTATTTTTTGAGTGCATGTAAGATTTCAACCATTCCTTGAATTTTTCATACTTCTTAGCTTGAATTAGTATGATAAATTTAAGACTAAGCTTTTGAAAGTTTTGTTTTTCTTTTATACTTCCCATCATGAAATAGTATAATTGATTGAATTAATTTTGATTTTTTTTTTACTACCATTTATGCCCTTTTACATACCTTCCATTTTATTACATTGTTTATCATATTTCCCAACATGATATTTAGTATGATTTTACTTGTTTTAATTTGGTGTAAAAATCTTTTACATTGGTTTAAAAATAAATATCCTTTAACCATTTTCTTTGCCATTTTCTTGGATTGTTATACTTAGTCATTTCTCATGTTACTACACATTTCCAAGATTGAATTAGTGTGTAGTGGATTTCTTCAATTGATTATATTTTTCCAAGTCCTTTGTTTTGCCTAATTCTTTTTAACCATGCATGTGTAATCCATAATTCTAGAAAATAAACCACATCACATATATTTCATATAGCATATAAAAAAAAGCTAAATACATGTGCTAGAAAGAAATATACCTAAATAATCCGCAAACTCAACCATAATGAACAAACACAACCATCATAAAGATAACATACACAACCAACACCAATAAGCCAAAATGATACATCACACACACACAAATATGTATCTGTGTGTGTGTGTGTATGTGTGTGTGTGTGTGTGTGTGTGTGTGTGTGTGTGTGTGTGTGTGTGTGTGTGTGTGTGTGTGTGTGTGTGTGTGTGTGTGTGTGTGTGTGTGTGTGTGTGTGTGTGTGTGTGTGTACACACACACACACACACACACACACACAGATCTCAAGAGTTTGATATAACATCTATAACCATATATAAAGCCTCATTATGAGGATTGAGTTCCAACATGTCTATCTCATGGCCTAGCCACCCTACCTACTAAGGCCTCGATCTGACTCCTTAGAATGGTATGCTATAATGAGGTAGTCCAATATCTCAATCCCTTTACCTATCCCTATACCAACTTGATCTGGGTCATTCCATGTGCTTACATTAGCTAGGTCTGCATTATCATATATTACTACATCATTTGTGTCACTATTTCCATATGTGCATCTCTCTCATCAGCTAGGGCCTGTCAAGCTTTCCTATCTCTTACACCCACCTTTGTTGATGGTTATGCCCTCTCTCTTTTCATCTATATCTACCTCACAACCTCTCTTGCTAGTCTAAACTAGCTTACCTGAGCTGGGGTAGATTATACACTTAGATCCTCCAATGTCATGGGGTTGTATGGCTATAGAGTCTCATCTAGGACATCATGGAACACTCCTAATTAGGGACCCTATCTCTCCTCCTCATCCTTAGGTATACCTAAAAAATCACACTAGGTGAATATTAGATCACTATCATATCTTGTAATATCTATCTATCTATTAAATAACAAATTAATAAATAATTCAATCATATCCATACCTATCTATGTCTCAAATCTTATTATCTCACCTCCTACATGGCCACCTAACATAGTCTCCCTGTTAATGTAGCCTCTTAGTACCTCATCTATAGGTTGTTTCTTTAGCTCAAACTTGGTTATCATGGCTTTTGTCTATCTCAACCTCCATTTGAGTGGTCTCTTTATCCTCTCCTCTAGCTCCTCTATTGACTTGTCAAGGATGATGATGATCTCCACTCTCTCCTCCTACCTCCATCGATGTCGTGTCCTCAATGGTTATAGTGTGTCTCTTTGCAGAATTACTAGTGGTATATCTACTATTTCTACCTCTATCTCCTCCTCATCTTGCTTTAACCCTCAACATGCCCAACTATTCCATGGTCACTCTCAACATGGCCTCAATATTGGTCTCATTATCAATGGTTTGAATCCCTTCTTCCCTTATGGCTCTCTCACATGCTGATTCCACTACTTGGGAATGAGTGTCAGTGTTGTTAGATGAGGTAAACCCATATACCCTAGAACTTATACCATCATATGTGGTTCTTTCCACCATTTATATTGCCATATCACCTATCTACTCTCTAATACTAGTCTAACTATGTGCTAGCTCTCCTTGGTAGTCACCAGCTACTTATATAGTCACCATACTATTTTAGTGTGTCTCACCAACTATAGTACTAGCAAATGGGGCATGGCCCATGATACCTGGTCCTCCCTCCATCTCCTCACCTAAGGTAACCTATCATCAACTTCACGAGGAAACCTAGCTAGCTGATACATAGGAAATATCTCATATATCCATAATATCAGTAGTATGATCCGTCTTATGGTATTATATCCTCTAACCCACATATTGAATATATCATGAACTAGTTAGACCCAAATGATAGATCCCAAATCATATAACACTCCCTCCTTCAACATCATCCTACTCAAGGCTACCATGTATAGTGGTACCTTGCCATCTAACTTATGATAGAGCACTCACTATATCACAAGGCCTATCACTACCTTTTAGAGATCTGAAATGTATGATATATACATGTCATCCATATTCACTCTCCACCTTGACAATATCATCTCTAAGCTTATATCCCACATGGCTAAGGCTCTCCTCTCCTCTATGTTATATAGTATCCCTATGGTCACTATTAATCCTACTATGGGTAATCTAAAGATGGCATGGACATCCTCTAGTGTGATAGCCACCTCTATCACATCCCCATCCACCTCTCATCTAAAGGTGTTAATTAATCATTCCCAACAACTAAAGAACATAACCAACACATCTATACTGAGGGGGATCCTACACATATCTGATATACCTTTGAGACCCATGGCTACTAATCTAGCTTTGTCTCCATCTATCAACCTCTCTAATAAATATGGTAACTAAGACATGCCCAATAATCTCTAGAATTGTGTTCATCTCTATAATCAAGAAAAAATAAAGGATGTATTAGTTCTTCCATGTCATGTATAATCACAATACATTATTTATACATTCTAATTTTAATAAAAAAATAAGCATAACTTATCCATTTTATCCCATTTTGGTCCTTCTTACCCTTATTTGGTCATTTCAAGTCATTCTAGCCCTCTGTTGCCTTCATGCACACTTTTCCATGCTTATTTTGGTTCCTTGGTCAACCTAGTTTGAGCAATTTTTCTTCTATTTTATCTTATTTTATCCTAAATTTCTCATTTTTCCTCTTATCTTCTTCTCCATGGTGTTAAGTTTCCATTCTGGCCCTTACAAACCAACATAACACGTTTTCACTAGGTCTTAGCTTACAAAATACACTAGGTTAACTTATAACTACTAGATCAACCACATGGATTTTCACCCTAATTCAACCTACTAGGTTCACCTGGTCAACCTAGTAGGTTTAGTGTGTTGACCTAGTATATTTTGCTAAAAATATGTATTTTTATTATTTTCTCCCTATTTCCCTCAAACCCATTTCCCATCTTCCTATTTGATACCCTTACAATCTAATTTTGTTCAATTTTGACATGTATAAATGCTTAAAATAAAATTTTATCTAAAATTCACTTAATTTAATATAATTTTCAAAAATATGGTTTGAGATCTATAGATTCATACCTGTAGTACACCTGTTATCACCTCTAGGTGTCTTCTTCATCTAGCCTATCGTTGCCTCTCCATCCTAGCCTTATTTGCTCTCAGAGCCCTTTTTATCTTCTCTTACAATTTAAAAATCAAAATGAATTCTCTTTTTCCTATTTAAAACCATTTTTTAGCCATTCAAATTCTTCAATTATTTTTCTTTAGATTCCTTGTTATGTTCATATCTTTGTTTTTGTTCATCTATTTTTAAAACCATAAAATTAGTTAGAATCATATTGAAATAGATATTATTTTCCACCATCATATGCCTATATTCCAAAAAAAATGTCTTTCGGCTCTTTTTGCACTAACTTCTACATGTTTGTCTAGTGTGCTTTACATGGGATGCCTTCACTTTCTTGTAGTCTTCTTGTTTATCTACAATACTAAGGTAAGCTAAAGGTATGTGTTTCTCAATTATATTCTTTAATTTATCTTATTTTCTTCTTACTACACCATACTTAGAATTGGCATTATGTGTCATCACATTCTCTCTCTGAAGCACCATCTTGTGTTGTACTTACATGACACATGATGAGCTTCAGTTGGGGCATATGTATACATATAATATTTTCAAAATTTTATTGATTATTGACACTTTGTATCTGATAATAACTTGTCGAGTCTCAATCTCTCTAAGTGCATGCCTTAAAGGGTGTACCAAGAAAGGGTGGGTAGACCATTAGTGCATCTTAAGATTATTATTCCTTTTGCCACTTTCCATCTACACACTAGCTTCCTAAAACCTTGAACCCTAAGCTTATTATTCTCTTTCCTATCCATTCCAATCATTATCATGTTTTATGCCCTTATTTCTTTCCTAGTTATCTTTTTGACTTATTAAATACACTAGGTTGACCTAGTCAACCTAGTGTGTTTTGGAGACACTTTAGCTCTTTTGGTTTATTAGAATATCGACCAACCGAGCACAAAATTTAATCATTAGCTCAAAAAAGTACTAGGTTGACTTGGTTGACCTAGTATAACTAACATGTTCAAAATTTTTAAATAAGTTACCACTATATATATAAGGTCATTTACCACCATTTCATAATAAGAGAATAAGAAAGTGAATAAGTATGAATGAACATCTACTTATTGACCATTCTACTTGAGAAATAAACTTTTAGGGTCCAATACTTTCTTTGGAGCTCTAATGTTGTCTTATGGAGAAGTCTTTTGGATGATTAGGTAGGCCATGTAGCCTAGAGTTAATTGATCTTGTTTATCCTTACAACCACAACAATTTCTTGTGAAACACCCTGGCCAAAGGAGAGATTGAGGCTCGATAGGTTCATATTCAAAGGTAAGTTTTCCTAACTTTATTTTTCCTTTGTAATAATAGATAGATAATGTATTATGTATTATTTTCTTCCATGTTTTAAGATTTTGTATACATTGACATGAGTATATGTCTCCTATGCATGTTTAGTTTAGTTGTTGTTTATTTGTTTTATTCTAACCCACACTTTGTGCCACAGGATTTGGTGCACACTAGATTAGTTTAATTTTATTATTATTAGAATAGTTTACTTTTTTTTATTAGTATAAGTGAAATATCAAATCATATGACTCTTTTAGGGTTGTTGTGTCATTGTGTTAGACTGTAGGCTTTAAAACCCTTCTTAGCATGATATGTTGTGCCAAGTGATACAAGTGATCCCCTAATCAGGTCTAGCAGATCCCCATGGTGGTCATGATACTTCTTAACAAGTGTATACCCAATCAGAAGTGTAGATGTACTTTATCTTATCTGATCTAGGATTAGTTCATGTACATCATGTAAATCTAATTGCATATAGGGAAAAGAAGTGCACTCTGCTTATAAGAACTAAGGCAAAGGCCAATGTAAAATGATAATTTTGAGAAAGATTTCTATTGGGTGATAGGGTATTGTGAATGTGGGATGATGTGATATGCTTCATTTTGAAATTTTCTATAATTTATAAACCAACCAATTAAATAATCACTAAATAACACATCAGACATGTAGGTCAGCATGCTACCTATGAAAACACAATGCAAGTGAGAAAAACATGATATGTAAGTACTATATATAAAATTAATTTAGGTTCAAGGAATTTATGGACTCACCAAACTCCTTACCCTCTATAATGCATAACCAATAAACTACATTGTTAAAGTATTTTTTCACTAGGTAGGGACCTAACCAATTAGGTCTAAACTTCTAACCTTATCCTTTATTATTTTAAATTTGATTTATGAGTATAAGGACAAGGTATCCTACATGGATTAGGTGTTCATGGATGTTTTTAATTGTATTTTATACCCATATAATCAGTGTAATAAATATGATTATTTGTGAAGGTAATATAACATTAGTTTAAGAGTTCTAATTAGGTCAGTTGTGCTTCTCTATAATCTTCTTGATCTGAAAGGACCTAGAGGGAAACATGAAGGTTGGGTATTTTTACTTCTAAGGGTAGGCTATTTTTTAATCTAAAAATGAGTGAATATAGGGTTTTCATCATGGGTATCTTAATAGTTATTCTGTAATCCCACAATGTTGGATAGATCTATAAATGCCTATCTCATTTGGAATCTATAATAGTTTTGACTAAAAAGGCTTTAGGGCCTTGTTAGTATCCTTAGCTTGACCATTGGATTGCATATAGTATAGGGAGATTGAATGGTGTGATATAGTTAATTTATTACATAGATTACAAACTTTGGGGTTCTTGAAGGGGGGCTCATTATCAATAATGATGACTTATGGGGCCCCAAACTAGCAAATGATTTGATTAAGAATAAACTTTGAGATGACTAATCCATTTATAGTTGTTAACAACATTGATTATATCCACTTGGTAAAATATTTATTTATTATGATAACAAAGTGGTGACCATCTAAAGAAGTAAGGGAAAGATTATCTACTAATTCTAATCCCCAAGTGAAAAAGGGCCATGAGGTGATGATGGGTTGTAATGCCCTAGTGGGAACATTTATTTCATGTAAAAAATGTTGACATTTCTCACATTTGTGTACACATTAAAAAACTTCATGGTATATAATATGCCATACATATCCCATCCTATGGAATTTTTAGGTAGTCTCCTAGACACCAAAGTGCCCACCAAAAATGCTATAATGACAATGAAAAATGGCTCTTTCTAACTCTTCCTAGTCAACACATTAGAGTAAAATGACTTCAAAGGCATTGAGATAAAGGACCATTTTTGAAAATAACATATGTAGATGGGATGATTGGAAGATGTATTATATGTTATAATTTAGCACCTTTATGGTAAGTGTGGTCAGTTGGGTAATTGAATGATGTATGCATACTAAGGCAAGGAGATAATAGTGGGTTTTTATACATAGCATATCAACTCAATGGGGAATTAGATATAGACAAGGTCATTAAATTCCAAGGGAGAATGAGCCAATCAATTGATAATTAAATAGACTTTTGGTTGACATACATCAAATCAAACTCACTCAAGAGTGTGATTAATCACCCAAACTTCTTGGAGGGACTTGGTTGTGTTAGGAAAGTTTATAGGGCCTAAAATTTCATGATAAATCTTGTCTCTTTATTGAGCATATAGTTTCTCACTAATTTAGTCTCAAACACTATTATTAAGCATTCATTTTCATCTTGAGTATATCACATATCATAGTTCATAAGGGTTCATCTAATGAAATAAACATGTTCTTTTCTGATTTTATCTTCTTGATTCAACATGTAGGCGAGGGACACCCTAGTTGCTCTAATGTAAAATATTAATCGTTTATCTAGAATAGTTGCCATGAGCATAGGGGGGACATAAGAAAGAATTTTGCTTCTTTGAATGCCTCCTAAAAATAATTTTTCCAAGTTAGGCCACTTATCATTTTGAGTAGGTTGTTGATGGGATGAACAACATAGGAAATATTAGGATGGAATCATTGAATGGCTCCCAACTTACCTAAAAATGTTTTGATTCCTAATTAATTTATGGGAGGGAAAATTAATAATAGTGATCATATTTTAATAGGGTCAATATTGATCCCATGTTGGGTTATGATTCACCCTAGGAGTCTTCCTCTAGTGACTCCAAACACACATTTTTTTGGGTTGAGAGTGGTGTGATATTCTATCAAATGCATTAAGATGGTGCATAATGCCTCTAAATGGTATTCCATGCATTTTTATTTTCCTAAGATATCATATAAACATATCTCCACTATCTTTTGAATGAGATCATGGAAAATTTGGGTCATGACCCTTTGGTACTGAAGGGCATCACAAATTAACAAAAGGTACCTTAAGGCATAGTAAATGAGGTCTTGATTTGGTATTCATCATAAATGAGGATTTGGTTATACTTTAAAAATTATCCATGAGCGATAATAATTCATACCCTATTTTAGCATCATCAATGACATCAATGGATGGGAGAGGGAAGTCATACTTTGGACATGCTTTGTTAATGCCATATAATTCTATACATATCTTGAAATTATCATTCTTATTGAGAATGGGGATAATTTTAGATATCCATTTGGATTAATATTATATATTAATAAATATGACTTAAAAAAAAATTATGTATTCATCTTTCACCATCTACGTGACCTTAGGATTGATGGGCATGAGCTTTTGCTTGATAGGTTTTGCATCAGGCATTATAACTAGGTTTTGGATGACTATAATGTGATGATTCCATACCATGTTGGTGTAGGAGAAAGCAAAATATTTTTAGAGTTCTATGAGGAGATGCCTATGACCTTTCACCCTTACTTGGAAAGTGAAGATTCTAACTTGAGAAGCTTGGGATTCTCTTTTGTCCCAATATGAATGATAGTTATTTCTTTAACGAGGGAGGATTTTACCTCTTTAAACATGTTAGGGTCTAGGAGAAGATCAATATCTTCACCCTCTATATTGAAGACATCATATTGATAATTAGAAGATAGGTAATAATCAACATGATAATAAGAATCATAATATTCAATTTGAAGGGCTGAGGTGGGATAATGGGTAAGTGAGAAATACCTTTTATGATGGAACAATGAGAGGCCATCATAGGCTAGTAATAACTCAAGAATGGCCTCATTGGTATTTGATATATTAATAACCAAGGGTTATCATCCCTTCAAATGTGGGTGATGGTTTGGTCACTAGGATTCTTACGCACAAGAGGCTCTATCTTAAATAAGACTACAAAATCATATTTTGGTGTCACTAGATGGGGGTCAAAGTGTAAAGACAAGGTATCCATGGAGTAAAAAAACTAGTTTTTCTACCTATGGACTACTTATATACATCATGTACAATGGTATTGTATAAATTAAGGTGTTTGGACTTCTACTTATATACATCATGTACAATGGTATTTTATAAATTAAGGTGTTTGGACTTGATCTAATAGACTTCATAAATTTGGTTTATGACTAACTATGATTTGCCCAAGATCCTTAAATTTTATATTTCTAGGCATTTTATAATGATCATTCCAACCAACAGGGCCTCATCCTCAGCCCCATTATTTATATACTCAAAGTATATCTTTAATCCAAAATGCATGACCTGCCCTTCAATGGAAATGAGAATGAATCCTTCCCTTATGCCTTAACAACACTTGAAACTATCATAGTGAAGGACCCACTAGTTGTGTGTAGAAGGGGGACATTCATATGGTGACGCTTATTGGTCTTCCAATATCTTGACCATATGGATATCAAAAATGTTGAGTAAGCCCTTTTAGTGTCCCTAGTTTTGAGTCTTTAGAAGATAATTATCTCATCCCTCTTGCAAGGAGAACATAAGGGTTGGTATAGGTCTGAATGGATTAGCTTTGTGTTATGTATATTAGGTAAGAACTTTGGAAACTCAAAGTGTTTTTTTCTAAACCTTGGTTAAGGTCAATAAGTACTTTTGGGAATTCAAAAGGCTGTTTAATTGACCTTTTATTTTATGGTAGGAAGTAGGCCGACATAGATAGGGGTTTTTACTAGCATTATAAGTATGAAAACATAATTAGGATCTCAATTTAATGTAGGAGTTGCATGAGCATAGCCACATAGCTTATAGTAATGTTGGTATGATATGGTTAGTACTATTTTCCCATTGTTATATGTTGGAAATCTTGTAAGAATATAGTGAGTGACTTCTTAGGGTATTTATCCTTCACGAAAGGAAAAAAGAACCTCCTTTAGGAGTCCATGGGTAATTTTGGACCCCAATATTGATCTCTATCCTACTTACCATTATATTACAAATCTTCTATTTGATTACTAGCACACTCTATGGGGAAGGGATAGATTTTTTACCTATTGATGGGTTTGGAGTACACTAAGAAACAGACCTAGGTTCTAGTGGAAGTATAACAACTGACACCTATAGATGGAATAGACCTAATGGATTAAGTAATATAGGAAATTAGTACGATCCTATCATAGTGTGATATACGAGCATAATCTAAAGTGGTTTATGATTGATAGGGTTTGAAAACATAGTGAAACGTATCTTTATACCTTTGAATATTGAGTGGTAGTGTTGATATTTGTTATAATGGTTGTTACAAAAGGGGATTCACTTATTCTTGGGAACCTCTACCATGTAAAGGTATATAGGTTAATTAAAAACTCCATGGATTTATAGCCTTGATTTATATATAAATTATATTTACCCACCCAATGTGGTTTGAATTGGAGGATGAGGGGAGTGAATTTATCCAAGAGGATCATAATCTTAGTTTTAGACATAGTGTATATTGTTGAACTAGTGATTGGTTTGGGGTTAGTGGTCCTTATTGACCAAATTTGACCCCAAGTAAAATTTGGGTCAAACCCTAATATTTTTAAATTTTACATAAAGTTTCATATGTCTTATGGGGTCATATATTGTCTTACATGTTTCACTTACCCTTTCCCTAGTCCTTGTTGAAACCCATCCTCAGTGTACTAGCTTAGTCAATCAAAGTCAACATTAGTAAAACCTATTCAAACTTAGTAAAAATGAAAAATTGTATTTAAATTGTCCTAAAATGGTCTTTTAATTGTTTTAAGGTGTTTTCAAGTCACAAGTTGGTCTTTTAATTGTTTTAAGGTGTTTCATGTGATAAAAAGGGTCATTTAGCCACTTTTCTAGCTAATTAATTAACTTGTATGGATGGTGGGAGTTAAAAAATATGTCCTAAAGGTGGATATAAACATGGATAAGGTAAAATCACGTAAAAATCAGTTAGGTGACAATTATATGTCTTTTATGATCAAGAAATGGTAGTTTTTCCTCAAAAATAAGAGTTTTTGGGTACTTGTACGGACTTCTCAAGTATACCATTAGTCAAAAACGTGGTGGAGTGTCTCTTGACATCCCCATAGGTCATATTCACATTTTTTTTAACAATAATTTCATATAAGATATTTTTAATACTAATTTTCCTCCATTTTTCATTGCCAAGCTAAGGAAGGGTAGAATCAATCACTTGGCATGGATTGTTCACGTAGAATTGGGAAGAATGATTCTAGGGGTGGATATTAATCCGAGTGCACTTAAATTTAATATTAATAAGTTTAAATTTTGTTCCTCATACTTTATGAACATTTATTTTAACTTCAGGTATATTTTTATGCTTATGTATCTAAGAAGGGGTCACTGTTTGCAATTGTTTCAAATGTTTTTGATTTGATTTGATAGGGGAAGTGGTTTTATGTGTCTCTTAGAGCCTCTTAGTGAGTTTACCATAGTTATCTTAGTTATATAGGTCTCATGGATTCACAAGTTCCTTCTAGAATTGCTTGTGTTTGTCATTGTCTTCTCTCTACACCTACAGGGGCTTGGTAGGAGCTTGTAATGTAATGGAGGGTGTTTTGGAGTTTGTTCTCAAACTATTATCTATATAAGTCACCTATTTTGAAGATTAATATTGAATTTTAAGAGATAATAATCCTCTAACATGCATACCATTTCCAAAATTTCCCTCATTGCCTCACATATAGTCAAATGTATACACCTATAAGTGTTATTTGCAGAGTTTAGAGAATATGTATAGAGGAATGGTGGACAAGTTGTGATATTAATGAAGAGTATGAGGTTTATAACAGCTTTGTGACATTTTTGAGACCTTTTGGTATTCATTTGGTGTTTAATAACCATTCAAAAGAAAGAGGATTGAGTTTTGGCCTACTGTCCCAATTTTATCAATATAGATCTCCTAGTTCTTTTGAAATGTTTTTTCAACAATTATGTTTTGAATTTTTTTCACTCCTTATGAATTATCTTTATATCCATATCCATGGAAAATAAGTGTGATAGGTTTCAAAGGATGAGAATAAGTGGAGTAAATCAAGTTCTTAAAAATGCCTATAAACATACTGAAACAAATTAGTAACATCTATAGGTTAGTAAGGTTTCAAATGGCCTTTTGATAGTTAGAAATAAATTAGGCATATATTCATGATTGTAATTTGTAAAATTTGGTTTTAATAACATAAAAAACTTAGATGAGCATCAAATAATAATACTAACCTTGATAAACCCTACATAACCATCCAACAGTCCATATATATGCTTCCAATTAACCACCTACAACTGAGATAGGCAGTGGAGTGAAATCATAGATTTTGAAGAGGTTCTAAGTAAATTTCAAGCTGAGTAAGGGTAAAATTAGGGAATAATGGATTTTAATGCCTAAATAAGGTCCTAAATCATCATTCAAGACCTAGTTCATATCTTTGACCATCTCCAAACCCCTATAGGCAGGGATCAAAGTGGATTGTCTCAGCGAAATAACAAACAATGATGATTAAGTGATGGCTTAGAGTAATTAATTGGGAAAATAGTAAGAAATAAAAGGTTAATGAGATGATAAGAGGCTCATAATAGGTTTTATATACTCTTTGAATCTAAATATCTACATTAAAACCTATAGGTAGGAGGAAAAAAGTTGTCTTAGTCAGGGCTTTGTAAGCAGACTTATGTTTGCCAAAGCATAATGATGACTCAAGAATTAAAATTGTTTGAGAGAGATTTTAAATATATCTTATATGGTATTTACTATTTTATAATTATTTTTCATGAGCATAAGATAGGACAAGGATCTCCATTTCCCATAAAACACAATCTATTCCCGCAAATACCCTATACAGCCTGGCTAGAGAAGGTCTACCTTAGAAATGGTGATAGTTAGGTGAAAAACCTTGGATTTAAAGGATAAAATTTGTTATATATTACCCTTGAGTTTATACACATATTACAATAATTGTCTTTGTGAAATAAATAAGGCAACATACCCTTGATCTATCTTAGAGTAGGGGCAATTTTTTTAGGCATAGAGATGACAGTCTTGGGGAAAATATGTGGAATGGTTAGCCAAAGATAAATTGAATCATTCAAGAATATTTAAATATCTAGGGGGAAAATGGATAAATATGAGAACCAAGTCCAAAATTTTAGGATGCAATCAAAATGGTCTAGATCAGAAGGTCTATAGACAGACTTAGTGATGAGAACATGCAAATCTAATGCCAAATGCAAGGTCACTTCAATTTATAGCATTGGGAAGGCATAAAAATGACTTGGGTAATATTAATATAGGTAAATATGAAGTATTAAAACCATCACATTTCAATGTAAAGCCCAAAATTGGTTAGTTGGATCCAAATCTCACTCAGGAGTTCCTAAATAACTCATTCCCAGCCCAAGAAGCAACTTCAAAAGCTTAGTACTATATGGACAAGTTTCATGGAAGATTTATAAATTGAGAATAATTATAGGGGTCCTTATCTTTATGTTTGTGCCATTATTTAAAATTTCCAACATGCATCATTTATAAACAATCCCTTAAGGGCTAATGCACTCTAAACCCTCCAAGAAGCTTGTTTTGAACTCGATGAAAAGGAAAGGCAAATGAAGCAACTAGAATGGATTATTAAATATTTTAACTCATCAATATGATGCATATGACTCTAATAAGGTTCATCTGATGCCATTGGTTCATACCTACAAGTATAGGATTATATGAAATAGGCCAAGAAAGAGCATTTAATGCTATAATAGGGATCTATACAAATGATCAAGAGCCCAAATTTTATATGAGGGATTTTAAGGAGGTTAAAAAATTGAATAAAATTTATTTTTTATATTTCACACTTTTAGGAGCACAAAATAGGCATTTTTAGTCTTCTAGGCTAAGGAGGCCTAATTGGGAAGGCTACTTGATCTAAAAAATACACTTTCCTTGAGTGTAGCACCATGAAACTTGGAATATATAAAAATGAGGGAATAGGGTACTAGAAAATTTTCTTAATTATTCTTTTATATCTTTACATTCCCCTGCACAAGTGGATTTATTCAAAAATAGGGCTACAAGAGGACTAGGCCTAGTGAAGGCAAAATGGGGTTTTAGTGAGAGATTGATGATTAAAAATGGATTTTTTTACTAAAATATGATTATAATAGGCCTTTAATGAATAAAAATTACACCAATTGAGCTAAATCCAAATTTTGGCTATTTTGGCCAAATTAGGCCTAATGGGACAAAGAGGCCTTGTGACACTTAAGAGAAGAATTGATGATTTCAGGTGATGTAACTAATTGAGATGCTTCAAGATAGTTTTTAAGTTTCCTTGGGATGTAAATATAACTATACAAGAGATATCATAATCAAAATCTTGCCTCTTGCCACTTGTTAAGAAGGAAATTCAAGACTTAAAGATGCTTATGAAGAGTTTCAATGCCACATCAAGGAAGGTGCTCAGTTTAGGATGGACACATATCCAAATAAGTTACTTGATCTCTCCTATACCTCATTTACATGAAATATTTTCCCCTAAACTACTTCTAAGTGTTTAATAAATCCCATCATGAAATCAGTTTCATAAGCGAGAATGATTGACAAGATTGCTACGCCACACTTGGAGAAAACACTGATTTGGGATAGAATGATGTGAAAATCAGTTTCATAACTCCTTATCCACCTAATTTTTATGTTTTTAACTTATCCTCACATTTAGACACTTTTTCTTGTGCCTCTTCAACTTATCCTCTCTCTCTCTCTCTCTCTT
The DNA here is from genome assembly GCA_037957365.1 of Torreya grandis. Classification (NCBI taxonomy): domain Eukaryota; kingdom Viridiplantae; phylum Streptophyta; class Pinopsida; order Cupressales; family Taxaceae; genus Torreya; species Torreya grandis. The sequence goes on along the minus strand of JARHVA010003903.1, from coordinate 980,143 downwards.
CTTCCAAATTCTATAAGTATGAGCCTTCTTAGCTATTGTAAGAGATACCACAGCTAGTATGGCATATCCCTACTAGTATGAAATTGAATTTTTGTCTTTCAAAATTGAATATAAGTCTTATTATAATATAATAAAAAAATTTATAAGTGTGTGAGTGATGTATAATGGAGCTAAGTGATGGTGTCATCATTACTCCTCTTTATCCATCATGTTTAAGCAAGAGTTCTGATTTTAATAGGTCATGTGAAGTGTATGAATGTATTAGGCTCCTTTTCAAGCATGCAATTGTTTATATGGTGTGAAATATTCCCCTAGATTAGTTATCATTTTAATTATCTTATGTATGCCTACCTTCACATTGAAACACTATGTTATGATCCTTCAATGCCTAGAATTGGTCTTGGAAAGCTTTGTTGCTTAGCATGAGTGTGATAGTCTATGAGATATGTATTAGTGTATCACCTCTTTACTATAGTTTCCTTTTCATTAAAAATCCTAACCCTTTTCCCATTAAAAAATAGTATATTAGGTGATAAGCACTTAAAAATGAATCTAGGGAGCTATCCCTCATAATCTAGAGATTCATCTCTCTTACGAGTTCCCATAAAATGTGAGAGATGATTCCATGTTGCATCAAATAGAAGGAGATTCATATAGTGTCCTAGGGTGCACAATTTGATGACAATAGTCCCTTCAAATTTTAATATGCATTTTTATTCTAGTTTTTCTTTCAAAATAACTTGGGGTAGTTATGCACCCTTATTTAGGATGACTAATTTGCATTTTATATATATAGTAACATATACAAACTATGGGGGTTCTGTGACCCAATTGGTAGGAATATGGTAATCTATATGTGATATGGGTTACTTATGCATAGTTTTTTCAACATTTCAAAGGGATTTAGATCTTCTTAGGATATGAATACCTTTCTTAGGTTTAAGAATCATATTTTATAGATTAGGGTTCAAGGGATAACCTTTATCCTATGCATCTAACGAAATCCTAATATCATGGTTATAATTGGTATCTTTGTCTATAAAATATAAATCAATTAACACCATATTTGGGCCCAAATTTATTGAGATCATCATGATCCATATGGAAGTATATTTGAGGTTGCCATAGCCTCACAAGATGTTACGCATGGTGGAAAAATTAGTTTCCCCATACCCAAGTTTTTGTAAGAAAAAAAGGGGGTGATGTTTACTACCTCTCCATCATCGACCATAATTCTCTTCACATAATTTTCATAGATTCATACATGTAAAAATAAGGCCATATCTCACATCCTTATAATCTTAGAATTAGGAGGAAATCTTCATAAATCAAATAAATAACCAATGTTTTGTTACTCTTAAATAAGCAGGAACATATCTAGATCAATATGGTTGATATGAGCTTGCAGAAGAGGGGAAACACTAAAAGTTTCCAACCCTATGCTATTTAAAATGGTTGACCAATGAGTAGGGGATTTATTTATCAAGTCTAGGAATGAAATATGGGATAATTTTTTGGTTAAATTAAACATTAAATCATAGCTCCCCTTGTGATTAGGATTAGACTATGTTTCCATAACATTCAACAGATGGAGGGCCATAGGCTGATACACTCTAGTATGAGTGATGGTGTTTTCCTCTTATTTGACTTATATTTATACTACCCCTATAATTTTTGATTTTACTTTCACTCCTAACTTAGGAGTTACATCACTATTCATATTCTCAGAGGTGGAGGCTTCAACATCATGAGTACATGTCTTTGTGGGTTGGTTATACTAAATATAGTGGTTTTGTGGGACATCCGACTATTGACCTTGGGTAAATCATGTTTCATGGTTGGGTAAGGGGTTATAATACGTTTAGATATTCTAATTTAGAGGGGAAATATGACCACTAGAAAATACTTGGGAACTTATGTCAACAATCCCTAGAAACATGTCTATGAATGTTTGCCTTTTATCTTCTAAGATTCTTTGTATAAATTTTCTATATTATCTATAATGTTGACTATCATAACTAATAACTCAATGAAATAGGCAATAAACATTTGGATCATAGTCTCTAGGTCTCATTCTCTACCTTCTTTTATGTTTTTTTGGAGTCCATAAGAGAAACATACAAACAATAAAAGTTGTTTGAATGAAATATTGTAATGCTCATATTTAAGAAATGTAATTTATTACTTTGAAATTAAATTCATTTAAGTATGTATAGTAAATACATCAACTACAAAGTAGCTAAGGGACAAAAGAGAGCATATCTTGTTTGATGTTTTATTTTTGGGTATAATAGTGATTAAGAATCATCATAGAGTTACATCAAAGATATTGACCTTGTTCATTCTATATTATAATTATTTTTATCTAATGAATAGTTGCATTTATAAAGGATAGTAATTTTGATGCAAGTGTCTACTTCTGATGTAAGCATGCAGTCAACAATATGCACATGAATGGCTCCAAATTGGCATCAGGCCTGCATAGTCACATGCATAACTATTTTAGATCATCATATGTGGCTTCCTCTATATGATCCATATAATAAGTAAAACCCTAGCTCCTTTACATTATAGCTTCCTATAACTTGGTAATAATGGATTATCACGTTAGTTGATCTATCCAAAACAACCCCATTTGTTGTTAATTTTTTCTTACACATCTAATGATCCAAATAGGGTCTCAGATTTGCATGTAGTCCTCTTTCCTAGGCATGTGTGTGAAATGGTAATAGTGTGACTATATGCTATTTCTACTAATAATCCTTGGTACAAGTGATCCAATAGTATATTGAAACTTTTGAATGATTCAAATATTTGATTCAATATTTTAGTGTAATTTTATAACTTGAAATATATAGTACCTTTCAATCATATTATTGTCAAATCAATTTATTAATTATTTTAATGAGACTATAGCCTTTGTATTATATAAGACCTTCTTGATTTTGAATTAGAACTTAGTAGCATGTGAAAATTTGACAAAAGGATGGAAAAAGAGGGTTAAAAAAATGATCATAGAGTGAAAGATATATAAAGGGACACAAAGATAAGTCTAGACACTTACATTGTAGTTGGACATTAACGCCAATGCAAGTGTCCAAACTAGATTAAAGTGTCTAGGGGATAAAACATACAAAAAATAGAAAATAATAGGTAGGGATCCTTGGCATACATTTAATGAAGATAAATAACATAAAATATAGGCCCAAGGGGTAGGTAAATCAAGTTAAATAAAGTGTAACCAAAGGGGTCCACAAGAGGACATGTCACTAAATGTCTAATTCTCAGTTAAAAAGGTATATATATACAAGGAAAATATAAATATGTGTACTTTTACCAAAATGGGTATCTAAATTCTCCCCCCACCTTATTTAATATATTAATGTAAAAAAATTAAAATAAATAGTTTAAAGGAAAATTAAATACATACGATGGTGTGGATAACACATCTTGTCTTTGCATGAACTCTTCTTGAAACATTCATTTGAACATTACTTGTAGCCAAGAATATGACTAAAAGTAATCAACATACATAATTTTTATGTAAGCAATAATAAAATGTATCATAAAAAAGAGCATGTATATAAAACACATGTATGTGTAACATAGTAATGGTTTTGGAGTGCTAAAAACTAGAGAAGTGGGTAGGGGGCTTGTAACCTCATCCATATTCTATCTAAGAAGTTGAGTGAGCCTATAAGTGGGTAAGAGGATTTCACCATGGTTTTGTTTTACTTGGATTAGGGAGAGTTTGGAGGTGATCATTACCCTAAGCTAGAATAAGAAGAGCAGTTATTTGGCCTTCAAGAGTATCATTTCCCAACTAGCATAACTTGAGTGTAAAACATATGCATATGTATAACTAGGTATAGGGAGAGTGATGTAATAAAGTTCACCCAAAAACTTGATGAGATTTCATGATTTAATGCCTCTAATCAAACCAAAAAGGAGAGTCAATTATTGCATATGGGTAAGGCTCAATATGTCTATAAACGTTTGACTAGGGTATCAGTACGTAAAAGTTCATAATGTAATAATAGTCCATAAAAGAGTTTTGAAATATGAAACTGATTTTTATTTTGAAATATTAGGCACACATTATATATAATATGCACCTTAAATATGTCTTAGATAAAAATGTGTATAAAAATGGTACCAATGAATATAATTTTTCCAAAATTATGAATATTAATCATATATTGTGTTTTTTGGCCAATTTAAAAACTATGTAAGTGTGGAGATCATGCTTTCAAAACATTCCCCTACTATATATGGAGAAATATCAAAAATAAAATAAGTACCAATGTGGATGATATCTCTCCAAAACATGTTCCTTTTATAATCTAGATATTATAAATAATGAATAAGTATGGAGACCATGCTTCCAAAGCATGCCCCCACTGAATCTATAGAATGTGCAAACTATAGTCAATTTTATAGAACATGTTTATAAACATGCCCCTACTAATAATACCCACATTTTTAGAAGAGTACATATAGTTCTTGATAATTATCTCCTATTAAAATAAAAAGCTATAATGTGCTTCATATAGTTTACATGATATTTTTCTAAAAGTATTGCAAATAACAACTTGAAACATTTCTTTTGGTAGTGTTTGGAATCTAATAGAATATATGTGTAGCAAAAAATTTAGGAATTTTTGTTAAGTTCAAATTTTTAAAATTCAGTACAATATGGAAGAGCTCATTGTATGAATTCCAACTAAAGTTGTGGTTTTTAAAGTGGACAACTGGTTCTCAAGATATGCACATTTGAAGTTTGTGTAGAAGTTGTATATTAGTTACTTTGAATATAAATTTGAAGTCCTTTGTATTTTAAACTTTTATAAAATTTAAGCTATGATTAGATGATAAAAATTCCATATGGTATAGCTCCTTAACCCATGTAATTTTATGTACTCCATAGTGTCATAACCAGTTAGGATTTCACTAAACTGGTAAGTAGGATTGATTGAGAATTTACTAGTAATTTTAAATTTTTGAAAAAAAATCATTTTGTGTGTATTTTTTGAATTTTTAGTGGGACAAAAGACACTTACTTAAGGTCCTAGATGTTTTCATAGATAACATGATGCTAGTGTCTAGGGTCAAACACAAGCATCTAACATTTATCTACTTCATCGATGCTAACATCTGATGCTTTTATCTTGCATGGATGATAGTGTCCAATGCTACTAGTTTTTTACTTTTGTGAATATTTAACTATAATTTATATATTTTTTCAATAAAATATAAATATTAACAATTTTTCATTGTATTTTTTATTTCAGAATGATATACATATTTAGTTGTTTTGGCATGGTCAACATTATTCTACTTTGCCAAAACTGGGTCTAGATGTAGCTAAATGGGTTGTTATAGATTAGGTAGGGTTGGGTCACATGAAAAATATGGGATATATTTCATATGATATCCACCTCCTCACAACCCTAACTAAGAGGTGGAGCTTGGATACATGCACTTTATGGCTTCCCACTTGTGAGATGATGGTCATACTAGAGGATGTGTATCATATTTTTGGATTTTGATTAGAGGTGAGAAATTTCAAGTTGCTAAATATGGAATCCTATGATACATTTTGTGTTCTCACTTATATTTCACTAGCTAAAGAGATCTAGATTAGATCCAAGTAGTATGATCCATTTTTATAGTATTATTAGAGGTGATGTTCCATGATTGAAAAAGTTTATTTGTGTTTTACTATGCCATTTATAGATATAAAGGGTGGTATAGTTGGTATTTCATATCATATGTACCATATATTACAACATATTGATCTTGATCAGACTAGATATTCATGGGGTTTCACTATAATAGCCCACTTATATAGGGATATTTACAAGTTTACATTTGAGATTCATGGTGGAGGTATTAAAGATACAACTCTATTACAAGTTTGGGTATATGAGTACATTATAGTGGTATGTCCAGTAGGGAGTCCCCTACTTGGATGGGCTCATCTATAGATGTTTTTAGAATAGTGGGTATTTCTACATGGTAGTCTAGATACCTAATGGAGTATCATGTTACTTTAGATAGGTTGACCTTAGATCAAATTAAATGGTGTCTTTGTAATACATCTATTGGATGGCTCAAGGATAGACATGAGTTGTGAAGAGTTTGTATCAGTATGTGGTTAGTTGATCAATTTTTAGTGTCCATGAGTTTTTAAGTATGAATGTGTTTTTTGATAGTTTTTTATAGAATAGGGAGTGCCCTCTAAACCTTACCCCTAACATCAAATAATATGGAGTTGGCATAGGTCCCATGGTAGGCCATCACCTATGGATATTGATCTATCTCTAGGTCTATCTGATGAGATAAATTTCTTAGTTCCCCTAGATTTAGGGGAGGATGCATGATGTACATATATAGTGGTGGGATACAAATAGGTGACCACTATTATTTCCTATTATAGTTTCCCCAAGGTGTTATTATTATGAAAAAAGTGGGTATATGGGAGATAAGTAGGGATTTAGGTGATGGTGATCATGTGGGACCAACACTAGTGGATAAGGCAATTTTTAGGGCCACATGTGAGTATTATAGTTTTTCAATTTGGAAATTGATTTGGTTATAACAGTATATAAATAATTTGATTCCATAAATGTAACTAATTGGTATCATATCACTGATCTTTGTAGGCAACCAGGCATGGGTGACTATGGTGGACTAAGTGATATAGGCCCTCACACAAAGTGTGCCCATGGATATTGCCAAAGATGGATTTATTGAGAGAGTGGTCAATATTGTAGGTGCTCAAGTACTTTTATTTGATATTATAGTGAGGGTTATATAATAATATCATGCTACGACCACTAAGTGCAAGGAGATACATGTTGAGTTAGATATGTGAGACATCCCATAACAAAGTGCCATGAAGATCGTGTAGACTCTAATTGATCGATATGCCACTTTATGGTAGGAACACAAGGATATTGTAATTATATTTCCCATGACCCTACTCCTTATGATTACACATTAGCTCACATGTAGACTAATACCCCTAGTTATCCTACTTAGATACATATACCACCCTCTTGGACCCTTTCTCACATGTTTTTCTCATCCCCTACACATCCTGAGTCCATCTTGCTATTTTCTCACACTAGATAGGATCTCTATGGGTCTCTTAGCCCCTTTCAGGAACTTTTTAACCACATTAAGCCTATGTTTGACTCATGATTTAGCTTAAGGACTAAAACCACATCCTAGGATGCATGTTTCCTTCACAAAAGTTGTGGTGTAGGAAAAACACATGAAAAAACCTTAGTTTGGTCTCAAATGATAAAAAATGGCTAGTTTTGAGCTTATTAACGGAATAGGGTTGAGTTATATGTCCTTTTTCTCATTAATTTTAGCCTCTGCATTCACTCTCCCTTGTATCTCTATTCTAATATTCTCACTTGATCATTCACACTCAAAGCTTGGTTGATTCCTTGAATCTCTCTTGGTTCTTGCTTAGCATAATAGCTTTTTATGTGATAGGGGATGCCCTACTCAATTGTAGCTTCCATTAGTGATTCACATTGATATCTAAATTTTTTATAAATCCTATGGGTTTCTCCTTTCTCCCTTAAGACTCCATTACACCTATATTTTTTGCTTCTTACATTGGCTTTGTCAGATTGATAATTTCTCCTTCACCTCTTCCATAGCTTTTGGCTCTTGGTCTGGACTTAGCTTACACACAACCTAATATTCTTCCTCTCTTACCTCTTAGCCTAGAAAATTAGTTAATATAAATTCTACACATCTCTCTTCATATTGATATGTAGGTACTTTGATTTGTAAATTGAAACCTTTTATTTATTTTCTATAGCATACATGTTAGGGTTTGATTTGTTATAGTGATTTAGTTGTTTTGTGCATTGCTTAGAATACTTTTTGAAGTTTCATACATTAGTATATGGTTAAAAAATACTTTAATTACGTAAAATACTCCTTTATTACATGACATTTATCTTTTTACAAGCATTTATTATTACATACAAGGATTATACATGCCCAACATGAGCTATACAACTTGCTTAAATAATCTCTCTCTTAATAAACTAGAACATTACATTGGTAGAAAATAATAGTGTTGAAAGTGAAAGATAACTCAAATCTATAATAGACATGCTCATTAACCCTTTATTGAAAATTTATTTATTACCTAAAAGATATTTCATTTATCTTGAAAGTGCCTTAGCTTCTACATTTACATTTCATTTGTTAGCTCTCTTTACTTGGTATTATTGATTTCATAATTTTTATGCAATCAATAGTTTAGTCTTAGCCACTTGCTTTACTATGGTTGGATCTACTAGAGATACATGCATCCTTTATGCACTTTATCATGCTAGCCTCAACCTAGTTTACAAGTCTATCTATATTTTGGTACAAGCTGGCAAACTAGATAGACACTATAGATCTCCTATAGCCCATAAAAGCCCTGAGCCTTATAGTCTCTTAGTGGTTTTCTTTATCACCCTACCAAACACTAGTGGTTCCATTCAGATTCTTGGAGATACATTATAGTATGCCTAGTGGGACCCCACATAAGGTCTCATGCTAGTTCTATCCCATTTAGATCTCTCTTAGCCAACTCCCCTATATTAGTTATTTATCTTTACTTTTAATTATTTTGTGGGTCTCACCTTGGTTTTTTTTCCTACTTTGGTTCTATCATTCTCCTTGTTGGTTCTCCATTAGTTTGCATTTATATTATCTTACATGTTGATCTTATTTCATTACATCCATGGCTGATCTCCCACCCTTGGGATGCCAATCCTATTAGATTCACGGTCTTATCCTTGAGCTCATTCATCAGTAGGCTATGGATGCAATGGAACACCATAGGATCTAGGAGGTTCCCTCAACCCAACATGGTGGTGTAGACCCTATCTCATTCCAAAAGGAACAATATTAGTATATATATATATATATATATATATATATATATATATATATATATATATATATATATATATATATATATATATATATATATATATATAAAAATAACCAATGAACTCGGTCTTGTTTTCACTAGTTTGAGATTAATTCATCTCAAGATGTTTTTTATTAGCCTTATGCCACATATCATTCACCCATTCGAGGTGATGAGGATCCCCTTGCATGATTGGGACCTAATGAGCTACATGTGATCTTTGATATTACCAAAGACACCTTTAGGTGAATGAAGTGCATCCTTCTCCCCCTAGGAGTTGGTAGCATGCTTCATCTAGAGACAAAGCTCACACCCACTCAATTTTAAGTGCCTCAACCAGTTCTCATGCAAGTTACCCACCTCTCTCTTGATAAGATACCCTCCAACAAGAACAACCTCATATACATGTTTTAGGTCATAGGTATTTCCAACTCATTAAGATATCCCCATCATAGGGAGTCCTCTCATCTTCTTATCCCTTCCTTTAGAGTTTCTAATGAGTGTGTTGATTCTAATCATCACCTATAGACTAGAGATCCATGGGATTCTTATCAAGAGCATCGACACCCATTGATTAACCCTTTCCTGATGGAACATGATCAACACCATGGGGATTTTGGTCATCAAAACCACTTCCATGACTATGTCATGTCTTCCCATCATCCCTGTGAGGAATTTTACTCATCTTGTGGTCATTTCACACCCCATGGTAGAGATGATTTCCACCATGAGCATATTCCCCATCGAGAACCACCTTTAAATCATCCTCTTTGTGATCATGTTTATGATAATGTTTATGGTCATAGGAAACATCATTATCATCATGAGCCCCCTCGTGAATCTCATCACCAACTTACTATTAACTATAACTATGAGGATCTCTATCAAAATACTCTTTTCCCTTAGGTTTGTGATTTTACCCTTCCTACTCTTATCCTTGAACTACCTAAGTTTAATGGCACTTAGGAATCCATTCCCATAGAGAATATTATGGCATTCATGATGGCATGTATGGATTGGGAACAAGACAAAGGCATGATGTTGAAGCTCTTCACTCTACTAGATGAAGCTCCTGTATGGTTTTAGAATCTACCTCTAGAATCTCACTCTAGCTTATAGCTCCTTTTAGATGATTTCCTCCAATAATTAAACATCTCTAGAACCTTTAAACTCAACATACAATCACTAACCTCCATGTCACATGACAAGGGTGAGTTAAACTTTAATTTTGTGTGTAGTTAGTGTTTAACCATTAATACATAAAAAACATGTTTTTTAGATGACCAACTTTATGATATGTTCATGTGAACATTGAGGTAGGAGATTCACCTTGATGTTCTCAAGTTTTAAACCACCTCATATGATGAAGTTGGTAATGAGTGTCTAAAGATTGAATTTTTTAAGGTGCATGCAAGCATGCATCTTGTACCTTCCTAAAATTCATCCTCTTTACATTATCATAACCACAACATGACCATCGATGGTCTTACTAATTATCCTCTTAAAAAGAAGGACAAGAAGGACAAATGTGAGGTGAATGCTTTGATTAAGAATCCAACTAAAAATAAGGCTTCTGAATCAAGCAAAAAAAATAATGGATGGTGTTTCTTTATGACCCCACCAAGTTTTGCAATTACCATCAGATGAGGGGGCACAATGATGCCAATTGTTCTACCTAAAAGTCTAGTGCACAAGCCTCACTTCCATATCAAAGTTCTCTTGTGGATCCCAACCATAAGTTAAATGTGTTCAAGGATCCTCTGCTTTACCATGACAAGGAGAAGAAGAAGAATAAAAATAAGAAATCAAAGGCCAAGGCCCCTCATTCTCCTTCTTGCTCTTCCACCTCTTATAACTACTCTTCCCAAGCTAACCTAAGAGGGAAATCCAAGCACAAGAGTAGTAAGGTCATTATTTCTATTAACATAGCCTCTACTAGGTATGAGTGTTTTGTCAACACATGCTTTAGTTTGGCCACTAACCTTATTAGAGAGACTAGTGTTGTTTCACATCTCATCTAACCCATAAGGGTAGGGAATACCAAAGTTGGATTTGACTTTCAACATAACATCTTCCCTCAAGTTAGACAATGTCCTCACTCCATCATATAGGAGTTATAAGCAATCTCAACTATGATCTCCATTTGGGACCTTATTCACCTTCACCCTAAGAAAAGGGGCCTCATATTTGATTATCTTTGTCTCTCTCATGAGGGTACATCGTGGGTTGATGTTTAAGTTCTTTTCAACTCCAATGCATCCAAGCACCCTCATTTTCTAGTCTTATCTTTTGACCCCACCTCTTTTCTATATATTTCAATTCTTTTAAAGAGGGATTAGTTCCCTCTCTATATTGATACCTCTGTTAATGATTACCAGGTCAAGTGGTTAATTGTTGATTAAGGAGTTACATTGAATATCATGCCCCTATGTGTGTTCAATGAACTTGTGATTAGTTATAAGAAGCTCTCTTATTCTCACCATAACTATGTTGGTTTAAACAATGACATAGTTACATCAATGGGAAATGTGAAGCTCTAGATCAAGTTTAATGTGTTAGACCTTGATCTTTCATACAACATGATTCTTGGTCATCCTTGAACCACTGACATGTAGGACATCATGTTGGCTATGTTTCACATGGTTCAATTTATGCATGAAGGTGAGGATCATACCCTAGAGGCTAGCCTAGATCCTTAGGCATTTATTTATAGAAAGATAAATCCCTCAAGTGAGGATTTGTATATTTCCTCATAGGGTTTTGTATATTCTTATACACCCCCTATTTATGAGTCTCATTTTCTCAAGGATGAGCATTGTGATCTGGCTAAGTACTAATCATCATTCATTCCTTCAAAGTCCATAATGCATCAACTGACTCCCTCTTTCAATCCATGATGATAAGCTATCTCATCTCTCTTTGGAGACCTCTTCTAGGATGTATCCCTATAATTTGAGGTTCCCCTTACATCATGCTTTTACCATCAAAGTATAGGTTCTCTTAATGCATCTCCCATTGAGACCATTAGAGCAGTTGAATCTAATCTTGAGTATTATTTCATTCATGTTACAACACACAACCTATTAAAGGAGATAAAGGCTTAAACCAAGCTCATGCAGGCTTGTTGTAAACATGATTATCCCCTTGATCATCTTAGTTTCGATATTTCTCTCACTAATGGCCCAACCCCTAGCATTCCTATCATATATGTCCTTGTGGTTGAACCTGAAGTGTTAGATCAATTACTCCCTCTTGTGTTTGAGTGTTTCAAGGAAGGTAATGTTATAAATGTTGAAGGATCTTTATATGTCAACCTCAATACTTCAACAAGACCAAAGATCATTAAGATCAGTGCTAGCCTTACTATAGAGGAACGAGATGTTTTGGTCACTTTATTACATGATTTTTTGATGTATTCACTTGGGAATAAGTTGATATAAAAGGAATGGATCATGACATTATTGTTCATAACATAGCTATGGATGATGGGACCAAACCCATTAACCAAAAACAATGAATGATGATGGTTAAAGCATCCTAGCTAGTCAAGGCTAAGATTGGGAGACTCATATGATTTGGTTTCATCCAAGCCATTGACTACCATTGATGGGTGTACAACATTATTCATATTCTCAAGAAGAATGGAGTAGTTTAGATCTATATTGAATTTTGATATCTCAATATGGCTTTCCTAAAGGATAATATTCCTACTCTTTTGATCAACCAGATTGTTGATTCCACTACTAGTTTTGAGATCATGTCCCTTATAGATGGATTTTTAGGGAAAAACCAAATCCAAATTGTACCCAAAGACTAGCATAAGATAACATTCACTAACCCATGGGGTACCTTCTATTATGGCATCATGCCTTTTGGTCTAAATATTTTTAGGGCCATGTATCAGCATGTCATGACCCATGTCTTCCATGACCTTATCCATAAGAATGTTGAATTCTATGTTGATGATCTCCTTGGAAAATGTCACAAGTAGGATGAGCATGTATGATGCCTCAAGATCATATTTGACCATCTTTGAGATTATCACATCAACCTTAACCCTAAGAAGTGTATTTTTGGTGTTTCCACTAGAAAATTTCTTAGATTCCTTATTTTGTAAAAGTCATTAATGTGGATCCTAAGAAGATCAAGGTGATCCTTAAGATGCCTCCCCGATACAATCTCATTCAGTTATAGTCTTTCCTAGGAAGTTTCAACTTTTTTAAACATTTCATTAAGAAGTATGCTCACAAATCCATAACCCTTACCCATATTTTTAAAAAAAAACACATAATTTTTGTGGTTTATTAAAGTACAAGTAGATTTTGAGGAATTAAAGTGCATACTTCATAATCCTCCCATCCTGATGGCACCTATTGAGGGGAATGATTTCATCTTATATAAATTTATCATTGATCTTTTCATTAGGGACAAGCTAAGCAAAAAGGATGACACTAGAAGGGAGAGATTTGTTTACTACATGTCTCACACACTAGTTGGCTTTGAGCTCAACTACTCTCTTGTTAAGAAATACTACCTCTCATTCATCTTCTCCATGAAGAAGGTGAGACATTACATGTTGGGCTAAATCACCAATATGATTATCTAGTCTAATCCACTATGTTATATGCTTATCAAAGCACATCTTACTAGTATGATACACTAAAATGTGGATCATACTTCTTTAGGAGTTTAACCTTCACATTATTAACCAAAACTCCATCAAGGGTTTGACTATAGTTGAGTAACTCACTAAGTGACAACTACCCAATCTTAGCATGGAACTGGTTGATGATGCCTTTCCTGATGAGATGGTCTATTCAATCAACTATGATGGGGTTTTTGAGTGTGATTGGTATTGGGATATCATCTATTACCTTGAGACCTAATTATATCCCATTGACGCTCTTTCACAAGAATGCTATTGAATCTATAATCTTGTTTTTCACTATGTACTCTTTGGTGGAATCTTATTCAATAGGGTTCTTGATGGTGTGTTGATGCAGTGTCTCACCCTTGAGGATACTCCTCTCACATTGGAGGAGTCTCACAAGAGTGTTTGTGGTAGCCACCCAAGAGGGAAAGCCACCACTTAGTGTATTATCAAAATGGGCTACTACTAGCCTACTCTTGTTAAGGATGTAGTCTAGTATGCTAAGAAATGTAAGATGTACCAAGTCACTGGGGATGCCATCATTACCCCTATAGTCCTCTTATATTATATTTTATCCCTTTGGGCTTTGTCAATTTGGGATCTTGACTTTGTCAGTAAGTTCAAACCCACCTCTTTTAATGGCCATCATTGGTTCATCACTACCACTAAATATTTCATGAAGTGGGCTAAGTCCATGTCTTTGAGTAGCATGTGTGGTAATATCATTTCTAAGTTTGTCCTAAACTAGCTTATTTATAGTTTGGGGTCCTTGATATGATTAAATCCAATAATGGCCCAAGCTTCTAAATCCCTAAGATGCATGAACACACTAAACACTTTGGGTTTAAGATCTACTTCTCCTCTACCTATTACCCCTAAGGAAATGGGAAAGAAAATTCTTTAAAATAAAACTTTGAATAAGATAATTATCCATACTATTTCCTAGTCTAAGAGGGACTGGCATCTCATGCTCCAACTTACCCTTTGGGCCTATCCAACTAGGTTTTGAATGGCCATGGGGGTAACCCCATAGTCTCTTATGTATGGTTTTAAGGTTGTTATTCCCTTTGTAGTCTTAATCCTTTCACTACATATTAGCATATTTGGATCTCTTTCTAATGAGGAAGAACATGCCACTTGCCTCACCAAGATTGATCAATTAGATGAGTGATGCATGGCTGCTCTCGAGCAAAACTATGCTTATTAGCACCATCAATGCCACCAATTCAAAAATTTGGTGTACCCTCATCAATTCAAGGTAGGTGATATAGTATTCATTTTTGACGAGCATCATAAGAAGGGAAAACTCATGGAAAAGTGGTTTGGAACTTTTGTTATCACTACCTCTCTAGATAATGTGGATTATCATCTCTCAACCCTCAAAGGCAAGCTCTTATAAAACTCAATCAATGGGTTCTACCTCAAGAAATTTCATGTCTAGGGCCCACATGGCCCTCCAAGAAAGTTTCCTATGGTGGTAAGGAAAACCTTTCCTCTCTTCTATCACCATTAACCTCCATGCTGCTTGTGTATGTGTATATATGTGGGTTATTTATTAGCAGTTCCTACTATCTAATCACATGTATCTAGTAGTCTATATCAAATGAAGCATACACATCAAACACAAAATTATATACACACATGTGTTAATAATGAGAATCAGTTATATATAGATCATAAAAAATACATGTGTTTTCTCTAGGTACATCACATAACTTCATTTGAACTTAGGCTTATAGTCCCTAAAACTACCACGTGCATGGATATACATATGAAACTATCCCTATCAACCTATGAACAAGCTACATATATGGTAGTCATGCCTCTGGTGGAGACCTTAATATCTTTGTAATAATTAGTCAAGCCACCATCTGCTCTAGGGCTACCATCTAGTCTGCTTTGTCTCAAAACACATCTCCTCCTCTAGTATGTTATCATGCTAGCTTAGCCTATAGTCGATATATCTCATCTTTTGATCTATATAGTTGTACCTTAGCTCCTAATTCACCCATCTCATGTTGTGATATATATTTTTTTAATTATTATATGACTACTTCATGCCATGTTGACTCTGCCTGTAGCTATGGTATCTGATGTCATGCCCTTGCTAGCTTGAATGACGCTCATGCACCCACCACTAGAAATAAGTATGTGGCTTTACCCCTATTGGTAGATGAAACACCTATTATGTTATTAGTGTTTCCACCCCATAAATTAATAGCTACCTAAGTATTAAATCCATCTAGGGTCTTGTTTAGCTAGGCTAATCTCCTGCACACACACATAGAGAACATATGTTAGTCATATATCATCTCTCACTAAGGATGAGTAAAAAGATAAAGTGTTATATATAAAATACACTTATCTTACCTAGTAGTGTTGATGGCCTTTATATCACTCCCATAGGTCATGTTCCTCTTGGTAGTGTGGTCCTCATCATGGTTGCCTCTCTCTACCATTACCCCCTTACTCTTCCTTAGCTATCTACCATGCTCAACCCTAGCTGGCTTGGGCTATGCTCATCTCTCCCATAATGAAAGAACCTATCTCCCTATATGGTGGTATGGCCCTTATGGATCTCAAATCTCATCCTATCCCACATAGGTCTCTACCCCTTCATCTTCTAGCCACACTACAAGTTTGTATGGATCATGGACATAGCTACCTACTACATCCAAATCTAAGGTGCTCTATACAAGCCCAACCTTATATATGAATTATAAAACCCATGTAGTGCTCTCTTCTAGTGTAGGGTATGCATTGGTGGCAAATGGTGTCCTTAACAATGTTATAAGAAGCCTCTCATAAGCTTAGGACATGACTAAGTTGGGCTATGTCATTCTACCTACCCCTGTGCACCAGATGTGATCCTATTGTTGGTATAGCCTACCTACGATATACTAATCCTCAACATATATCTATATTCCCTCTATATATTAGACAAATCCTATCTAATAAAGTGGTAGTAACCCCATACTCTCACCAATCTAGAGCCTCCTAACCATATACCTACTATCACTATCCTAAGTGTGGTTAACCCCAGTGACAGTTATGTGAATTATACTCCATGGCTATTCCATTAAGGGTAGGGTCCCACTAAATAGAACCTAGTTATAGCTATATCATATACCTATGGTAGTTATATCTCTTTGTCATAAGCTCCACCCTATAGAGTTGGTATACATCCTCAATGCTAAGGATGACATCTAGCTTGGGCCATAGCTATAACACATGTCTCTCTAGTACACATAGTCACCAACACATTCACTGGGTCCATGGAGTAATATAATGAGGGCACAAGTACTAGTATCCAAAGTCCTATACTCTATAAGAAATCCTATTCCTCCATAGGTAGAGCATCTACCTCTTTGGCTAACCATGATGGGAGTCTCTCTTGGTTAGTCACCTCACATAGTCTATCTCTCTATGTCGATAGCTCCCTCACTTTTGAAGGCTCTCCCTCTTCTAGTATGCTAACTACTCCACATGTTTGCACTATTGGATTATTTTATGATCCAAAAGTATTTTGTTTTTAGTTATTTTTTTTAGATTTTAATAAATGAATTGGTTCACGAGAATTGGTTTTATCTCATAACCACCCAGTGAAAGTTTTATATGTTTTCACCTCTCTTTGTAAAGCTATCTAAAATAATAAAATACAATATTTCATGGAAAAGTTTTAATTATATATTTTTTGGTTTTTCATGCTGATATATAGATCAATAGTGGTATCAGAGCTCAGGTGAAACATGAAAGAAGGATATAAGATTTTTTTTCTGAATTTTGATTAAAGAAGCTTTGAAGGTGTTGGTGACCAAATATGACTTTTAAGTCAAATTGGGGCACCTATAGGTAAAAAATTGACTTTATAGGTCTATAAATGGTGTAATATGAATTTCATGAGGTGTTTTATAGATTAATTAATGTCAATTGATGTTATACTAGCCTTGGTCATTAGTTATTTTAGTTCCTTCAGTGATTTTTAGTCATTTTAGGGGTTAAAATTGAGTATTGTATAGATTTATTGGGAAGTATAAAGGTTAAAAAATTTATTTAATGTCCCATGTGTCCTTATAAGTCTTAATTAACTAAAATATGGTAGGTTATGCAAAATAAAAGGTAGTTTTCTTAAAGGAAAAAAAGAGTTTGGCACTTGTACAACCTCCTTGGAAAGTATGCCATGCGGTAAATGATCAAGAAGTGCCTCTTCAGCTTCACCATGATCAATTCCATTTTTTTTTTTCATTTGGAAGTGTCATTTATTGCTCAAAACTATTTTACTCCCTTTTCACCTTTCTTGGCAAGCAAAAGTGACCTTTAGGTTTTTGCTTGGTACAAACAACTCAAGAAGTTTTAGGGTAAAATATTTTGGGATATTTTTTTAAACTTATATATATTCATTTATATATAATTATTTTGAAAAAATTTGGCCTTTCCTTCATGGACCATCCTCATGAAGTTGACCTTTCAAATCTACCTACTAATTTGTGTACCTTACAAGTTTTGCTTTAGTTTGAGAATATACGTATAATTCATTTTCTTATATTAGTTCCAAATGATGTTTAATTCCTTCCAATTTTTTTTTCATGCTTATTTTCAAGTTTCAAGTTTTTTTAAAGATCCAATCACCTCAAGTTTGCAAACTAGTCTCATTCTATGTTGTTGGTAGTTTTCATCATGTTTTGTATTTTCATGCTTGAAAATGGCTCCAAGGTGTTTTTATAGATTAATTATCATGTTTATAAAGTTATATTAACCTCTCTTCACCTTCCAATCTCACTTTAAAATCAAATTTCTATGAGTTGTAGTCATTTGTAACCTATCTTTTAGTCTGCCATGATTATGCTTGCATACAGGTGCTTAGAGGATAAATTCACATTGAATGAGATGTGTTGATATTTGTTTCATATCATTATAAGTGTGATTAGTTCATTTTAAATCTTATATGTAGGTTTAAAACTCATTAAGGGATTGGATTCCTTGTTCACTATTTTTAATTTCCTTACTACATGTGTGTATGTAAATACCCACCTACAGGTGACTTGACAGAGAGTTTTAAAGACACTTTGAAGTGCTTAAACATGTGATTAAAATCTTAATGGAGTCAGAGGGTGTCAATAATATCATTTCATACATGTTTTAAAATCTAAGTAGATGACAAGATGGAATTGTTAACTCCAAAGATGAAAAGATAGGTTCAGGCCCACTTTCCCTAAATTGTCAAAATAGAGGCCCATGGGTTTTTATAGGCTTCTTACTACATACTTACAAGTTGTTAAAAAACATATAGATTGATAAGTATCATTTTCTCTAATATTTATAAATACTATGTAAAATATGGGAGGCAGATGATCAATGGAAGCTAGTCTTTTGAAGGCCTAAAGTTACCCATAAAAACATTGCAAATAAGCAATGACATCTACAATTGGAGATCCAAAGAAGACCTTTGTCACTTAAAGATGAAAAGTGGACATTGTACCATTTTTGAATGGTATAAAATTGTTCAAAGGACATAAAAGATTCAAAATATCATCAAAAGGAAGATAAATCACTATGTTTAGCCCTTATATAGTCCTACAGTCCATACAATGGACTAAGAAGATGCTACTTACAGCCAACAAAAGGTAAAATTTGATAAGGCATTTATTTTAAGTGAACCTAGAATCTTAATCACTTTATAACATGATTTATACTTTTTTGAGCATAAGGATCATCCAAAGAGTTTAATTGTAATGTCTAGAGTCTATCCTCACCAATAGGATTCTAAAGACTCTCACACAATCAGTTGTAGGAGACTAGGATGGATAGTTATTTGAAATAATAGCATCTAGGTTTTTATAATGCATAAAAGCAAGGATAAAAATAAGTCCAATCATCATTAATTTTTACATGGAATCTTATAAAAAGTTTATGAACATTATCAAAGGCATAACAAGATAACTTACACCTACAAAACCCAAAGAAGTAAAGGACATTGTCAACTTTGACTGTGACAGGCAGTGGTTAGTTTGGGGTTTGTGAATGTGGGATGAAAAAATGGTTGTAAAAAACTATGAAGTAAACAATGTAAACTATAGTGATGTTGGAAACATTTCCTTTCAAACTCAAACCCATCAAACATCACCTATAGTTAGGTTTAAGGGCAGAACATAGTCAGTTGGATGAGTTCCAAGTAGTATGAGGTGATTTTTCTAAGGTTTGGGTAATGAAAGCATAAAGGAATGAGTATAATAATGTTAAATTACTATGTATGTTTCAATTAAGCTTAAAAACAATATGTTGAAGGCCTAGTTCATACTAAAATCTACTCACAAGGGTATCCCCATGTGAAAACATAGTCAAGAAGGTAAATAGTCTACACCAAGAAAGAACATATAAAAGCATGTGAGAGTTTGGGGTATGAATGGAGGTTAGGGAATATTAATACACTTTATAAAAAATTAGTCACACCACCATGATGGAAACCAAACAACATAAGACATAGTCTACTTTGGAGATTCTTGCACACAGTCCTTGTGCATAGAGACCAATTTTGGAACTTGAATGTTTGGAAGGCCATTATAGATGACCAGGTGATAAAATTTGTGAAAAGAGTCATAAAAAATTAGATAATAACCTATAATTTTCACCATTGTATAATGAGGTAGGGGAGTGCCCTCTATTTTGTCTCAAATAGAGGGCATTCCCCTCATGCTTGAAACTGGTAGTTTATGTGAGTAAGGTAAAAGTATGAAGTTAGAATACAAGGAGACATTTAAAAATGATATGTAAATATTATATACACCTAATTTAATATTTTAAACAAATCATAGAGAAAATAAACTAGACAAGGTGCTCTAAACCTCCAAAGTTGCAAGCAAGTCCTAAAATGCAAGATTAGGTCTAATGACCAAGTATGAGGTCATTTTCACTTTGAGGACTAATTAGTCTTTCAAATTGATTGAATAATGTTTGAGGTACTATATAAAATATTTTAAATCTATTAAAATTCACTAAAATGAACATGAAGGTCTAGAGCACCAAATGTTACAGGCAATCCATTGGAACAAGGTTTAGGCCAAGACCAAATGGGGGAGTCATTCACAATTCCAACGTGAGATATGAACTTAAGCCTATTTAATAATGTTTATGGGGTAAAATAAGATGTGTTAAATCTGTTAAGATGAAAATCAAACCAAAATCAAGACATTTTTAGACCTTATGACAACTCAGACTTGTAAGAAATGGAGAAAGAAGCTCGATAGGTCAAGTTCAAGTGCTCATATATTTTTGGAGGATTTACATGGGAGATATATGAGTTTAAGGATGTTTTAAAATATATTTAAAAATTAATTTTTGGAATTTATTGGAAACTTGGATGTCAGACCTTTATGAATGAACCTTAAGAGTGAAAACTACTTAAAAACCCCCCAAAACCATTACAAGGATGAGTTTGGAAAAAAGAATTCAGAGATGAATTATAATGACATATTTTTTACATGAAATATGTTTACCATTTTAGATGACTCACTCAATATCCCTCACATTCAAATTAGATTATGAACTTGTACAGATGCGGTGATAAATAGGCTATTTCAGGCCAATTTTTTTTTATGTTTTTAAGGATACAAGAAGAGTCTAAAGATGAAATAAAGTTTTGAAGAAATATTTAGGATTTTTATAACTCTAAATGGTCATTTAATTCCTTTAATAAAATTCTAAGTGTCCAAACTAGGTGATTCACCTTAGCTAGTCAAAATTGGCCTAATGGACAAGCTAGTTAGAAGGGTAGAAAGCTTCATGTGAAATGATTTTCAAGCATGACTGTTGAATCTAAGGCCATGGATGGTATTTAAAATTTTAATCCCCTCTATTCAAATTGGCCTTTTTGAGAGCCAAGTGTGTAGGGTGCATGAAAAGAGAGTTTTCTTGATAGCAGATGATGATTGCTCATTTCTAAGTGATTTCAGATGAGCAGGCCTACAAAAATTGAATGGAGAGGCATGTATGATGTTTTTACACTTAATTAAAATCATTATACTTTATCCCAATTATTTATAAGTAATTCAAATAGGGATAATCATGAAGGAAATTTTTTGAGCCAGAATGAGGAGTTTTATGCCACTTTGCAAGAGTTTTATGACTTGTATGGACACTTGGGATTCCTAACGTTGCATGATTCATCCCATATAATATTATAATTAATAATTAACTAATTTTATTAGATTTACAAGTGTCCTTGTGACCTTTGGACCTCTCTCTCTCTCTCTCTCTCTCTCTCTCTCTCTCTCTCTCTCTCTCTCTCTCTCTCTAAGAACTAGCCATTTTGGCCATTATAATTTATTCTCCACATGATTATGGTGAATCCATATGCATTTATATAGATTTTGATCAATAATAATAATTATTTTTACCTCTTACATGAAAATTATTAGTTTTTTCATTTGGAATGTTTTATTTTTCATAAGTGATAACCCGTTCTTCCTTAACATGATTATTTCATTCTATCATCTAAGTTCAGTTGGAAAACTTCTTCTTATAGGTCATGTGAAGTTTTTTTTTAGATTTACATGTTTGAGTGATCTTGTATATTCATTAGTGCCCTCATAAGACTCTTGTCTAGTCCTCCTAGCTATGCACATTCATCCATAACTTCATAATGTAGCATTGATGTGAGACAATGAAGATTGGAGAAGTGTATGTTTAGTTTATCCCTTGATTTCAAGTGTAGCATACATATGGTTAGAAGTCATCAAATTATTTGGTGTATCACCTCCCTTACAATAGTTTTTTTAGTTATCTCTCTCCCTTTTCACCCCCAAAGTTAGTTTTAGTGTGCTTCAAAGTGGTACATCAAGGGAGCTATCCCTATCTAGAGATTCACCTCATCCTTAGGCTACCCACAAGCCTAGATATGTTTCCATTGTACCACTTAGATGAAGAGAGATTTTCCATCTCCTCAAAGGGTGAAAATATAAGTGACAATAGTTTTTGGCCTGCTTTATTGGAATTTTGGTCCAAGAAGTTGAAATATTTTTGGTGTTGTCTCTCACTAATCAGCCTTTGAAGGCATCTATTCAAGCATCAATTGAAAATTTGAAGCTACATTAGCTAGTCAAGTAGCCCAAGTTTCTTTTTTAATATTGATGGTGATATATTTATTTGTGTTCTTACTTTCATGAGGTTTCATGGCTTACTTTGTTATTGAGTTTTGTTATTTACAAGTTAGGGAGACATTGCAAGCTTGTGTTATTCCTTATGAACAAGAGTAAGTTCTTAATCAGCCCTTTCATGAAGTGTACCAGTCCTAATATGGTTATTTTCAACCCCAATATGATAATATTCAGATTTTTTATGAGTTATATCTATCCTATAGCCAACCTCCTCAATATATTTCTTCTCTTAGTCAACCTAGCCACTCTTTAACTCCATCTATTTCCACCTTCAAGCAAACACTCTTGGGCTATGAGAGGTACATATTGGAGCTTCATACTCTAACAAGATATTGCAAGAGATCCCTATTCATTCCATTTAAAAGGTGAGATATGTCTTAGATTTGGTCAAATAGAGTGGGAACCTATTGAAAGAGACAATTGGCAAAGGCTTACAAATGAGATGCTAGATGTGAGTGGTTTGATTGCATCCTTAGAGGATAAGCTAAACATTCATGAGAGGAAACCTTATCAAGTATATCAAACTTCATATATAGTTCCTAAAGTTTTCTATTAGTAATTTTTGATCCCTAATCATAATCCTAATCAAAATTTCGAAAGTCATCCTTTTACAAATCAAGTGGAAGAGAGAGATGAAAAGAATAACCTTGTGTTTAAATCAAACCTTAATAGATATATTGATTTAGCCAATAAGTAAATACAATAGTCCATCTTAGTAGAAAAAGAATTTGAATTCAATCCCTCATTTACCTCTCAAATTTTATCCCCACCACCTCAAGAAAATACTTCTAATCCTAACATCATAAGTTGGAGTAAGATAGTGGAGTCATGGGGAAATAAAGAAGATAAAAGTTTGGTTGATAAGAAGATAAAAGTTTGAAAGTTCCTCCAATCCTTCCTAAATAAACCAATTGTCCTCCATATTAATTACCTTATATTCCTCATCCTCATGATGATGCATATGCACTTAAATAAATACTTTTCTAAAAGAACCTAGCCAAGCAAATTGAAGAGTTAGAGTCAAAGATTAGATTGTTGAGTCAAGGTGTAATGGAAGATTTAGACCCAAAAGAAGATCCTATACCTATACACAACCAATCCACCCTTCCTCAAGAGAGTCCAAAAGATAAGTAATATGTGAATGAGGTTTTTTTCAAGTGGAAGGAATAAAATTAAGTGGGTTTAGCCCAAGGTTTA
This sequence comes from Torreya grandis, assembly GCA_037957365.1. Lineage (NCBI taxonomy): Eukaryota > Viridiplantae > Streptophyta > Pinopsida > Cupressales > Taxaceae > Torreya > Torreya grandis. Next base: position 956,187 of record JARHVA010003903.1, on the reverse strand, counting down.
CCTCCCCTTCCTCATGAGATTCCAAAAGAACCCCCTACATTCCATTCTTAATATGGTTTTGAGTTTTATGTGCCACCTCCACAAACTAGTCCATCTTGTTCTTACCCCATTACCCTTTGAATTAATGGATATATGGTATGAAAACATAAAGAGAATCATTTGGTTGATAAAGAAAGAGAACTCTTGCTTGAAGAAAACATACCTCCTTGGTAGCCTCATTGGGCTAGCTCACATGATTTCAAGATGCCTAGTCTTGACATCACCATGAAGGAGAAAGAGATGGAAGATCTTGAAACCATTAAAGAATAATCTACATCTGATCAAAATTTTGTAGATGATCACCTATAACATGAAGATGAATGTGTTATTAAGGATGGAGAATAATTTTAAGTCATCCCCAAAGAGATGGTAGTCCTAGAAGAATCTCTTGAGATGAATGTGGGATTTGTTGCTCTTAAAGATGATCCAATAGCTTACCTTGTTATTGAATAACCATCAAATGCATTGGATATTTAAGAAAATCAGCTTGATGAAATCATACATCAAGAAGAGAAGATTGAATAGGTAGTGGTTCTAGAGGATGAAGAGGACAAACATGATTGACAACTATAAATGAAGCTCTTTAAAGAGGTTGAAGAGCTTATCCAAGTTGAGGGACAAGTACATGAAAAGGTGAATAAATAATATTCCATGGAGGAAAATGATCAAAATTGGATAGATTATGCAAATCTCCTTGATGAGCTATAAGAACTTGCAACTAAGAAGAGAACCAATCTTCTTGAGACCCCTATGGAAATCAAGGATGAGGTTGAAATTAAGGATCCAAATGAAAAGGTTGAGGTTATTTTGATGTAAGAAGAGTTCATTTATATAGCCAACATGTTTGAATATTCTTGGGTTCAAATGAACATCATGCCAATGGAGTTGGCAAACATCATGAGAAAGTTGGAAGCATTAATGCCAAGGATCAAAAGGCTACATGTCTCACTAAATCCTTCATGTCATGAAGCAAGAAGAGTTTCAAATTTTCCCTTTGATCTAGGAGGGGGTTTTCATCTCAGGTTAGTTAGTGTTTGAGTTAGGTTGTTCAGTTTAGTGTGTGTGTTCCATAAGTTACCATAAAGCACATGTTTGTTGTCTTGTTTTGTGTGTGTCTTTGCTTTGAATGGTTGAGGTAATTAGTGGTATTATTTTGATAAAATTCAATGGTAAATTTTTTATTTATTTGTTTAAAGATTTAGATTACTCTTAATCCCTATGGACTGATAAGGCTACTGGTCTATTTAGTATAGTAGGCATACTACCTTTATGATTCACAAATTTATTGACCAGATTTGACTTAAGTCAAATTGGAGCACATATAGGTAAAATATTGACTTTATATGTCTATAAGTGGTGTAATATGAATGTCACAAGGTGTTTTATAGGTTAATTAATGTCAATTGAATTTATACTAGCCTTGGTCATTAGTTATTTTAGTCCCTTTAGTCATTTTGAGTCATTTTAGGGGTCAAAATTAAGCATTTAATGACATACAAATTTATTGGGAAGTGTGAAGGTTACAAAACATTATTTCATATCCCATGTGTCCCTATAAGTCTTAATTAACTGACATAACTAAAATATGGTAGGTTATGAAAAATAAAAGGAAGATTTCTTGAAGGAAAAGAAGAGTTTGGCACTTGTATGGCCTCCTTGGGAAGTGTGCCACATGATAAATGGTCAAGAAATGCCTCTTCAGATTCACATGCTCAATTACATGCTTGGTTTGATTTGGAAGTGTAATTTCTTTCTAAAAATTGTTCTACTCCATTTTCACCTTTTTTGGCAAGAAGAAAAAAACTTTAGGTTTTTGCTTGGTATGAACAACTCAAGAAGTTTTAGGGAAAATTATTTTGGGAGATTATATTAAAATTAAATAACTTAATTTATATGCAATTAGTTTGAAAAATGGTGGTTTGTGCTTCATGAACCATCCTCATGAAGTTAACTTTTCAAATCTACCTCCTAATATATGTACCCTACTAGTTTTGCCTTGGTTTGAGAATCTTTGTACAGTCCATTTGATTATATTAGTTCCATAGTATTTTTAATTCCTTCCCCAATGTTAACCATGATTATTTTCAAGTTATTTTGAAGAGCCAATCACCTCATGTTTGTAGACTGGTCATATTCTATGTTATTGGTAGTTTTTCACCATGTTATTTATTTTCATGCTTGAAAATGGATCCAAGGTGTTATTATAGATTAATTATCATGTTTCCAAAGTTATATTAACCTCCCTTCACCTTCCAATCTCACTTTCTAAGAAAATTTTCTATGAGTTGCAGTCATGTGTAACCTACCTTTCAGTCTACCATAAATATACCTGCATACAGGTACTTGGAGGATAAATTCACATTGAATTAGATGTGTTGATACTTGTTTCATATAATTATAAGTGTGAGGAGTATATTTTAAATATTTTAATTATGTTTATAACTAATTAAGGGATTGGATTACTTGTTCACTATTTGCAATTTCCTTATTGCCTGTGTGAGTGTAAATACCCACTTATAAGTGACTTGGAAAAGAGTTTTTAAGCCACTTTGAAGTGATTAAATTCTTATTTGAGTCCTAGGGTGTTAATAAGATCATGGAATACATGTTTTAAATTTTAAGTAGATGATAAGAGGGAATTATTAACTCCAATGATGAAAAGACAGGTTCAGGCCCACTTTCCCTAAATTATCACAACAAAGGCCTATGGGTTTTTATACGCTTCTTAAAACATGCTTAAAAGTTGTTTAAAAACATATATCTTGATAATTATCATTTAATATAACATGGAGAAATACTATGTAAATATGGGATGTAGATGATCAATGGACGCTAGTCTTTTGAAGTCCTAAAGTTTCCCATAAAACACTGTAAATAGGTAATGACATTTACAATTGGAGTTCCAAAAAATACCTTTGTCACTTAAAGATGAAAATTGGACCTTATACCATTTTTTAATGGTTTAAATTGGTTCAAGGGACATATAAGACTCAAAATATCATTATAAGGAAGAAAACTCACTATGTTTAGCCCCTTTACACACCTATAGTCCGTACAATAGACTGAGAAGATGCCTCTTACAACCAACCAAAGGTAAAATTTGAGGTGTTTCTTTCTAGTAAACCTAGAAGATTAATCACTTTATAAAATGATTTAGAATTTTTTTAGCATAAAAATCATCCAAATAGTTTAATTGCAATGTCTAGAGTCTATCCTCACCTACAAGATTCTAAAGACTCCAACAGAGTCAGCTATAGGAGACTAAGATGGAGAATGATCTGAAACAATAGCATCTAGGATTTTGTATTGCATAAAATCAAGGAAAACAATGAGTAAAATAATTGTTAAGTCTGAAATTTAATCTTATAGGAAGGTTATGAACATTATCAAAGGCCTAACAAGATAACTTGCACATATAAAACCTAAAGAAGCAAAGGACAGAGTCAACTTTGATGGTGATAGGAAGTGGTCAGTTTGGGGTTTATGAATGTGGGATGAGACAATGGTTGTAAACAAGTTTGAATTAAACCATGTATAATATAGTGATGTTGGAAACATTTCCTTTCAAACTCAAACCCATCAAACATCACCTATAGTCAGGCTTAAGGATCAAATATAGTCAGTTGGTTGAGTTCCAAGCCGTATGAGGTGATTTTACTAAGGTTGGGGTAATGTAAGAATAAAATAATGATTCTCATCATGGTAAATGACTATGGATGTTTCAGTTAAGGTTAAAAAAATATGTTGAAGGCCTAGTTCATACTAAACTCTACTCACAAGGGCGTCTCCAAGTGAAAACATAGTCAAGTAGGTAAATAGTCTACACCAGGCAGGAACATGTAGAGCCATGTGAAAGTTTTAGGTATGAATGGAAGTTATGGAATATTAATAAAAGTTATAAAAACTTATTGAAACAACCATGATTAAAATCAAGTAGGTAAAGGGTTCTCAAAACATAAGACACAACCCACTTTGGAGATTCTTGCACACAATCCTTGTGCATAGAGATAAATTTTGGAAATTGAAGGTTTGGAAGGTCATTCCAGATGACCAAGTGATCAAATTTTGTGAAAATAGTCCTAAAAACTTAAATAAGACCTTGGAATGTTCATCATTATCTGAGGAGGTAGGGGAGTTCCCTCTATTTTGTCTAAGATAGAGGGCACTCCCCTCATGCTTGAAACTGATAGATTTGGTGAGTAAGGTAAAAATATGAAGTTATAATCCAAGGATACATTTAAAAAGGATATGTAAATATTAGAGACACATAATAAAATCTTGGAAACCAATAACATATTCAGGAAACTAGACAAGGTGTTCTATACCTCCAAAGTTGTAGGCAGGTCCTAGAAGGTAGGATTAGGCCTAATAACCAAGTGTGAGGTCATTTTCACTTTTAATCATAAATAATCTTTCCAATTGATTGAATAATGTTTGAGGGACTATCTAAGAGATGTTAAATCTATTTCAATGCAAGAAAACCATAGGAAGGTCTATAACACCAAATGTTGTAGGCAAGCCATTGGAATAAGGTTTATGCCAAAACCATATGGGGGAGTCATTCACCATTCCAACATGAGATATGAACTAAATAATATTGAATCATGTTTATGGGGTCAAATAAGATTTGTTAAATCTATTAGGATGAAAATTAAACCTAAAGGGAGCCACTTTTGGACCCTAAAATAACTTAGACTTACAAGAAATGGAAAAAGAAGATCGATAGGTCAGGTTCAAGTGCTCACATATTTTTATATGCTTTGAATGGGATCCATAGGAGTTTAGGGATGTTATAAAAAGTATTGAACTATGAATTTGTGTAATTTATTGGCAACTTGGATATTATACCTTTTATGAACAAACCTTAAGAGTGAAACTTACTTATAAGCCCTCCAAAACCCTTGTAAGGACCAGTATAGAGAAATGAAGCTAGAGATGCATTATAATGGCATAGTTTGTCCATGAAAAATATTATAACTTATAGAGGAATCACTAAATCTCCATCACATGTAAATTATATATACACACTTGTATGGATGGGGTGAGAAACATGCTATTTTGGACCATTTTTGTGTTGTACAAACTAAAGGAAGAGTCTAATAGAATAAATCAAGTTTGGAGGGAAGATTTATAATTTTTATAACTACATATGGTTATTTAATTCCTTGAATAAAATTATAAGTATCCAAACTAGGTGCTTCAGCTTAGCCAGTTAAAATTGGCCTAATGAACAAACTAATGAGAAGGGTAGAAAGCTTTATGTGAGCTAATTTTAAAGCATGCTTGATGCCTATAAGGACATGAAGAGTCTTTAAAATTTTAATCCACTCCATCCCATGGATTTTCATGATAAATTTATGCCTTTTTGGGATCCAAGTGTGTAGGGTGCATGAAAAGAGGGTTTTCTTGATAGTAAATGATGATTGCTCCTTTCTAGTTGATTCTAGATGACCAGTCCTAAAACCAATGCATGGAAAAGAATTTATGATTTACTTAAAATTAATTCCAATCATCATACATGGTCCCAATCAGTTATAAGGTATTCAAACATGGCTAATCATGAAGGCAATTTTTTTGAGCCAAAATGAAGAGTTTTATGCCACTTTGTAAGAGTTTGATGACTTGTATGTACACTTAGGATTCTTGAATTTTATTGGTTCATACCATATCCTATTATCATTCATAATTAAGTACTTATCTCAGCTTGACAAGTGACCTTGTGACCCTTGAGATTCTCTCTTCTCCTCTCTCTCTCTCTCTCTCTCTCTCTCTCTCTCTCTCTCTCTCTCTCTCAAGTTCTATAAGAACTAGCCATTTTGGCCATTGTATTTTATGCTCCACATGAGTATGGTGAAGCCCTACTCATTTATATACCTTTTGATAAATTATAAAAATGTTTTTTACCTCTTTAATGACTATTATTAGTGTGTTAATTTTTAATTTTTGATTTTTCATAAGTGATAACCCTTGCTTCCTTGGTATGATTGTTTCATTCTATTATCTATTTATAGTTGAAAAGCTTATTCTTGCAGGGCATGTGAAGTGTTCTAAGATGTATTCAGGTTTGAGTGAGCTTCTATATTTATTATTACCCTCATAGGCCTCTTTTATAGTCCTCCTAGCTATGCACATTCATCCATAACCTCACAATGTAGCATTGATGTGAGAAAATGAAGATTGGAGAAGTGTATATTCACTTTGTCCCTTGATTTCAAGTGTAGCATACATATGGTTGGAAGTCATCAATATATTTTGTGTATCACCTCCCTTAAAATAGTTTGTTTTTATTTATATATCTCCCTTTTCACCCACAAATTTAGTTGTAGTGTGATTCAAAGTGGTACATCAAGGGAACTATCCCTATCTATAGATTCACCTCATCCTTAGGCTGCCCACAAGCCTAGAGGTGTTTCCATTGTGCCACTTAGATGAGGAGATATTTTCCATCTCCTCAAAGGGTGAAAATATAAGTGACAATAGGTGTTATACAAATATGGCATAGACATGATTTTTGTCACTGAAATCTATCTTAATCTTATGAGTAATTGGAAAAAAATTGTAGCCCATTCATCAAATTTCTAAATATGATGGCCAAGTAATTATTTATGTTCATCTTACACTATTTTTATATGTCATGAGGTGATTTTTTCTCTATGTTTTTGTGTTTTTGGGGTGAACATTTGATACATACATCCATCCATCAATGGTTCTTTTCAAACTTTTAAAAAAAAAAGGGCTTGCATTACAAGGGTTTGAATATATTCTATTAAAATTAAATGAGATATACACTTTTTTTGTTTGGCTAAAGAGAAAATAAATTATTGTAACTATTTTTGGTACCTATACAGTGCACAAAAAATTCTATGACCAATAGTGGCCTTAGGAAATAAAGGTGTGGTTCATTAAAATATTATGCAGAGCCAAACAATGGCATAGAGAATTCAATCCAGAGTGGAAATAAATGGTCTAAAAACATAAATAAATAATTTTATATGCCACTATAACAAATTTTATGGCCTTTTCTTGAAATTTGAGACTTTTACAAATTTTACAAGCTCAAAAAATGCAATAATAAGGTGCAGTGGTATGGTAAGGAAATAAAGAGCAGTAGTGTTTTTAGCATGCTAGAAGGAAATAAAGTACAAAAGTGCTTTCATTTATTTATTAAATATTTTATTTTTGATGTTCTTTTATTTTGGACCCACCAAAGGAATAAATGTGCAATGATTTTACATGAAAGTAAATCAAATTAAAAAAGCTTTCACTTGCATATTTATTACAAATTAGAGAAATCTAAGTTAAATAGAATATTATCTATTTATATCACTAAATTGGTTGATATAAAGTTGGATAGAGTAATTTTGATATCCACTTTCAAATAAGGGAGGTCAAGGGTTCAAACCTCAAAAGTTCCAAAAAAAAGTTTTTTTTTGCAAAGGGAGTTATTTGAATTAATTATGAAAACTAGGAAAATCTACACCTATCGTGATTGGTTTTACCATATCTTGAACACACTATTATATTATTTTTTTTAAGTTACCCTTTTAAAAACTAGATTTGGATAGATTTTCAATGAGTATAAACAAGGAGGGGTCCATCATGTATTGCTATGATATTTTAATCACCATAAACTAGTCAAATTTTTTGAATTAGCATTGCGAGGAGGGGAGGGCGAGTGGGGTGGGGTGGTCTACCTAGCCTGACATAGGAACAAAATTTCAAACTATCATATTTTCTACATACGGTGGCCAAATTATTCATATGACCACTCATTTTTCATGGAAATGTATTTATAAAATAATCAACATGAATAAATTTTGATTATGGCATGTGTAAATATGTTTTTTTACATATTTTAAATAAATTATGCATTGTTTATGTTGTATACATCAAAAAAATATCATAATGATATGTCCTACTAATTTTTTTTTTGGTGATGATGGTATTACATTTTGGTTTTACAGGTGAAATTCTATCTATATACTTTGCTAATGCCAGTGAAACTCTATCCTCCCAGATAGATATATAGGTAAAGTGCCATATATATATATATATGGGGATTGGATTCATTACTCTATTCCTAGGGGAGGACAAGGATCCCTTTATCTATATGGGGTGTGAGTGTAATTAACATAATAGATGTTCCCTGAGGATTTAACAGGCTAAATAGAGCTAAATGGAGGTTGGAGGATAAATTCCTTTTTGTAGTTAACTATTCTCTCAGAGTATGGGTTTACTACTAGAATATCAATTTTAGGTTTTTGTACTTTGATTTTATTTTTGATTTTATTTTAGTGCATTGATATGATTTTTGAGGAAAAGACATAATAATTTATTTATTTTTATGTTACATATTTTCTCACCTCTCACCTAATAGGGGAAGATATTGCATAGTGGCCTTTGATCAGTCATTGGTGGTTATACGAGTTAGCATTAGATTTGTTGGCATTTTGAGTTTTGATCAAAGGCATACATGTGATGTTGGTGATTGTTGGGCATCTAAGAGATGTGCCATACAAAGTACTAGAAGATCACTTAGAAGGGTTCCTTTGTGGGACCTTATGTGGGTCGATTTAGCTAGATAGGCTTTGATCAAGTTCTACTATAGTATGGTATGATGATCATAAGGGATGAATAGGCCTTGGTCATGTTCATTAGCCTTTTATGCCATAACTCATTGGGTGGGCTTCTGTATGGAGTGACATCAGTTTTAATCAATACCATAATGTATAGTGTGTTATCTTGTAGATGTAGCAAAGATTCATTGATGACTTCATAGGCATAGCTCCATATCTTCATATTTTATATACCCTTTAGATCAAGGGGGAGTTTAATCATATAAGATGTGAAATTAGATGACTTAGGCACAACTAATAGTACCCAATCTATAGGTCTCTTTCTTGCTCACTCAACGCTTCTTGGTTAGACTTTCACTAATTCCCAATCACCTATAGCTTCCTCGACTTAGATTTTTGAGACCCAAGCAGCCCTCTCAAACCCAGATCCATTCCCCCAAGTCTCATCCTCATAATAAAATAACACCCAATTTGGAAAGGAGCACTAGAACTCAAGGGTGACCCATTTTCAGTGCTATTGTCTAAGTTCAATTTAGCCTCAAATAGTTAGATTCTTTCAGTTCCTTATCTTTTTCCTTGTCAACCTCACACTAGTTCATCTAACCCATGATCATTAATTTCCCTATATAAGGCCATTTAATGTCTATTTAGAAGGTTTGGCACTCATTCATAAGAAATAAGTAAGAATAAAATCAATTACACTCAAGCACTCTTCCTTATTCTCTGCGTACGACCTTTCAAAACCAATTTAAGCCTATTCAAGAAATCATACTAGTCCCTATTCATCCAAAGTAAATTCCAATTTCACATCATAGTTTCATAAATAACATAATTTCAAAAAGCATTTCAAATGTAATAACTACATTAGCTTGATCCCTCTTGAGAGTATTGGTATGTAGGTAGCATGCCCACACATAGGGTGTAAAGTGCATCCAATGTATCCTTTACACACTAACCCCTCCTCTCTTTCTTAAGTTTTCTACTAAAGTTTAAACATAAAGATATCCTAAGGGTTTTTAAGATTTAATAAAACACACAACAAGCTTTACATAGACCTAGGTTTCAATATTTCATTGCTAGCATGTCATAGGCCTACCAAGTAAAACCTAAAAAAGCTAGACCACTAGGACAATAGCACTGGAAGTGGACAATAGCATCAAAAGTGGACAATAGTGCCAAGTAGTAGGGTTTATTGATTTTTTTAAATCTTGTCCAATCCATAAATAGAGTTTTGGGTCTTGTTTATGATAGTATGCCATCCCTACACAACAATTTCTAGATCCTGCATCATCCATTTTAGCCCAGAATAAGCTAAGTTTGATTTCTTCACACTTACTATTTTTAGAAAAGATAAAATACATATATATTTACATAAATTATTAGACTAATTGAGACACATTAATTACTAATTTACATTTACTCAAACCTTTTATTCACTTAGGAATTAAACACATAATTCCCAAAAAGAATATAACATTTGGTGAACCCGACTTACTTCAAATTTGCACACAAAAACCATAGAAACCCTAGGGATAATTATCTCTAATTTTTGTGGTATAATTTATTGATTTTTTTAGAAATTAAAAAATATAAATCTATCAATTTATTACAAAAATCTTAGACATATTGTTCAAACCCTAGTTTGCACATACCAGGTCCTATTCAAACACTTATAAACCACTATGAAAAATATATTGCTAATTTTAGAAATATTTTCATATTTTTCCTAAATTTTTAGGCTCAATTCTACAAATTTATTAAAAAAATTAAATTATTATACTATTTTTGAAAAAAATTATTTTAAAACCTTAGATACATCAAATACATTCTTAGTTATTTTCAGTAATTTTCGCATCATTTTATAAAAATTTAGTTACATATCAAACTCAAAAAATCAATTTTAAATTCAAAAGTTCATAGTATTTTGCAAATAATATATTTAAAAAATCCTGAGTGGTATATACTAGCACCTACTTGCTTTTGAGGTATCACCTTACATGTTTGGCAGCTCAGTATCCTTTTTGTGTAATTTCTAATTCACTATTTTTTAAACTCTACATTTATTAATTTTAGTACTTTCCATTTCTTACACATTACCTATTAAAACATATTGCAAAACATTTCAAAACATTTTAAATTGTTTTCCTACTTTACCAATGGCTCAATATACTATTTTTGATGAAATTGATAAAAGAGAACTTCAAGAACTCTTAACCAAACGTCTAAATATGCAAGATGACATGATTAGAATTTTATAAGAAAAGAAAAAAAAAAGTAACCAATGGGAAATCTTCTCAAACCAAAGATCAGCTAGTTACAAATGATACTATAGGGGTAATTTTCGCTCAACCACCCCCTATAGTAGCCCAACCTTATATGCCACTAGCTGTAGCTAGTACATCCCTATCTCCTAATGTCTCAGCCTTTGTAAAAGAGATCCAATCTCTTCAATACAAGGTGCAACATATTGAGTAAGGTACCACTAGACCTATGCAGGCATTAGATTATTTTGCTTTTTTACATACACCATTGGCACATCACATTGCTTCTACACCCTTACCACTAGGTTTTGTTCAACCCAAGCTTACTCTATATGATGGTAAGGGTGACTAGAGACACATTTGAGAGATTTTAATGTAGCACATTTAGATTATGTACCCAATGACTAGTTACTTACCAAAATCTTTCCATGGAACCTAAAGGATTATGATCTATAATGGTTTTATATTCTACTGAATGAGTTAGTCACAACTTCTAATCCTTTAGTAGACATGTTCCTAGCACATTTCAGTATCAAAATTGGTGAAAAGGTTTCATATGCATAGATTGCATAATAGAAACAAAGGTCAAATGATCCCCTCACAAATTATGTTCTCAAATACAAGACTATTATGGCTAAGCTAACTATCCCCATGGCTGATCAAGAGCTATAGGACATCTTCAAATAGAGTCTTCTACCAGAATTGCATGAATCTATTATGTTCAAAATATTCTCTTCCTTCAATGAATTGTGTCATACACTTAAGGGAAGAGAATTCAAGCTAATCTCAATGGGAAAACTGAAGTATTCATGTACTCCAGAGATAATAAACAAGAGTAATATAAAAGTCCTATACAAGGTTAAAATTAGTGACAAAAATAATCAAAATCAACCAACAGTCAATTTAGCTTTAAAGCCCCCTCAGTGTGTGGTTTTATCAACACCTCCTCAAGATGCATTTACCAATTTACCAGTTTCTCTAGCCAAAGTTCTATAGTAGTTATTGAAATGTAACATCATCACTCTCCCACCTATTAAGGAAGTATATCCAATAAAGCCTCTTCCAAGGAGATATGATCAATATGCATTTTGTGATTTTCATAGGGCACCAGGCCGCACTAAAAATAGCTGCATCAATTTGTGACATGAGATACAAGACTTGATAGATGATAATATAATTGATTTGGACACTTTAGTTTAGCCTCCAAAGACAAAGCCAACACAAAAATAAAGCTTTGAAAATCTTTTCATATCCATTTCCATAACATTCAAAAGAAAGAAAGAGGACACATCAGATGTTCATCATACATACCATACACATCCTCCACTAGCTACATACCAAGCATCTTCAATTGAGACACATCCTTTGAGGGGTATGATTAGTTTGTATGAGTCTAGAGTCCTAGCCAGGCCTTCAATATATTTTTTAGATTAGGATATTTTGGAGGATGATATATGTTATAATTCACTTTTTATCAGAGCACATATCCATAATCATACTATTCATAGTGTACTAATTGACAATGGTTCTAGTCTTAATATTTATACCTTCACACTACTATAACATTTGGGTTATTTAGACCAAGATATCACTCTAACTAATATAGTAATCAATGGGTTTAGTGGGCATGTTCAAAGTTTATTGGGTGAGATGGTACTTCCATTAGAGGTTGGTCCTACACATGTGCCTACATCATTCACTATAGTTCATATCATAGGAGTTTTTGACATATTACTTGGTTAACCATGGATTCAAAAAATCAAAGAAGTATCTTCTAAATTTCATAGATGCATGAAGTTAATTCATGTTAATTAGGTTATTATAGTTGGTGGAGTTCCTTATGAGTTACCATTCCCCACTTCAGATCCATCTACCACCTTACAGTCACTAGTTCTAGTTCTTTCACCTACTTTAGCTTATAATCTAATTTCAATTCAGCTTCCAATTTAGATTCAAACATAGTTATGGCATACATTGATAATACATAGGGTTCATATACCCCCACAATTTTAAGATTCTAGATAGTTTTCAGCTATAGTGTTCACACCTCGAGCATCTACATTACAGTCTTATACAGCTACATAGAGAGCACCTATTCATAAAGCTTCATCTCTTACTTATAGATGGGTCCCTAAGATACCTATAGTTATATCCACTTCTTAGAGTCATATGGGGAGCCCAAATTTAGTTTACACTTCATATATTTTAGAGCAGTTACAACGTACATAGATTTTAGTTACACAATCTCAGACACTCCATGCCTCACGATCATGTACGATCCCATTATTTGATATAGGACACCATGTCATGGATTATCATTTGAGATTCATTAGTTAGTATCATTTCTTTCTATAATTGATTATAAATATTATCTCATGTTTAATTATACATAGTTCAAATATTTTCAAACATACAAAAATAATATAAAACTTTAAATTACAAAAACATTCAAAAAATTGTAAAAAAACTAAAAACATTTTTTGATTACATGCATCATCCATGTTTACATTAATACTATCATGTTAGGACTTACATTTGTTGTTTCATTCTATTGTATGTTGATTTATCTACATTACCATGATTCACTTAATCTTCTTTGAGTGTGTGCAGTGACATCCAGCTATTTGATTGCTTCATTCTACCTATTGAGGGGGAATTCATACTTCGACATTTGAGACATACATCAATATACACACCCACTGGGGACATATTCTACATGAATAAACCATTTATATTATGTCATTCCTAAACTATACCCTATGAGTTATCATGCTGATGTACATTACTCTACAGATTACTACATTGACATTTCACTAGTACCTAACACTTATGTATTTCTTAGCATATACCTAGTTTTATACTACACATGTTTTACATACTTTCACATTTTCTTTGATTAGTTATATGTGTTTTTATCTTCTAGTTATTACTTTTTTTTTCATTCCTTGCTTAGCATAGCTTGTGTGCTTATATTTCTAGTTCCTGGTTGTCTTCTATTTGTGCCTTAGGACATCTTTCAATGTACTTTACCTCTATTCATGTGTGTGCCTTAGGACATTTTCCAATGTCCTTTGATTATACTTTTATATTTCCCTTGTGCCAAGTTTTCTTGTTCACTTATATGTGTATGTGGCATTTGAAAATGCCTTCCATGCTTGTCTTCTAATTTGAGTGACATGTGTCCATGTCCCTTGTTTGCATGGCCCCTTGCCCACCCTTGTATGCTTCTTAATTTATATGTTTATTTTCTCCTCACTGTGTGTAATCCCATGATTCCAATCATGCATTTATCTTTCTTCTTGGATTCTATGATGGACATCATGCTCCATCCCTCCATGCTTACTAATAAAATAATAACTAACAACTAATATCTAACATTACTAGTCCATCCAATAATTTTCAAATGATCTTACATTTTTATATATATCTAGGCATATCCCTATTCATCTAACAATCTCTCAATACAAACATTACTATATCCAAAGATATCTTGTCAAATATAAATGCTATATTATGTAATTATATAGTTTAGCACACTTGTAGGACTCTTTTATTTTGAGGGTAGTAATTACAGGTTCATCATTCCTACCCTCAGAAGAGGGGGCATCAAATAGGGGTTTGTTACAGAGATAAAACCTTCTAATAGTCAAAATAGTAGCATTTAAAACACTCAATACAGAATCTAGAGGTCAAACCAGAGTAGACAATAGTGACAGTTTTAGATTAGTAGTCAATTTCCACACCAAAAAATAACACTAAAAATGGATAGTAGTGCTAAACATAGGGGTGTCCACATTTTGGTGCTCCTATCTAGGTATAAAAACACTCAAGGTCTCTATAAATAGGCAAAAAATTCAATTTATTGATATTTTTTATACTTCTAAATCCTTCAGATTCAGTAATTTCAACATAATTTTATCAGATACAAGGGGTTATCATGTGTCATGATGGTTCTCACTCTTAGTTTATATCGTGTAGTTGGCATAACTTCCAGATTAGAATCCATGTTCCAAACATCAATGATGGGTGGAAATGTACGTAGCACATTGATCTTCTTTTGTTTTTGATTTTAGAGTATTCCAAGCATTCTCAGCAGTTGTGTGCCTCACTCCATCTATAGGTGGTTGGAATCACATTTGAGTTAAAATTTCATATAAGTTTATCTTTCTAATTACCTGAGTTCTCAATTTGGCTTTCACATAAGCATTTTGCATCAATTTTAGAGAGGCTTTCATACAAGCCCAACCTCCATCTTTTAAAATGGCCAAGATTGGCCTAGTTTCTAGCACACATTCAGGCTATACACACCATATTATCAAATTTTTAGCACATCCATGGGCTCCACAAGCCATCTCATATGACATTTACTCTATACCATTATTACTTCATAGCTTCACTTCATATGGCAATGATGGATCCAAAGGGCTAGCTTTTGCATTCTTGAGCCACCTATTTAGAGGGATTGGATACACAATCCAAACATCAATTAGCACATGCATGATTTGATAACTTCACTTAGTTTTTTTATGATGGATCTAAAAGTCTATCTTTCGCATTCTTGAGCCACCTTCTAGGGAATTGAGCACTCATCTTTGGTTATGATATTACTCTTGATTCAACACATACTCAACACAATCCAACATCACAACAAGTTTTGTATCGATTTGCATACCTGATGAGGTGTATTCATTCCTCTCTCTTCCTTTACTCAGCTTTTATATGTTTTTATTTTAGATATAACATATATAGTAACAATTGATCTACTTCATATTTTTATTTATATATTCACACATCATAACATGCTCTCTCTATGCACA
This sequence comes from Torreya grandis, assembly GCA_037957365.1. Classification (NCBI taxonomy): domain Eukaryota; kingdom Viridiplantae; phylum Streptophyta; class Pinopsida; order Cupressales; family Taxaceae; genus Torreya; species Torreya grandis. Next base: position 940,494 of record JARHVA010003903.1, on the reverse strand, counting down.
TCCATCATCACATAGCTTCATGAGCTTTTCCCTTACAAGTACGTTCAGGTATGCTTTTTATTTTTCATTTATCCTAGTATTTCACTTTTTTGCATCACCAAAATAAAGGGGGGGGGAATGTAATCATATAAAATGAAAAATTGGATGACTTAGGCATGGCTAATATCACCCAGCCTATAGGTCCTCTTTCTTGCTCACTCAATCCTTCTTAGCTAAATTTTCACTGATTTCTAATACACGTAACTTCTTAGACTTATCTTTTTGAGACCAAGGCAAACCTATCAGACCTAGATCCATCCCCTTAGGTCTCATCCTCCTAGGACAATAGTGACCAATTTAGATAAGAGTGTTAGAACTCAGGGGTATCTTATTTCTGGCACTGTTGTCTAAATTCACTTTAGCATCAAATAGTTAGATTCTTCTAGTTCCTTATCTTTTTACTTATCGAATTCACACAAATTCATATAACCCATAATCATTAATTTACCTATATATTTCCATTCAATGTCTATTTATAAGGTTTGGTACTCATTCATAAGAAAGAAGCAAGAATACAAGTAAGTACACTCAAGCACTCTTCCCTATTCTCTACATACATCCTTTAAAAACCAATTTAAGACTATTCAAGCACTCATACCAGTACTTTGTCATCTAAAGTACAATCCAATTTCACATCATAGTTTCATACATCACACAATTACACTAAGCACTTAAATTAGGATAACTACATTAGCTTGATCCTTATGCAGAGTATTGGTATGTAGGCAATGTGCCCACACATGGGGTGTGATGTGTGTCCAACATATCTTTTACACACTAATACCTCCTCACTTTCTCAAGTTTGATACTCAATTTAAATCACTAAGATCTCCTAAGGGTTTTAAATATTGAATCAAACACATAATGAGATCCACACAGACCCAAGCTTCAACATTTCATTGCTAGGGTATCACATGGCTACCAAGTAGAACCTAAAAAAGCTAGAACACCAAAACAATAACACTAGAAGTGGACAAAAGTGCCAGAAGTATAATGCCAAGTAGTAGGGTGTCTTAAGTTTGGTGATCTTGTCATATCTAAAAATAGAGTTTTGGGTCCTATATATGATAGTCTACCATCCCTACAAAGTAATTTCCATATCCTACATCATCTATTTCAACCTAGAATAAGCTAAGTTTGATTTCTTCACACTTCTTACTATTTTTAGAAAAGATAAAATACATATTTGTTTACACAAATTAGTAGGCTAATTGAGACACATTAATTACTGATTTACATTTACTCAAACTTTTATTTTCTTAAAAATTAAACACAATTCTCAAAAAGAATAAAATAAGGAGTTTGTTGGATAATTTTATGATCTAAAAGTATTTTGCTTTTAGTTAATTTTGTTTAGTTTTTAATAAATGAGTTGGTTCACAAGAATTGGTTTAATCCCATAACTACCCAGTATAAGTTTTATATACTTTCACCTCTCTTTATAAATCCATCCAAAATAATACAATACAATATATCATGGAAAAGTATTCATGATGTAATTTTTTGGTTTTTCATGTTGATATTTGGGCCAACATGGACCAAAAAAAAACAAGAAAATGGATTAGTCTACTAGCCAAAAAACAAGCAAGAGCAAGTAAAAAATAACTATTTTATCTATCTAGATTATTTTTCCTTCCTCCTTCCTATTTTGGCCCCTTCTAAGACCTCCTAAGCTCTTCCAATCTCCCTAAGGCCTATCTTAGGGATTCACTACCCTAGGCTATGACATTTTAGGTAAATTCATGGCCTAACAGTGATCCAAGCAATGGATTCTATAGCTTGGTAGTGCCCCAAGCCATAGCCTAGTCCAATCAGGCTACAACTTAGGATATGGCCCCTTAGGGAGCCCTAGGGATCCCCATTTCTTCTTCTATGGGGTGTGGTTTGACCTTGTGTGGGTCCAATTTTCTCTGTCTCTTTGAGATTATCATTTTTATTCCTTAATTTTCCTAATTCCTCCACTAAATCATCTAAAATGAACTTAGGGCTTCCCAAACCCCAAAAATGATTCAAATCTGCAAAAATTTGGTTTATAGGACTAACTTGGACCATCCTATGCATCAATAATGTGATCTCATGTCCTCATTTTATTTAATTAGGGTTTGGTTTCTCATGGGCTCTCCTTTGATTGCTCATGAAAACAAAAGCAAAAATGATTTATTTTCTCTCTTTTTCCTCTTTTTAGCCCTTTTTTTGCTTTGTTGTAGGCCTTTTTTGGGTGTTTTACCCATTTTTGCATTCCAAACTACAAAACCTCTATCTAATGGGTTTTGGTACATTATAATCACATTAGTATCCTCCATTTTAGTCCAAGGATTCCTTGGTCCCATTCTAGCCCCTTTTTGGTCCTTGAAACCCCTTCTAGGTCCCTATTGATCTCCTAAACATGTGCCCCATTTCATGGGCACCCATGGATAGAAGTTACTTTAATTCTTTTAGTTAGTCATTTCTATAATTTTTTATACTTGATCCATTCCAACTCCCTCTCTCACTTTTTTGTCATAGTTATAGGTAGGGTTGTTAACTGGTTGTAGTGGTTCGAGACTTGCTTTAGTCTTACTGATTGGTCTTCATCTTCTTCAAACTGCTCCCCACTTTCCCTTGTTACCTCTTACCATGGCCAGTGTTGGTCAACCACTATGGTTATGGTTTGGTTTTATTATTTGTTTCCCTCATATAACTCACTTATACTACCTTACTTTAATATTGCCTTTTGGTAACTATTAGTCTTGCATCCTTGGCCCCCCTCATGGTATACCTCTCGATGGTGATTCACATAGATGGTGGTAGTCAGGGCAACTAAAGACCATTAGTTGTACCTTGGGTTATCGATGATCTATGGGGCCATTATATTGTTGTAACTAGTTTCTTTGTTATTATTGAGACAAATAATGTTATCGAGTATCACACAATCATTAGTTGCTTGACCAATTCTTATGAGTTAGGTACATGCTATGTGACGTTGTTCTCTAACTCACTCTTATTTATGTATCAACTCACTGGTATCTGGGCCATCCTTAGCTCTGAGTTACTCCCCCTTTTTGAAGTAGTGCATGATTAGTTCTCTTTTTTCTAGGACATCCATTTTACCCATACCCCTCATAAAGAGAACACTAAAGATGATGCCTTAGTGAATGTCACTCTAGATAGTATGATTTGATATCAATTGTGTCCCTTCTTTGTAGGATCTAGAGTTGGAGATGGATTGTGGATTATGTAACATTTTCACTCTTACCCATAGATTAAATCATCAACTTCTTCCAACACCATTGTTATTTGGTAAGTCTAGGTAATGTGTCCTTTTATATTTTCTATTCTTACATTATTTTAATTTGGTGTGGCTTCCAAGTACTACATAACACTTCTTGTTCATTTAAACACTTATTGATTGTACCTTAAGGGCATATGTATCATACTTCCCATGACCCTAATCCTCCCTATGATTGCTATTGGGTGAATATTTTTTCACTAGCTAACTGACGACAAAATAGGTGTTTCAACCACAACATAAAGAGATTGATTGATAAAATGTGTTGGTCTACCACATCAAAATGGGATAAATCTGTACTCTCTTCAAGGGGAGGTTCCCTATATGGTAGGGGAGGTTTCCTGTTAACTAAAAAATATATATGCAAAAAATACACACAGGGGTAGGATAGCACCATCCATCTCTCTTTTTTTAGAGATAATGTTCATAGAACAAAGGAGAAATCCTAGGTGATTACTGAGGATACTTCTCTTCTTTCAGAAGTATTATTCAGTCAACAGCTAGATTCCTTCTTGGTAGTAAAATACAACAAGATGCAGTAACATAGTAGAATGAGGTGTAACACAAAGTCTCAACTTCAAATTCCAAAGAGTAAAATATATGAAGGATAATGGGGGCACAAAATCTTCCCAAGATCCTTTACACAAAAATATAAAATAGACAAACTAAAGACAATTGTGGCAGCACAAAGTCTCCCCATATTTGGCTTCAGGACACCTTCTAGGTTATTTCCACTAGTTCTACTTATTTGATTAAATAGACAAGACTACATTTAGAAAATAGACATAAGAATAAGATCCTAAATAACAAAAGCTATCTCAGCACAAAGTCTGAAAGGTCACTTATTTTCTCATTCAAATGATGAAATATGATTAACAATTCTGAGCTCAAAGTCTCAAGAAATGCTTTTCAATTTGGGTAGAGTTTTACTTCTATAATAGAGAGATATCCCTTGTATAAAATGAGATATTACAATATATAGCACTTCCAAAAAGACTTGGGAGCTTCATTTCATAAAATGGCCCATGTTGCACTCAATGCCATGAATGCATTTGAAAATCTATGAAGGGGACATGCTAGAACAAAGTATTAGCTTTAACTTTGGTGTTTAAAAATATCTCAAATGTCTTATCTAAAGTATGGGCTACTTGGTCCTTTTCAAGATATATGTGTAGCTAAACATTCACTTTTACTTGACGAATAAAAATAGTGTTGAGTTGTGGAGCTAAAAGCTTCACTAATGAGCTAATGTGGAGGTTGCTGGACTTACACAGTAACAGACATCGGTCAGAACCAACCAACATCAGTTAAGGGTCAACTGGCATCAGTCTCATTAGTTAGAACCAACCGGCATCAGTTAGGGGTCGACTGGCATCGGTCATCTTCAGATTGACACTGACTTTTGTGCGTTTCTAAAAGTGTTATTTTTAGACACCGACTTTTGTGCATTTTTATTTTTAGAGAACAAATTTGAGCCTTTGATTTTAGAGGTGGATCTAAGGGTGGAGAATGCATGGCTCATGAACCCTAGTGCTATATATTAGGGTTAGATCCTCATAGCATGAATAAGGGAAGACAACTTAGTAATTGAGTTGATTGTAATTGATAGAGAGAGAGAACTCTTGAAAGAGAATTACTGTACATCTGAGAGGTGTGAGGAGAGAGATATTTCTTCATTGTATTTCCTTTTTGGAAGAGTTTAATACAAGATTGGTTATTTCTTATATCTCCTATTATTTGTTGTTTCTAATTTCTAGTTACTTATTACTTCTAGTTTCAAATCCGTGTTTAGTTGCTTATACAAAAGTAATCAATTATACTCTAAGATCTTGATAATTGGTATCAGAGCATGGTATTAACAACTAATATCAAATAAAAACACTGACAACTAGTATCAGAGCGTGCTAGTGTTTGTTGATTATAAAATTCACTCACAGAGGTTTTTGATTAAGTGGGAGCAAAGCAATGGTAGAAGAAAGTAAACTAAAAATGGAGAAATTTAATGGAAAGAATTATCAATTATAGAGGATGCAGATTGAAGATTATCTATATTAGAAAGATCTATATCTACCATTAGGTGGGGTTTCAAGGAAGCCCATAGATATGGAAGATGAAAAATGGAATGTTCTTGATAGAAAGGCTCTTGGATCTATAAGGTTGAGCATGACAACTTCTGTGTTTTCCAACTTATCACAGGCAAAGAAATGGTAGAGTTAATGGATACTTTAGCAAATTTATATGAAAAACCCTCAACTTTGAATAAGGTATATCTTATGAATCAATTATTTAATTTGTAAATGCAGGAAGGTGGTGTGTATCTAGTCATCTTAATGATTTCCATACAATAGTAAATCAGTTAAATTCAGTCAAAATAGTTTTTGATGATGAAATTAAGGCTCTCTTAATCTTATGCTCTTTACCTAAAAGTTGGTATAGTTTGGTAATGGCAGTTAGTAATACTGTATCTGCTTCAAATATCTTGAAATTTGATGATGTTGTCAGTGTAATTTTCAATGAAGAAATTCAAAGGAAAAGCACAAGGGAAACATCAGGTAATGCTTTAAGTGTTGAAAGCAGGGGAAGGCAAAGAGAGAAGGGCAAGCAAGGGAAATCAAGGTCAAAGATGGAAGTAGATTCAAATCTAGAAATAGAAGAATAACCTACTATAATTGTGGAAAGAAAGGGCATGCAAAGAAAGATTGTTGGTTGAAGGATAACAAAGAAAATCAGCATGAAGGTTATAAAGAAGCAAAAGTTACAGGTATTGTTGCACATGATGCTCTTATATTTTATTTGGATAATAAAGTAGAATCATGGGTTTTAGATTCTGGTGCCTCTTTCCATGCAACCCCAAATAGAGAATTTTTCAATGATTATGTCCGTGGAGATTTTGGAAAAGCTTATTTAGGGGATGATGAGCCTTGTAAAATTGTTGGCAAAGGAAAAGTGCAGCTAAAATTGTAGAATGGCAACACATGGGTGTTGCAGGATGTCATGCATGTACCCATCCTGAAGAGGAATCTGATTTTTACAGGAAAGTTGGGTGATAAGGGTTGTACAGTAACTCTCATAGCTGAATCTTGGAAAATTTCCAAGGGTGCACTTGTATTAGCAAAAGGTAAGAGAGTAGGTACACTTTATCTATCTACTTCTATTATTGATTATTCTCCTTCTATTTTATCTACTTTAGATGTAGATGTAAAGTTGTGGCATTGTAGGCTTGGTCACATGAGTGAGAAGGGAATGAATGTTCTTAAGTCAAAAGGTAAGCTTTCATATTTGAAAAGCATAGATCTAGATTTTTGTGAGCATTGTATTTTTGGGAAACAAAAGAAAGTGAGGTTTCTCAAAACTGGGTCAACAAAGAAGAAGCACAAGTTGGAGCTTGTTCACACAAACATGTGGGGACTAGCTCAGGTAGCTTCTATTGGAAGATCATAGTATTATATTTATTTCATTGATGATGCTACAAGAAAGGTATGGGTTTATTGCGTAAAGAGGAAATTTAATGTTTTTGACACATTTAAGAAATGGAAAGCTTTGGTTGAGAATGAAATAGGTTTGAGATTAAAGTGCCTTAGATCTGATAATGGTGGTGAGTACTGCAGTAATAAATTCAACAGTTACTATTCTATGAGTGGAATACACAGGGAAAGGATGGTTCCAAGGACACCTTAGCAAATGGAGTTGCTGAAAGGATGAATAGAACAATAATGGAGTGTGCACGGAGTATGAGGTTGCATGTTGGTTTGCCCTTATAGTTTTGGGTAAAAGCTGTAGATATTGTGGTTAACTTGATTAATAGAGGACCTTCTACTACACTAGATGGTGCAATTCTAGAAGAGGCTTGGATAGGTAAAAAGATAGATCTTTCATTTCTCAGAGTTTTTGGTTATGAAGCTTTAGTGCACATCGATAAAGAAAATAGAAAGAAGTTGGATGCTAAATCTATGCGGTGTACTTTCATTGGTTATGGTTTTGGAGATTTTGGATTTTGATTGTGGAATTTAGAAACTAACAAAATTAATAGAAGCTGTGATGTAGGTTTCAATGAGAAGGTGGTGTACAGTGATTAGCTCAAGAGGCTGAATAATTTTGAGCAAGGCAATCTTGATTTGGAAAAGGTAATGATCTAAAATGAGCTCGCAGGTAAAAATCATCACTCACAAAAAACATAGAGACTAACATCAATCAGGTAGAAACTGACATTAGTTAAGTGGAAACCGACGTCAGTCAGGTGGAAATCAACATCGGTCAGGTGGAATCGACATTGATCAGGTGTAGACCAAAATCGATCAGAGATGACCAGGATCGGTCACTGTCAGAAGAAAATTTGGGCAGACAACAAGCTATAAATGAGTCTCAAATGCCCATAAGGAGGTCTGAAAGGGTAAGTAAACCTCTAATTCATTATTCCCCTTCTTTATACTACTTTTTGCTCACTGATGGTGGAGAACTAGAAAGTTTTGATGAGGTAATACAGGTAGAATCCAAAAAATAGTGGGAGCATGGCATGAATGAGGAAATTGATTCTTTGGAAGAGAACCATACGTGGGATTTGGTTGAGTTGCCAGCCAAAAAGAAAGCACTAAAAAACAAATGGGTTTATAGGTTAAAGGAAGGAGAGAATGGACAAATGAGACATAAGGCTAGGTTGAAGAAAAGCTTATATGGTCTTAAGCAAGCTCCAAGACAATGGTATTTGAGGTTTGACAGGTTTATGATAGAGCATGGCTTTAGTAAATGTCAATCTGACCATTGTGTTTATTTTAATAGATTGGATAATGGTAGTTATATTATCCTGTTACTGTATGTAGATGATATGCTTGTTGTAGGTTTACACATGCAAGAAATTACTGAGCTTAAGGTAAAATTAGCTCACACATTTTCCATGAAGGATTTAGGAGCAACAAAGAAAATCCTTGGCATGAATATTAAGAGAGATAAGAAAAATCATAGTTTGATTTTGTCTCAAGAGGATTATGTGAATAATGTGTTGGAGAGGTTCAATATACATGATGCAAAATTGGTAAGCACACTTATGGCTGGACACTTCAAGTTGAGCAAAGAACAGTGTCCTAAATCACATGATGAGGTTGAGTACATGAGTAGAGTTCCATATGCTTCAGCAGTTGGGAGCTTGATGTATGCAATGGTATGTACTAGACCAAATATTGCCCAAGTAGTGGGACTTGTCAGTAAGTTTATGGCCAATCCAGGAAAGGAACACTGGAAAGCAATTTAGTGGATTCTCAAATATCTGAGAGGGACCAGCAATAGGCATTTATGCTATGGAGGGTCAAACATTTCTCTACATGGGTATGTAGATTCGGATATGGCAGGTGACTTGGATGGTAGGAGAAGCACCAAAGGATATGTGTTCACTATTGGTGGAATGGTGGTTAGCTAGATTTCAAAGTTGTAGAAGGTTGTTGCCTTGTCTACTACAGAGGTAGAATACATTGCAGTCATAGAGGCTAGCAAGGAAATGATTTGGATGACTCAGTTCATGGAAGAGTTGGGAAAGGAACAAGAGAGTTACAAATTATACAGTGATAGTCAAAGTGCAATTCATTTGGCAAAGAATTCAGCCTTTCATTCAAAAACCAAACATATATAGCTTAGGTACCACTTCATTAGATAGGTATTGGAGGATGGACAATTGAAGCTAGAAAAGATCCATATGGATAAGAAACCTGTTGATATGTTAACAAAGCCAGTAACAAAGGAGAAGTTGAATCTTCATTCAAATTTTTTTGGTCTTCAAGATTGAACTTGAAGAGGGAGAAATAAGCTAGAGATGTTTAGAGGATGTTGTTGTAAAGGTACAAGTGTAGCTGTTTATCTCCAAGTGGGAGATTGTTGAGTTGTGGAGCTAAAAGCTTCACTAATGAGCTAATGTGGAGGTTGCTGGACTTACACAATAACTAACATCAGTCAGAACCAACTGACATTAGTTAGGGGTCAACTAGCATCGATTGCATCGGTCAAAATTGACTGGCATTGGTTAGGGGTCAGCCATCATCGGTCATCTTCAGAATGACACTGACTTCTATGCATTTCCAGAAGTGTTATTTTTAGACACCGACTTCTGTGCATTTCTATTTTTAGAGAATAGATTTGAGCCTTTGATTTTAGAGGTGGATCTAATTTAAGAGGTGGATCTAAGGGTGGTGAATGTATGGCTCATGAACCCTAGTGCTATATATTAGGGTTAGATCCTCATAGCATGAATAAGGGAAGACAACTCAGTAATTGAGTTGATTGTAATTGATAGAGAGAGAGAAAACTCTTAAAGGAGAATTACTATACAACTAAGAGGTGTGAGGAGAGAGAGATTCTTCATTGTATTTCCTTTTTTAAGAGTTTAATACAAGATTGGTTGTTTCTTATATCTCTTATTATTTGTTGTTTTTGATTTCTAGTTACTTATTACTTTTGGTTTCAATTCTATGTTTAGTTGCTTATACAAAAGTAATCAATTATACTCTAAGATCCTGACAAATAGGCCATGCCTTTGAGTGCTTACACTCTTTTATATCCACTTGATGGACTATTCCACCTACTAGAATAACTCCTGCATAGATATTTTTGTATTTCTTTTAGCTTTTATCCTTTTCTTGTTATGTTTCATCTCTTCCTTACAATTTGAGCTCTCAGGTTATCTTCTCACTTTTAGCTGACTCCTTCAGCTTCTTCTTTGGCTGTTTGTTGAGTTTGTCCTCATGTTCACACCATATTTGAAAAGTAAAAGATATTTCATTACCCTAAATTTGACATCCACGGGCACATCATTAGTCACTGGTCACTTGAACCACTTCAAAATTTGAACCTTTAAACCTTTGGAGTGCATCAGTTCAATGATTCAATGGTTCGGGTGATTTAATCGACTCTTTGGTTCAATCAGCTCTTTGGTTCAATCAGCTCTTTTCCTCTTCGGTTGAACCATCTCTTCAAACTTGTTTCTAGAATCTTCCGCTTCCTTCATTCACTCGAATCTTTCTTTTGAACTTTGAACTTCTTTAAACCATTGAACCTTTGAACTTTGAACCATTTTGGTTTAAAGTTCAATGGTTCATTCTCTTTCTTTGAGTCCTCTTGAAGCTTCAAACTTTCTAGATCTTTTCCTTTTCTATCAAATCCATTGAACCTTAAACTTTGAACCTTTGGAAGTTTAAGGTTCGATGGTTCATTGGTTAAATCTTAACTCTTTGAATCATTTTGTCTTCTTTGTCATTCAAACTTATTGAATCTTGTTGAACCTTTGAACTCTGAACTCTTTTGGTTTAAAGTTCAATGGTTTAACAGTTTAATTTTTACTCTTCAAAGTCTTCTTTCCTTTAAGTCCATAAAAGCCATTAAAATTTGAACTTGTCAAAGTCTTCAAACTATTTAACTCTTCAAAGTGGTTGAACCTTTGGACTTGTTGAAGTGCTTAACTCTTTAAGTCCGCTGATGTCGTTAAACCTTTGAACTCATTAAACATTTGAACCTTTGGAGGTGAGGTTCAATGGTTCATTCCATTTTTTTGAAGCCCATCGGTAAGTCTTTTGATTGAACCTCAACATTGAATCAATCTTGAAATTGCCTAAGTGTTGGAACTTCTTTCTTATGAAAGCCTATATGTTGAATCCATTGAACCTACAAGTTCCTTAGCTAAAAATGCTTGAATAATTGAAGAACTTGGCTACCCAAAACATTTTTGGAGAAGGGAAGAGACTATTTTAGCTTGTAAGACCAAAATAGTTGACATGTTGTCCACAAAAATAAGTGACGATTTTTGGGAACAACATCTGGCTCCAATTGGGGAACTTTCATCGATTTTAAAAATAATCAAAGGGAGTAGAAATGAGAAAATCAGTGACTTCAAGTATGATATTGGGATACGGAGTCATGATACCCAAAAAGAAAGGCACCAAAAACAAAAATGAATAATGCAAAACAAAAACTCAAGACTATACAAAAATTATACATATGTACAAGCTGATCTTATCTGATACTTCAAGAATTGAAGTGCTTCAGATGCTGCCCACTATGAGGCAATGAAAAGGGTGTACCATCTTGATACTTCAATAAAAAACTATTTCACCATTGAGCTGATGGATAGTAAATGGGCCTCTCCATAAGGAATCAAACTTCCCATGCATTCTCTTTTGTTATCTTCTCTTGTCCCATAATAGGACTTGATCTCCAATCTAAAAATCATAGGTTTTTGCTTTCTAGTCAAAGATATTCTTCTCCAAAATTTGAAGCATAGCAATTTGGTCCACCACCACAATTCATTGCTCATTAAGTTCAGTCAAGAACATGACCCTCTTATCGATGGATCTTTCATATGTCTGATCTTTGACTGCCTTTGCCAATTTTAGTGCTGGCAATTCCAGGGTGATTGGTATCTTTACATTGAGACCATACCGAGTTTGGAAAGGTGACATACCTATCACCCTCTTGGGCATAATTCTATCTACCCATAAAGCATCCAATAATGCTTTATGTCAAGTTCTTTGATTGTCATCTACCAGCTTCCTGATAATGGTCACCAGATTCTTATTGCTCGATTCTGCTTGACCATTTCCTTGTAGAAAATAGTCAGAAGAGTGGGAGAGGGTAATCTCATAATAAAAATAGAACTAGGTGATCTCATGAGAAGAGAAATAGGCTAAATTGTCTGTTAAAATATTGGTTGGGACCCCAAACTTGGAAATAATGTTTTCCTTAAGAAAATTGCATACTACTTCTGAAGTAGCATGCTTGACTGGAATGGCTTCCACCCACTTGGTGAAGTAGTCTATGGCTATGAGGACATAATCATGTCCAACACTTGAAGATGGGTTTACAAAACTAATGAAATAACTTCCCCATTGTTGAAATGGCTCTTTTATTACCATTGGCTTGAGAGGTAATGCAGCCAATTTGGATCTTCCAATGAACTGTTGACATAATTCATATTTACACACCCATTTGTATGTCTCTTAAAATAAGGTAGGCCAATAATACCTAGCTCATAAAATATTATGGGTAGTTACGAGTGCAAAAAAATGTCCTCCATAAGCCAAATTATGAAAGGATTCTAAAAGTTTGTTCTACTACTCTTTATCCATGCAGCGAATGAATACCCCATCGAGGTTCCTCTTATATAGACCATTGTCCCATAGAACAAAATTGGTAGATTTTAACTTAATAGTCCTCTTTTCTTAATGAGATAGGTGAGTAGGACACTCACCATAGATAAGGAAATGAGCAACATTTGAATACCACTCATTTGTAGTGGTGACAAAGAGAACTGTTGGCATGTCTTCAGCCTCTATTTCTTCATGTATGTTATCAGCAATTAATTGGCAGAGACCCATTCCCCACACCAATTTTATTGGTTTGATAACTAGATCAAACTCCTAGATTTTAGCAATCCAATTGCCCCTTTTGGTTCCAAACTCCTAGTGAGTCAATATGGATTTGACTGTTGTATTAGGAACTAGGGCAATAATGTGTGAATTTAGAATGTAAAAGTGGAAGTGCTTTACCACCTTTACCACTACATAAGCATGCTTTTCCATGTTTGAGTACCTCAAATCATGAGATTTGAGAGGACAAATCATAAAAGATATGGGAGATTCCACACCTTCTTTGTTCTATTAAACCAAAATTGTTGAAAGTATGTGTTCGAAAGCATAACTTTACATTATGAAGCCTTTAGTGTAATCTGGACAAACCAAAATTAGGGCATGGGTGATAACTATCTTGATGTCTTGAAATGATAATTTGACTTCTTCAATCTAGTTGAAAGTGGCCTTTTCCTTCATCATGTCCTCAATGTGGTGAGTCTCTCTGTGAACTCAGGAATGAACCTTCATATAAAATTCACCTTTCTGAAGAAAGAGTGAACTACAGTCTTACGAGTGGATAGAGTAAGCTCTTAGATGGATTTGACTCTTTTTGAGTCAATCTTTATGCCTTTTTGAGATATGGTGGATCTAAAAAGTTTCCCTTCTATAACCCCAAAAATAGACTTCTTGGGATTTAGAGAAATGGCATTTTATAGACATCATTCTAGCACTTGTTGCAAATGATGTAGGTGATCAAGATGATGCTTGGAAAAGACTGTCAAATCATCAAGGTATACCATAATTAACTTACCCATTTCATCTCTAAAAGTAAGGTCCATCACTCTTTGGAAGGTGGAGCCAGCATTTATCAAGCCAAAAGGTATTCTTTGATATGTAAAGGTGCCTCAAGGTGTGGTGAAGGTAGTCTTATGTTGGTGTGCTTCACCAACTTCTACTTGATTGTACCTTGGGAAATCATCTAGCATTGATAACATCTCTAAACTAGTCACCATCTGAAGGGCTTGATCCATGATGGGCAGAGGGTAGTTATCCTTTAGGGAGGATTGATTCAAATTTTTGAAATCCACATAGAGGCAAATTTTTCCATTCTTTTTTCTCATAGGAACTATGTTTGTAATCCATGTGGAATGATGGATTAAAAAAATTATCTTGGATTTTAACATTTTTTGAATCTCAGATAGAATGGTACTTGATATCTTGGGGTTGTACTACCTAAATTTTTACTTGTGAGGCAATGAATCACTCTTGAGAGGAATTTGATGGTGAATTACTTTAGGCCTGAGGGAGTTTAGATCATCATAGGAGTATGCCAAAACATCTATGTAATGGCAAAGTAGGGTAGTAAATATGAGCTTCTCTTCAAGAGTGCAACACTTCTTAATGTTTACCATCTTGGAATTTTCCTCAACACTCAAATTTATTTGATCAAAATCTTGGGAGGAGCTTGAATCTTTTTGTTTCTACTTGATGAACCTATCATGCTTATCAAATAGTTTCTCAAGGGAAACCAATCTTTTGGGAATTTTATTCTCTTTTAGCTATAGGAATTCTTCACCTACATCTAAGCTTGTTTCTTGAGCTGATTTCTATGGTAGAGATCCACTACCTTCGAAATGAAGTTATTCAAAGCTATCCTTTCATTCTAAAAAGGTGATAATTTGGTTGTTGCCATTGAACACTTGCCAATGATTAGCATTGTCAGGCACACTTAGTCGAAAGACTAGTTTGATGGTGTACTTATCTTCTTTGAAATATTGGTGAGAAACTAAGAGAGTCGCTGAAATAGCCAATGCATTAGCTCGGTCATTAAACTCTCTAGGTATTATAGAGACACTAAAAGCATCAAAGCTTTCAATTTGATCCCAAACTAGATTGTAATAATGGTGCAATATCTCATTTTTGGTTTGATACAGGTTCCTTACCTGGCAAACCACCAATTTAGCATCCCTTTTGGCATGAAGGAGTTTAACACCTCTATCATGAGCAACCTATAATATGAGTAATAATGATTCATATTCAGTAGTATTATTGGTTTTTCTAGATTGCAACTTATATGAATAAGGAAAAATATCTCTTTGAGAAGATATTAACACAATCCTAGCTCCTAAGCTAGTAGAAGAACAACTACTATCAAATTCTAGTATCTATATGTCATTAGAGACTACTCTTTCCTCAGATTTTCCTTTGATTGGAGGGGAGGATTATTCTACACTTGCACTACATTCTATCAATTCTTTTGTTGTTTTATCTAAATTGATTGTTAGACTGTCACATTCAAAAAATTTGTCAGATGTCACATGAACTTCCTCCATAGATAGGAAGTAATTACCCATTCCTGAAGACTCAAATAGAATTTGAGCTTCAAGGGCTGATATTTGGGTGACAATATACTTTGAATCTTTCTCAGAGAACAACCTCTACATGATGCCTTTGATAGGGATCTTTGCCTCAGATAGGTCCATGCTTAACTCACCACCATCTTTGCAAAAATTTTGCCCAAGAAGAATGTTGTATGAGTATGGGACATCAGCCACCAGGATTGTCATTTTGATTCTTTTATTTGGAAAGGCTGCAAATTAAAATTGAGCATTTTTGATTTATCCTAGTAGTGAAACTTATTTATTTTCCATGGAGAAACATCTCTCAAAGGTTTTCGTCAGCGTGAGACCAAGAGATTCTGCCACCTTGGAAGGCATGACATTGTTAGAGACACCATAATCTATTATACAATTGTTCAACTTATGTCTATTTATCAACAAGGAGACATAAAATGATTAAATCTTCTCAGAGGTAGCTATAGGATTAATCACAAGGTTATTTCAGGTGGATGTGGGAGTTACCTTTGAAATTTCTTATCCTGTAGGGATGATTTTACTCTTCACACATTCAACAAGCCTTTCTAACTACTCAGAGTTGGATTGCAAGAATTCAAACTCATTCATTTGAATTTTGGTCTTCTTAACATGGTTGATTATGTCAAATGACTGTAAAGAAATGATAACAGAGGAAGAAAGTTCATCTTTCTAATTTTTTGGGGGTATAGGACTGGTCTGCAAATTTGAAGTTATAGATGAAGGAATGTTTGGAATACTTACTTCTTTGCTGCTCACCAGGTATTTTGATTGAAAAGGCAAGGAAGTCCCCCATTTAGCAATTGAAATTTCTAGTTGAGCTCTTTCCCCTAATTTTCTCTTATTATCTTATTGAGCTAACTGGTTTTGTGACCTGGTAAACACTGCATATGATCCATCAAACACTTTACCTTTGCTTCTAAGATCATCCTGGTAATTCAGGAAACCAATAATTGAGTCACCAGTTGATTCTTCTTGGTATTATATAAAGAGATCAATGTCATTTTCTTGGTTCAACTTAGGCTAGAAAGAGAAATCAGGTTTTATTTTGAGATATCTAATTGTTGAGTTGGTTGGGGCTACTTCAATGGCGAGCTTTCTCTATGGGGGAGGAAGATGATTTGGCTGCCCTTGATTCTTAGTAGCATTGCCTTGATATGAATGATTGGGGAATGTCCTTATTGGTATATCTCAGTATGAAGGATGATCAAACATCCCTTGCACCATTTACTTTCTAAGTGTTAGCAGCTCATTTGCTAGCTTCTGCACCATAGGATCAGTGGTGCCTGTAGAAGAATATTCAAGAGATGAAGAAGATTTACTCTTGGTAGGATCCCTTCTTATCTTCCATACCAAGATGAAATCATCTTCAACCTCAGTGGCCAAATTCTAAGCTACAAAAAGGTCTATATGGCTAGCCCATCTCAATAGAAAACTCACTTCATGAAGCTAAGAATTGATGAAAAAACATTTGAGATTCACAGTTGTTGGTTGAGAAATTATGGGAATCCTATTCCTCAGCCTATCAAATTTAGCTATGAAGTCCCTCATAGGTTCATGATGCTCCTTCTTCATTTGTGTGAGTTGGGCCAGCAGAGCATGCACATCTTCTGCAGGCTTAAACCTTACATCAAACTTGGCTTTGAGGGTGTTCCAGTCAGTTACAGACTGAGCCTATAGATGATAAAATTAGTCTGCAATAGCACTTTTTAATGTTTCCATAAATAGCCTGACTGCTACGTCCTCATACTCCACACTTATTATGCCATAGGATATGTTGAAGGATATAATATGTTCATCAGGATAAACTCTCCCATCACCATAAAACTTGGGGAAATTCTTCCTGAAACTATGAGGTAGCTCATGTAGAGGTGGAGTTAGATTGAGTGGACCAAAAGAGTTACCTCAAGGGCCTTAAACCACCATGATATGATTATTAAAGAGAGGGATAACAAATCTAGGTGGAGTAGGTATAGGCAAAGCTCCACTAGTAGAGGGAAAAGAAGCTTTGCCTTGTATTGGTGACCTAGTGTTGGTAGGAGGAAGAATCTTAGTTTAGTAAAGGTGAGATGGTGAAAGAAATAGATCAAAATTACTTTGTTGTACCAACTCGAATACAAGGTCAACAATACCTTTAGCTCTTTGGCTTTGTGTATACGGTGGATCTACCAGAGTGAAAAATGAAAAGGGTAAGAACTGGAACTGCTTCAATTTGAAGCTTGAAGCTTCAAACTACATGTTTAGTCCCCAATAGAGTCATTAGAAACTATTGGGTGAATATTTTGTCACTAGCTAACTAATGGCAAAATAGGTGTTTCAACCATAGCATAAGGAGATTGATCAGCTAAATGTGCAGGTTCACCACATCAAAATGGGATAAATCTCTCTTCTCATCAAGGGGAGGTGCCCTATATGGCATGGGAGGTTCCCTATTAACTATAATATATGTAAAAAATACACACAGGGGTAGGATAACACCATCCATCTCTCTTTTTTTAGAGATGATGTTCACAGAATAAAGAAGAAATCTTGGGTGATTATTGAGGATACTTCTCTTCTTTTAGAAGTATCATTCAGTCAATAGCCAGATTCCTTCTTGGTAGTAAAATGCAATAGGATGCGATAACTTAGTAGAATGAGGTGTAGCACAAAGTCTCCGCCTCAACTACCAAAGAGTAAAAGATATGAAGGATAATCGGGGCACAAATTATTCTCAAGATCCTTTACATAGACAAAGAAAATAGATAGACTAAAGATAATTATGGAAGCACAAAATCTCCCCATAGTTGGCTTCAAAACACCTTCCAGGTTACTTCCACTATGTCTACTTATTTAATTAAATAGACAAGACTGCATTCAAGAAATAGACATAAAAATAATCTCCTAAATAACACAAGCTATCTCAGCATAAAGTCTGAAAGGTTGCTTGTTTTCTCATTCAAATGATGAAATATGATTAACAATTTTGAGCTCAAAGTCTCAAAAAATGCTTTTCAATTTAGGCAGAGTTTTGCTTATATAATAGAGAGATATCCCTTACATAAAATGAGAGATTAAAATATATAGTGCTTCCATAAAGACTTAGGTGCTTCATTTCATAAAATGGCTCATGCTGCATTTAATGCCTTGAATGCATTTGAAAATATGTGAAGGGGACATGCTGGAATAGAGTATCAACTTTAACTTTGGCATTTAGAAACATCTCAAATGTCTTCTCTAAAGTATAGGCTGCTTGGTATTTTTCAAGATATATGTGTAGCTGTCCATTCACTTTTACTTGAAGAAAAATAGGCTACACTTTGAGTGCTTGCACTCTGATATCCACTTGGTGTACTGTTCCACTGACTGGAATAACTCTTACACAGATATTTCTATATTTCCTATAGCTTTTATCCTTTTCTTGTTATGTTTCATCTCTTCCTTTCAATCTGAGCTCTTGGGCTATCTTTTCACTTTCATCTGGCTCCTTAGGCTTCTTTTTTGGATATTTGCTGAGTTTTTCCTCATGTTTGTGCCATATTTAAAAAGTAACAGATATTTCATTACCCTAAATTTGACATTCACGGGGACGTCATTGGTCACTAGTAGCTTAAACCACTTAAAACTTTGAACCTTTAAACCTTTGGAGTGCATTGATTCAATGGTTTAATAGTTTAGGTAGTTCAATCAACTCTTTGGTTCAATTGGCTCTTTGGTTCAATCAACTCTTTGATTTAATTGGCTCTTTTCCTCTTCAGTTGAACCATCTCTTCAAACTTATTTCTAGAATCTTCTGCTTCCTTCCTTCACTTGAAGCTTTCCTTTAAACTTTGAACTTATTTGAACCTTTAAACCTTTAAACTTTAAACCATTTTGGTTCAAAGTTCAATGGTTCATTATCTTTCTTTGAATCCTCTTGAAGCTTTGAACTTTCTAGATCTTTTCCTTTTCTATCAAACCCTTTAAACCTTGAACTTTGAACCTTTGGAAGTTCAAGGTTTGATGGTTCATTGGTTCAATCTTAACTCTTTGAATCCTTTTGTCTTCTTTATCTATCAAACTTATTGAATCTTGTTGAACTTTTGAACTCTGAACTCTTTTGGTTCAAAGTTTAATGGTTCAACAGTTCAATCTTTACTCTTCAAAGTCTTCTTTCCTTTAAGTCCATCAAAGCCATTGAACTTTGAACTTGTCAAAGTCTTCAAACTCGTTGAACTCTTTAAAGCGGGTGAACCTTTGGACTTACCGAAGAGCTTAAATCTTTGAGTCCAATGACGTCGTCGAACCTTTGAACTCATTGAACCTTTAAACCTTTGGAGGTAGGGCTCAATGGCTCATTCCATTTGTTTTAAGCCCACCGGTAAGTCTTTTGATTGAACCTCAGCATTGAATCAATCTTGAAATTTCCTAAGTGTTGGAAATTCTTTCTTGTGAAAGCTTGTCTAATGAACTTGTTGAATCCATTGAACCTACAAGTTCTTTAGCTAAAAATGCTTGAATAATTGAAGAACTTGGCTGCCTAGAATATTTTTTGAGAAGGGAAGAGACTATTTTGGCCTACAAGACCAAAATAGTTGACATGTTATTCATAAAAATAAGTGATGGTTTTTGGGAACAACAACTGGCTCCAATCGGGGAACTTCCATCAATTGTAAAACAATCAAAGGGATTAGAAACTAGAAAATTAGTGCCTTCAAGTATGCCATTGGGCTACAGAGTCATGCTACCCAAAAAGAAAGCACCAAAAACAAAAATAAACAATGAAAAACAAAAACTCAAGATCTTATCTAATACTTCAAGAATTGAAGTGCTTCAGATGCTACCCACTGTGAGATAGTAAAAAGGGAATGCCGTCTTGATACTTCAATAGAAAACTATTTTCACCATTGAGTCGATGGATTAAAAATGGGCCTCTTCATAAGGAATCAAATTTCCCATGCATTCCCTTTAGTTCTCTTCTCTTGTCCCATAACAAGACTTGATATCCAATCTAAAAATCATGGGTTTTCACTTTCTGGTTGAAGAGATTCTTCACCAAACTTTGATGTGTAGCAATTCGATCCACCACCATAGTGCATTGCTCATTAATTTTTGTCAAGCACATGAGCCTCTTGTCGATAGAGATTTCATATGTTTGATCTTCGACTGCCTTTGCCAATTTTAGTGTTATTAATTCTAGGGTGATTGGTATATCTACATTGAGACCATACAAAAGTTGGAAAGTTGACATACTTATCACCCTCTTGGGTGCAATTCTATCTACCCATAAAACATCCAATAATTCTTTATGCCAGGTTATTTGATTGTCATCTACCAGCTTCTTGATTATGGTCACCAAGTTTTTGTTGCTCGATTTTACTTGACTATTTCCTTGTAGAAAATAGTCAGAAGAGTGGGAGAGGGTAATCCCATAATAAAAATAAAATTGGGTGATCTCATGAGAAGAGAAATAGCCTGCATTATCTGTTACAATCTTGGTTGGGACCCCAAACCTAGAAATGATGTTTTTCTTAAGGAAATTACATACTACTTCTGAAGTAACATGCTTGATTAGAATGGCTTCCACCCACTTGGTGAAGTAGTATGTGACTGTGAGGACATAATCTTGTCCAGCACTTGAAGATGGCTCTACAACACCAATGAAATCAATTTCCCATTGCTAAAATGGCTCTTCTATTACTACTAGCTTGAGAGGTAATGCAACCAATTTAGGTCTTCTAACAAACTATTGACACAGTTCACATTTACTCACACATTTATATGCATCTTAAAATAGGGTAGGAAAATAATACCTAGCTCACATAATCTTATGGCAGTTATAGGTGCAAGAAAATGTTCTCCACAAGCCAAATTATGGAAGGATTCCAAAAGTTTGTTCTACTACTCTTTATCTATGCAGTGAAGGAATACCCCATCGAGGTTCCTCTTATATAGAACATTGTCCCATAGGACAAAATTGGCAGCTTTAAACTTAACAATCCTCTTTTCTTTATGAGATAGGTGAGCAGGACACTCACCATAAGTAAAGAAATGAACAATATTTGAATACCACTCATTTGTAGTGGTGACAAAGAGAACTATTGTCATGTCTTCAACCTCTGTTTCTTCATGTATGTTATCAAAAATTAACTAGCAGAGACCCCTTCCCCACACTAGCTTCATTGGTTTGATAACTAGATCAAACTCCTAGATTTTAGCAATCCAATTACCCCTTTTGGTTCCAAACCCCTGCTGAGTCAATATGGATTTGACTATTGTATCAAGAACTAGGGAAATAATGTGTAAATTTAGAATGTAACAGTGAAAGTGCTTTACTACCTTTACCACTACATAAGCATGCTTTTCCATGTTTGATTACTTTAGCACATGAGCTTTGAGAGGATATCTCATAAAGGATATGGGAGATTCCACACCTTCTTTATTCTACTGAACTAGAATTTTTGAAAGTGTGTGTTTGGAAGCATAACTGTACATTATGAAGCCTTTGGTGTAATTTGGACAAACCAAAATTGGGGCATGGGTGATAGCTATCTTGATGTCTTGAAATGTTGATTTGCCTTCTTCAGTCCAACTAAAAGTGGCCTTTCCCTTCATCATGTCCAAAATGTGGCAAGTCTTCTCTGCAAACTCAGAAATGAACCTTCATAGAAAATTTATCTTTCTGAAGAAAGAGTGAAATGTAATCTTACTTGTGGGTAGAGTAATCTCTTGGATGGATTTGACTCTTTTTGAGTCAATCTTTATGCCTTCCTGAGATACAATGTATCTAAAAAGTTTCCCTTCTATAACCCCAAAAATAGACTTCTTGGGATTTAGAGAAATGACATTCTGTTGACATCATTCCATCACTTATTGTAAATGATGTAGGTGATCAGGATGATGCTTGGAAAAGATTGTCAAATCATCAAGGTATACCATAGTGAACTTACCTATTTCATCTCTGAAATCAAGGTCCATCACTCTTTGGAAGGTGGTGCTAGCAT
Organism: Torreya grandis; assembly: GCA_037957365.1. Taxonomy (NCBI): domain Eukaryota; kingdom Viridiplantae; phylum Streptophyta; class Pinopsida; order Cupressales; family Taxaceae; genus Torreya; species Torreya grandis. Next base: position 918,530 of record JARHVA010003903.1, on the reverse strand, counting down.
TTATCAAGCCAAAAGGCATTCTTCAATATGCAAAGGTGCCCTAAGGTGTAGTGAAGGCAGTCTTATGTTGGTCTACTTCACCAATTTTTACTTGATTGTACCCTAAGAAACTATCCAACATTGATAACATATCTAAACTAGTCACCGTCTAAAAGACTTAATCCATGATGTGCAGAGGGTAGTTATCTTTTAGGGAGGATTGATTCAAATTTATGAAATCCATGTAGAGGCAAATTTTTCTATTATTTTTTCTCACAAGAACTATGTTCACAATCCATGTGAAATGATGGATTGGAAAAATTATCCTAGATTTTAACATTTTTTGAATCTCAGATAGAATGGTACCTGATATCTTAGGGTTGTCCTACCTGGGTTTCTACTTGTGAGGCAATGAATCACTCTTGAGAGGAATTTCATGGTGAATTTTTTCAAGCTTGAGTGACTTTAGATCATCATAAGAGTACGCCAAAACATCTATGTAATGGAAAAGTAGGGTAGTAAATTTGAGCTTCTCCTTAGGAGTGCAACACTTCCCAATGTTCACCATCTTAAGATTTTTCTCAGTACTCAAATTTATTTGATCAAGCTCCTGGGAGGAGCTTGAATCATTTTTTTGTTACTTGATGAACCTTTCATGCTTATCAAACAGTTTCTCAAGGGAAACCAATCCTTTGGAAATTTTATTCCCTTTTAGCTGTAGGAATTCTTCACTTGCATCTGAGCTAGTTTCCTGAGCTAATTTCTATGGTAGAGGTCCACTACCTTCAAAATGAAGCTGTTCAAAGCTATCCTTTTTTTTAGAAAGGTGATGATTCAGTTGTCACCATTAAACACTTGCCAATGATTGGCATTGTTAGACACACTTGGTCAAAAGACCAATTTGGTGGTATACCTATCTCCTTTGAAATCTTGGTGAGGAACCAAGAGAGTCACTGAAATAGCCAATGCATCAACTTGGTCATTAAACTCTCTAGGTATTATAGAGACACTAAAAATATCAAAGATTTCTATTTGATCCCAAACTAGATTGTGATAATGGTGAAATATCTTATTTTTGGTTTGATATAGGTTCCTTACCTGAAAAACCACTAATTTAACATCTCCTTTGGCATGAAGGAGTTTAACACCTCTATCATGAGCAGCCTTTAATTTGAGCAGCAATAATTCATATTCAGTAGTATTGTTGGTGTTGCTGAACTAAAACTTATATGAATAAGGAAAAATATCTCCTTGAGGAGATATCAACACAATCCCATCTCCTGAGCCAGTATAAGAATAATTGCCATCAAATTCTAGTATCTATACGTCATCAGAGGCTGCTCTTTCCTTATATTTTCCTTTGATTGGAGGGGAGGATTCTTCTACACTTACACTACGTTATATCAATTCTTTTGTTGTTTTGTCTAAATTGATTGTTAGAATATTACATTCAAAAATTTGTCAAATGCCACATGAAACTCCTTTGTGGATAGGAAGTAATTACCCATTCTTGAAGACTCAAATAGAATTTGAGCTTCAAGGGTTGATTTCTGGGTGGCAATGTAATATGACTCTTTCTCAGAGAGCAACCTATGCATGATGCCTTTGATAGGATCCTTGCCTCAAATAGGTCCATGCTTAACTCACCACCAACATCTTTGCAATAAGTTTACCCAAGAAGAATGCCATATGAGGCTGGGACATCGGCCACCAAGACTGTCATTTTGATTCTTTTATTTGGAAAGGCCACAAATGAAAGTTGAGCATCTTTGATTTATCCTAGTAGTGCCACTTGTTTGTTTTCCATGGAGAAACATCTCTCAAAGGTCTTGGTTAGCGTGAGACCAAGAGATTTTACCACCTTGGCAGGCATGACATTGTCAGAGGCACTAGAATCTATTATACAATTATTCAACTTGTGTCCATTTATCAATAGGGAGACATAAAATGGTTTAATCTTCCTAGGGGCAGCTGGAGGAGTAATCACAAGGTTATTTTAGATGGATGTGGGAGTTACCTTTGAAATTTCTTATTCGACAGGGATGGTTTTACTCTTCACACATTCAACTAGCCTATCCAACTGCTCAGGGTTGCATTGCAAGAATTCAAACTTAGTCATTTGAATTTTGGTCTTCTTAACATGGTCAATTATGTCAAATGACTGGAAAGAACTGATAACAGAGTAAGGAAGTCCATCCTTCTAGTTTTTTGGGGTTATAGGACTGGTCTATAAATTTGAAGTTACAGATGAAGGAATGTTTGGAATACTTACTTCTTTGCTACTCACCTGGTCTTTTGATTAGAAAGGCAGGGAAGTCCCTCGTTTAGCAATTGAAATTGCTGGTTGAGGTCCTTCTCCTATTTTTCCCTTATTATCTTGTTGAGATGACTAGTTTTGTGACCTGGTAAACATCATGTATGATCCATCAAACACTTCACCTTTGCTTCTAGGTTCATCCTGGTAATTCAAGAAACCAATATTGCAGTCACCAACTAATTCTTCTTAGTCTTATACAAAGAGATTAATGCCATTTTATTAGTTCAACTCAAGCTGGAAAGAGAAATTAGATTTTATTTTGAGATATCCAACTACTGAGTTGGCTGGAGCTGCTTCAATGGCAAACTTCCCCTATGGGGGAGGAAGATGATTTGGCTACCCTTGATTCCTAGCAGCGTTGCCTTGATATGACTGATTGGGGAATGTTCTCCTTGGTATATCTCAGTATGGAGGAGGAGCAGACATCCCTTGCACCATTTTATTTCTAAGAGTTAGTAGCTCATTTGCCAGCTTCTATACCATAGGATCAATGGTGCCTATAGAAGAATATTCAAGAGATGAAGAAGATTTGCTCTTGTTAGGATCCCTTCTTATCTTCCCTACCAAGATGAGATCTTCAACCTTAGTGGCCAAATCTTGAGCTGTAGTAAGGTCTATATGGCCAACCCGTCTCAATAGGAAACTCACTTTAGGAAGCTAAGAATTGATGAAAAACATTTGAGATTCTCAATTGTTGGCTAATAAATTATAGGAATCCTATTCCTTAGCTTGTCAAATTTTGCTATGAAGTCCCTCATAGGTTCATGAAGCTCCTTCTTCATTTGTGTGAGCTGGGCCAACAGGGCATGCACATCTTTTGTAGGCTTGAACCTTGCTTCAAACATGGCTTTGAGGGTGTTCCAGTTAGTTATAGAATGAGCCTGTAGATGATAGAACTAGTCTGTAAAAATGCCTTGTGATGTTTCCAAAAATAGCCTAATTGCTACATCCTCATACTCCACACTTATTATGCCATAGGTTATGTTGAAGGCTGCAATATGTTCATCAAGATGAACTCTCCCATCACCATGTAAATTGGGGAAATTCTTCTTGGAACTACGAGGTAGCTCATGTAGAGGTGGAGTTAGATTGAGTGGACCAAAAGAGTTACCCCAAGGGACTTGAACCACCATGATATGAATATTGAAGGGAGGGATAACAAATCTGGGTGGAGTAGGTATAGGCGAAGCTCTACTAGCAGAGGGAAAAGAAGCTTTGCCTTGTATTGGTGACCTAGTATTGGTAAGAGGAAGACTCTTAGTTCATTGAAAGTTAGATGGTGAAAGAAATATATCAAAATTACATTGCTATACCAACTTGAATATAGGGTCAACAATACCTTTAGCTCTCTGGCTTTGTGTATACAGTGGGTCTGCCAGAGTGAAAAATGGAAAGGGAAAGAACTGGAACTGCTTCAATTTGAAGCTTGAAGTTTCAAACTGCATGTTTTGTCCCCAGCAGAGTCTCCAAAAACTATTGGGTGAATATTTTATCACCAACTAATTGATGAAAAAATAGGTGTTTCAACCATAACATAAGGAGATTGATTGGCAAAATGTGTAGGTCTACCACATCAAAATGGGATAAATCTCTCCTCTCATCAAGGGGAGGTTCCCTATACGTCATGGGAGGTTCTTTGTTAACTAGAATATATATATATATATATATATATATATATATATATATATATATATATATATACATATATATATATATATACATATATACATACATATATATATATACATACATACATACATATATATACATACATACATATATATACATACATATATATACATATATATATATATATATATATATATATATATATATATATATATATATATATATCAAAACAAAGGAAAAATCATGGGTCATTATTAAGGATACTTCTCTTCTTTTAGAAGTATTATTCAGTCAATAGCCAGATTCCTTTCTGGTAGTAAAATGCAATAGGACACGGTAACACAACAGAATGAGGTGTAGCACAAAGTCTCCACCTCAACTGACAAAGAGTAAAAGATATGAAGGATAATGGGGGCACAAAGTCTTCTCGAGATTCTTTGCACAGAATTAGAAAATAGACAGACTAAAGATAATTGTAGTAGCACAAATTCTCCCCACAGTTGGCTTCAGGACACCATCCAGGTTACTTCCACTAGTTTTGCTTATTTGATTAAATGGATAAGACTACATTCAGGAAATAGACATAAGAACAATCCCCTAAATAACACAAGCTATCTCAGCACAAAGTCTAAAAGGTCACTTGTTTTCTCATTCAAATGATGAAATATGATTAACAATTCTGAGCTCAAAGTCTCAAGAAATGCTTTTCAATTTGGGTAGAGTTTTGCTTCTATAGTAGAGAGATCTCCCTTGCATAAAATGAGAGATTACAATATATATCACTTATAGAAATACTTGGTCACTTTGTTTCATAAAATGGCCCATGTTGCATTAAATGCCTTGAATGCATTTGAAAATCTGTGAAGGGGCCATGTTGGAATAGAGTAATGGCCTTAACTTTGGCATTTAGAAACATCTCAAATGTCTTCTCTAAAGTATGGGCCACCTGGTCCTTTTCAAGATATTGCACAACTGTCCATTCACTTTTACTAGATGAAGAAAAATAGGCTACACCTTTGAGTGATTGCGCTCTCTGATATCCACTTGGTGGACTGTTCCACCTACTGGAATAACTCCTGTGTTGATATTTTTGTATTTCCTATAGATTTTATCATTTTCTTATTATGTTTCATCTCTTCCTTGAAATTTGAGCTCTTGAGCTATCTTCTCACTTTTAGCTGGCTCCTTCAACTTCTTCTTTCATTGTTTGTTGAGTTTGTCCTCATGTTTGCACCATTTTTGAAAAGTAACAAATATTTAATTACCCTGAATTTGATGTCTACAGGGACGTCATTGGTCACTGGTCACTTGAACCACTTTGAACTTTGAACCTTTAAACCTTTGGAGTGCATTGGTTTAATGGTTCAATAGTTCAAGTGGTTCAATCGACTCTTTGGTTCAATCAGCTCTTTGGTTCAATCAACTCTTTTCCTCTTCGATTGAACCATCTCTTTGAGCTTGTTTTTGGAATCTTTTGCTTCCTTCCTTTGCTTGAAACTTTGAACTTCTTTGAACATTTGAACCTTTGAACTTTGAACCATTTTGGTTCAAAGTTCAATGGTTCATTCTCTTTCTTTGAATCCTCTTGAAGCTTTGAACTTTTTGGATCTTTTCCTTTTCTGTCAAACCCATTGAACCTTGAAATTTGAACCTTTGAAAGTTCAAGGTTCGATGTATCATTGGTTCAATCTTAACTCTTTGAATCCGTTTGTCTTCTTTTTCCATCAAACTTATTGAATCTTGTTGAACCTTTGAACTCTAAACTCTTTTGCTTCAAAGTTTAATGGTTCAATAGTTTAATCTTTACTCTTTGAAGTCTTCTTTCCTTTAAGTTCATCAAAGCCATTGAACTTTTAACTTGCTAAAGTTTTTGAACTCATTAAACTCTTCTAAGTGGTTGAACCTTTGGACTTGACAAAGTGCTTAACTCTTTAAGTCCACTGATGTCGTAAAAACTTTGAACTCGTTGAAACTTTGAACCTTTGGAGGTGAGGTTCAATGGTTCATTCCATTTATTTGAAGCCCATCGGTAAGTATTTTGATTGAACCTCAACATTGAACCAATCTTGAAATTGCCTAAGTGTTAAAACTTCTTTCTTGTGAAA